>JBBFKN010000012.1:13413190-13478528 GCA_039654755.1 Calcarius lapponicus | reverse complement strand
TTCTTGATCTGCAATATCTTTAGCTTCTATTTTTTATTTTTTTTCCTCCCTCTCCTCTTCTCCTTCTAGTGAGCCGAACTGAATTCAAATGATTAGCATTTATTGCAGGGAGACATTCCAGGCTCGTCTGTAGCCCTTGGTGTGAGTGAATTAGCTTTTCTGCCTTCAGGGGGGCTACACGGAGAGTGCTCAGAGCCCCTCCACCACCCCTGCACCATCCCTGGCACTCCCCGGTTGCTGCATATTTATCATATTGATACTCCAGACAATAAATAAGCAAAAATGATAATATTGAGCAAGCAATCGATCTGATGAACCAAGGGACTGACATCAACTCTACCATTGGCAGGGGACATCAGAAGCAGCTAGAGCTCGCTCCTTCAATCCAATGTTTCCAGAGCCAATTTTCTTACAAATGGGTTTCTCATCATCCTAAAGCCACCGCACAGAGGGAATGTGTCCTTCCACTGGATCTCCTTGGGAAAACAGGAGTGGTATATAGGTGTGCTATACCTAACTACCTTCTTTTGACCATATTCTTTAATTAACTTAAAATCTTCTTAAAAAAATGCCTTGATTCCATTTTCCACAGATTTAGCTTTAGAGGACCTGAGATCTCATCCAATGCCCAAACCCAGGGCCTGGCTTCACCCCGCTGCTTGATTGCTGGGAGACGATTTGTGAAAATTAGGGGTACCAACACAGGGAATTTGCACAGCTTTTTTCCCATGATGATCTCCTGTACCAAGGAACAATCTTGCCCCTGCATGGCCCAGGGACAGCTTCGCAGGGGCTGGGGGGGGAAATCGGGACCTTCGGAAGCAGGCCTAGGGGCAATGGCAGGGGTGACCTGAGCAAAGCCATCACCCCCAAAACACTGGAGCTGTCCCGGGGGCTCAGTTCTGCCCCAGCCCAAGCGCCCCCCTTCCTGAGAAACCAGGTTCTGAACAGATTGGGAACCGGCTGAGGAGGGATTCAGGGGGAAAGGGAGCCCTGGACCCCCAGGGGAAAACACTCCTGAATCTGGGGAGAGGTGAGAGAGGAGAGGAGAGGAGCAGGAGAGGAGAGAGGAGGAGAGGAAGAGGAGAGAGAGGAAGAGGAGAGGAGAGGAGAGCGAAGAGAAGAGGAGAGGAGGAGGAGAGAAGAGAGAAGAACAGAGAGAAGAGAGGAGGGAGAGAGTAAGAGAAGAGAGAGAAGAGAAGGAGAAGAGAAGAGAGAGAGAGGCTAGAGAAGGAAGGAGAAAGAGAGAGAAAGGAAGAGAAGAGAGAGAAGAGAAGAGAGAGAAGAGAAGAGAAGAGAAGAGAAGAGAAGAGAAGAGAGAGAAGAGAAGAGAAGAGAAGAGAAGAGAAGAGAAGAGAAGAGAGAGAAGAGCTGCTGGGGCTGGCCTGGGATCTGTGGGAATCAACAGACCCAAACCCTGTCCCTTGGTGTCACTGTGACCCAAACCCCTCTCTGTGGTGTCACCAGACCCAAACCCTCTCCCTGGTGTCACCAGGACCCAAACCCTGTCCCTTGGTGGTCACCAGGACCCAAACCCTGTCTTTGGTGTCACCAGACCCAAACCCCTCTCTCTTGGTGTCACCAGGACCCAAACCCTGTCCCTTCGGTGTCACCAGGACCCAAACCTCTCCTTTGGTGGTCACCAGGACCCAAACCCCTGTCCCTTGGTGTCCACCAGGACCCAAACCCTGTCCCTTGGTGTCACTGTGACCCAAAACCCTCTCCCCTGCTGTCCAGCTCCCACCTGTGACCTCTCATTGCATGCAGCAAAGGGAAAGAATTCCATGAAAAATCGGCCTGATTGGGCAAAAGACTCAAACTTACTTGATCCCTGATCGGAGGAACACGGTGCCCGTAATTGAACACGTGTAGGAGCTGCTTGGCTGCCCTTGGGTTTATTCCTCAGGGAGCTGCAGACAGGACAGACAGACAGACAGACAGACTGCTCCCCCCCTGTGACTGCAGGCCTGGGGAGGAGGAATAAATTAATCAAGCTTACCTCTCCTTGCCAGGGAAAGCCAATCAAGCTGGCTTTCCAAAGGATAACTGCTGTAAACCCTGCATAAAAAGGAGGGAAAAATACAGCTGGGACCTCCACGTTGGCTTTTGAACAGCTGTTTGTAAATATGTCTAATAACTCATCCTGTCAGCGTGCTGGCTTGGCCATTACAAGGAAATATTTCATAAACGCTATTCCCAGTGCTGATGGCTCCATTTCCTTAATTGAAATCCACAGAGTTTACTTTGCAAAGTTTAATTGCTGGAAGAATGGGTGTCGGGTTTCTGCAGCCGACCTGCTGCCCTGAAATCCTTCCAGCTCCCATGTACAACAAGGAAAGAACTTAATGGAGCTTTTGCAGCAGTGGCTTCTAGCAGCTAAGCCACCTTTAAGCAATAATCCCAGCAAATATAGGTGGAGATGCTGGAATCTCCAGCCTTGCAGGAGAATAGATTCTAAGTAATATGAAATTTCAGTGCTTGCTAATTGACTGAGCAGGGGATTTCTGTGGGGAATGCCTCCAGCATGGAAATGCAGGCATTGATTGCATCTCCTGGACGTGGATGTCTGCAGCAGGATGGAGAGGGAGGAACAGCTGGATGAGGACTGAGCAGGGCCAGGCAGGGGTGGGAGAGAGCCCCTGAAATCCTTGTGGGGGTCACACACACTCCCCAACCCTGGGCACTGCCCCCTTCCACCTTCCACCCACTGAATCTGTCATAAACAGGAGGCTGAAATTGTCGGAAATGCCGTGGAATCTCTGATTTCACCGACTCTGATTTAACCCCTGCATTTCCCACCATCCCACTCCCCCCAGGATCCGAAACCATCCCTGGAGGGGCAGAGCCCAACGGCTGAGGGTGGGTTTGGCACACAAATCCTCACCAGTCCCACCCCTGTGCTATAATTCCTGGGGATGGCAGAGCCAGGGCTGAGGGTGGGTTTGGCACACAAATCCTCCTCTGCCAGCCCTATCCCTGCTCCCATTCCTGGCAATGGCACCCCAGTGATCTCACCTGACCCCAAACAAGCCGGGAGAGGTTCAACCCCCAGCCTGAGCCCAAGTGCTGAGCCCCACAGTGCTGCTGTGCTTTTCAGGGACGTTCAAACACAGAACAGACTCATTTCCAGCGCTCACTCTCTGCTCCTCTGGCCTGGAAAACAGCCTGGGAAGCCAGCAGGGGCTGCTGCCAGCGGAGAAGGGGAGCTGGGGTGCCAGCCCTTAAACAAGATCAATCACTCAGGAGCAGGCCTGAGCGCAGCTCCACACTCAGCTCCACACTCAGCTCCCTGCCTGCCCCAGCAGCTCTGTGCTGCTCAGGTTTCTCCAGCATGCAGAAACTAAGAGGAAAACTTCCAGCTGACTTTGGGAGGTGTTGCAGGACAGAACAATTCCTCACTAATAGGAGCTAATGATTGACTAAATCCAGCCCAGGCCACAGCAGCTCCTAGGCTGGGCTATGCCCCACACCTGTAACTGCGTAGATCACACAGAGATTTTGCCCCATGGATTTCCAGCTGCAGAGAGAAGAAAATGCAACTTTTCTTCTTATAAAACATTTCTTTTTATGAAACATTTTTTCTTTTTATATAAAATTTTTGTAAAACATCCGTTGTTTCATGATATTTCCCATAGAGAAGCTGAACCCTCCAAAGCCCAGCACAGACCTGAGGGTGTGGCCAGCCCAGCCCAGCCCAGCCCAGCCCCAGCCCCTGAGCCCTCCTCTCCCTCGTGCCCCTGGAGCACAGTCACACCTCCAGTGACACAGGAAAGCAGAAGCTCCAGGCTCATTCTGAGGGCAGAAGGCAAGTCTGGATCATCAGCACTGATGGTTTCACCTTCCCTGGCACCCGAAGGTGCGCACGGGGAGCTGGCAGAGCCCCCCCGAGTCACTTGTGCCAGCCTGTCCCAAACCCCAGCCTCTGCTGTAGGCAAATGCTGCAATTTCCCCAAGGAACCTTTTCATCCATTTTTTTATGCAGCTCACTTTCTTCAAAGGCGGATTGGGGCTGGATGTGAGAAAGGAAACCAATATTTCACCTTTCCTCCTGCTGCATTTTAATCCTGGAGTTTGTCACTTGGCTGCAGCACTGCCCCAGTTTGCCAGGAAGACATCAGGAGCCAGTGGGGAACTGAGCTCAGAAGTCACCAGTGCCAGAACGAGGACAGCCACCCTGGTTAATAATTTTAAAGGCTATTCCTTTACAATTTCTTTTCTTTATTTAAAAAAATCAGGGTGCGCTGCTCTGAGCCTTCCCCTGCCATCCCAGAGCCCTCCTCCCATTCCCTTCCTCTGCTCTCCCACTCCTTTCCTCCTCTTCATCACTCCTCCGTTTCTGAGCATTTATTTTAAACAGCTTAGTTTTAATTAAACCCGTAAACAGGTACAAACAAACATGAAGAAAGGAAAGATTAAAGTCTCTTATCTTACTAATTATAGTCCCAGATGAGATGTTTCAGATAAATGATCAGAGCATGGTGTATTTATGGAGCTCATCAGCCTGTAATTAATTCAGCATCAGGGTTGCACCCGTGTGGGCTTTTCTTTGTGGCACACATTTGTTACCCTCACCAGGAGCTTCGGCTCGGGCCAAATAAATCTCACTTGGCCCCAAGGCTGTTTGCACCTTTAGGGAGGATTTATTGCTGCTGCCCAGGCTGGGAATGCACAGCCTCACCCTGCCCTGCTGCCTCCATCCCAAAATTCCGGGCTCCAAAAATTCCATGTACAGGCCCCAAAATTCCATGTACAGGCTCCAAAATTCCATGTGTGACCTGGGGTGGCCCCGAGCTTCTGCCAGCCTGCTCTGCTGTGAAGCCAGCTCTCATTAATAATGTCCCTCCGTCGGCTGCAGCTCCTCAGGACAGCAGCCAGTAAAGATCTACGAGGTGTCATTAATTCAGGATCAGTTCCAGAGCCATCATTCCTTTAACTTTGGAGCTGTCTATCCCCTTCCCGGATCCATCTCCACGCGATTCTACATCATGATCATCTACCAAAATATCCCAGGGCTGTTATATTATATCATAATATATAATATAACAATATATATTATATTATGCAATATTATATACAATATATTGTATATAATATATTATAATATCTATTATATTATGTATAATATATATTAATACAATACATCATACATATAATGGAATATAATGGAATATCATATCAATATCATCATATCATTATCCCATATCATATCATATCATATATATATATATAATATATTGCTGGTTTTGAGACCCTGCCTCTTTTCTTGACCAAGGCTTGAGAGGCAGCAGAGCATTTTCAGCCTCTTTATTACACACAAAATATTTCCTGGGAATAAGTAAAAAAAAAAAATCTTTGCCTTTAAACTTTAATTCCTTCTTAAATACTGCCAGTATAGAGAAAAAATACAAGAGAGTGGCTGCAGATTTACAAAGGGGATGAAGGGTTTGAGTGCAGGGCTGGGAGCAGCCCCTGGCTGCAGTGATAGCAGCAGCACTGTCACCCCATCACACAGAGCTGCAATTGCCTGTCCCCTTTGGCCTTCCCCCCCCCTTAACTCCTTCTCTGCGGCTTTACTGAGTTCTTTACTTCCCTTTTATTATTTCCAGGGGCTTAAGGTCAAGTTTTCAGGCCAGGCTTCAAAGGGGCTGATACCATTCTGTGCCTGTAATTCCTGGACACCAACAAGTGCCAGGGAGAATGTTCCTGGGGCTCCGAGGAGCCGCGGGAGGGGATGAGGCACCCTCGGCTGATCCCAGTCCCCCCTCCCCAGGAGGAAATCCGAGTGCCCAGAGGCTCTGCAGCAAATTGGGATATCCACACCTCAGCCTGGAGAATTCATTCAAAGGATGCCCTCCAGCCCTGGAGGACATTGGGCCATCCAGGTGTCCTTTGTCCCTTTGTCCCTCCCCTCCTGTCCCTGCTTGGTGGCTCCCTGCCCCTTCCCTGCCCCTCTCCCGGGGTTAAAGGAGCAGCAGCCACGGGCTCAGGGAGCTCTGTTGGAGCTGGTGCTGCATTCAGGGGCTGTGGGCCAGAATAAAGCTCTGGATCCAAACCCTCCATCAGAACCCGACTCCCTTTCCTTCACCATCGCCTGAAAGCTTCTCCAACAGAGGGAAAACCCGAGGAGCAGCCCCTGTTTATGGGGGGAAGCTCCATCCCAGCACACCAGAGCTTGGACTTGTGTCTACGTGCCAACTGGAGCACCCCAGCCAGCCAAAAGTGTCTGTGGGGTGAAACACCACACACCCACCAGCCAAAAGTGTCCCTGGGGTGAAACACCACACACCCACAGCCAAAAGTGTCTGTGGGGTGAAACACCCACACACCCACAGCCAAAAGTGTCTGTGGGGTGAAACACCACACACCCACAGCCAAAAGTGTCTGTGGGGTGAAACACCACACACCCACAGCCAAAAGTGTCTGTGGGTGAAACACCACACACCCACAGCAAAAGTGTCTGTGGGGTGAAAACACCACACACCCAGCTGGCCAAAAGTGTCTGTGGGGTGAAACAACCACACACCCAGCCAGCCAAAAGTGTCTGTGGGGTGAAACACCACACACCCAGCCGGCCAAAAGTGTCTGTGGGGTGAAACACCCACACACCCAGCCGGCCAAAAGTGTCTGTGGGGTCGAAACCACCACACACCCAGCTGGCCAAAAGTGTCTGTGGGGTGAAACACCACACACCCAACAGCCAAAAGTGTCTCTGGGGTGAAACACCACACACCCAGCCAGCCCAAAGTGTCTCAGGGTGAAACACCACACACCAAACAGCCAAAAGTGTCTGTGGGTGAAACACCACACACCCACCCAGCCCAAAGTGTCTGTGGGGATGAAACACCACAGTGCCAGTATTTGGTCAAGCAGCAAGGGCTGGACAAGCTCAGGCACGTCCCCTCCAGTATATTGGTAATTATTCCAATATTCCAATTTATTGGCGCCCAACGTGGGGCTGCCCCGACCCTGCAGCCCCGAGGGGACCCTCCGGAGCTCCCAGACCCTCAGAACACCCCTGAGAGACTGCAAGAACCCTCTCACCCCCATGGCAGGGACCCCTCCCTGCTCCCCTGGGTGCTCCAAGGCCCATGCAGCCCACCCTGGGATGGGGGGATCATTCCTCACTGCCCATGTGCTGCTCAGTGGGCAGGAAGAATGAGCAGAGCTGCATTTCACCGCGATGAAGGTCAAGATCTTGCCACCAGCACATGAATCAAAGCTTTCCCTGGGTTCAACGAGCACATTACCTTGATAACTCCTCTGGTTATATAAACCCACATACAGATATTTCTTCAGGTCCTGAGCAGCTCATGTGCTCTTTCATAATTAATAGATTGCACAGTTTATAATCAATCATGGTTGAATTTACCAATGCAAACTTTTAGCATCACAAAAGCCCACGCCTGATTATCCAAAAATATTTATTCAAGATTAAAAAAACATGTAGCATATGAATATTTTAATAAATATTAAATATTTATTTCTCCTTACCAAAGCTTTCATAACTGAGCTTTTAATTAATATGTCATTAAAAATTTATAGAGCCAGGTAGACTTTTAAATATAATTATTAAATGATAACTTTAAACTGCAGGTGCTCACTCTTTTCTCGTGGCAGCACGGAGCAGGATGGGCTCCAGCAGGGGCAGATCCTGCTGCAGGGCAGGGATGGATGCGAACCCCATTTCCTTTGTTAACCCTATTTATTTTATTAACCCTATTTATTAACCCCATTTATTTTATTAACCCACAACCAAACAACCCAAACAAACAAACAAACAAACAAGCTGCTGCTCCCCAATCCTCCTGCAGGGAGGGTGGCACAGCGAGCTCTGCACGGGCACCCGCACTGGGAGGGAATATTAAACTAAATAATAGCAATTAATTAGGCTTGTGTAAAGCTATTAACCTTCAAATCCCTAGCAGAAATAACAAGTAATGCTCAAACCCTCCGGGATGCACGTGCTGCTCCCCCATTCCAGGGAAGAGGCAGGCTCCAGAGCAGAGGAACGAGCTCTGAGTTCTGATTCCTCATTTCTGATTTCTGAGTTCTGATTTCTGAGTTCTGATTTCTAATTTCTCATTTCTGATTTCTCATTTCTGCCCAGGCAGCGCTGCAGCAGCCCTGGGATCTCTCCCATCCCGCAGAGCTGCTGCTGCTCCAGAGGAGGGGGGATCCCAGGGGTACCCCCGGGCACAGGAACCCCATTTCCAGCTGCAAAACTGTGCTTGGGGAGCACCTCTGGAATGGGATTTTCTGGGCAGGTGATCCCAGCTGTCCTTCTCCTTCTGCACCCCCTGAAATCACCGAGGCTCATCCCTCTCCTCTCCTCCCCCAGTTTACAATTCATTCAGTGCCATTCAGTGCCATTGTTTCCAGCCCAGTCCTGTGTTTTCTATGGATTTGGGGCAGATTACAATGAAATTTTGCCCAGTCCTTGTTTTCCTATGGAATTTGGGGCAGATTACAATGAAATTTTGCCCAGTCCTGTGTTTCCTATGGAATTTGGGGCAGATTACAATGAAATTTTGCCATTGTGGCCCATCTCTGTTACCACAGGGAAACTTCAGGCCCATGGCTGGGCTCCCCCACACACACAATTCAATTAAGTGGGGAATTAATTAAATAACAGCTCTCCCCAAAGCTTTTGGGGCTCGGGATTGTCCCCGGGTGGCTCTGGGGGACCCTGGGCTGGGGTTTGTGCTGCTGCTCATGAGAGATGTTCTCACCCTGGGCAGGAGCAGCTCCCGTTCCTGGCTCTAGGGGCTCAGCTCTCTCCAGAACAAAGGTTCTGCCCCAAAAAGTGCCCGGGATTGTGCGTCAGGGAGGCTCCCAGGGCACAGCAGAGCTCAGGATGCAGCTCAGGGCACGGTGACAAGGGGAGGGCCCAGCCCTGGCAATCCTGGCTCTTCAGGGGTGCAAGAAATCCTGCCCTGCTGCAGTGGAAGTGCTCTCCTCCAACAATCTGCCTTTAATGGGGTTACTATTGCAGAGGGAAAGCATTTTATATGGAACCAGGTTTACATTATCCTGCTATTGGGAGATCTAGCTTGCAATGCTGTTCAAATCCTTTAATCCATAAATAGGATTCCAGCCAGAGCTGGGCTGCCTTCCAAAACTGTAATCTCCAGTATATGAATTATTACAAAAAGATTAGGGTGTTTCAAGTAATAACATTTCAAATAAATCAGCTTTCATGAAGGAACAACAAACTAATATCGGAAATAACAATATAAAGACATTTATAGAGCCACTTGCTGGAATAACTTCTCTGACCAGGGGGATTCTTTGCTCATTTGCATTTTATTTTTATTTTTTAATTGGAGGAGCAGACCTTTGTCCCCTGTGTCCTGGGCAGAGCAGTGAAGGTGCTGCTGGCTCAGATGTCCCTTGGAGTCACAGCTCTGTTCTTGGGCACAGGGGATGTGCTGCTGCTGTCTGTCACAAACATATTTCCTGAAAACAATTTTTGTTAGGGCTTTTTTTTCTTGAGAAGCTGGGAAGCTTCAGCTTCTTTATGTTTTTGCTGCTTTGGAATGTGATTTGGAGAATTGTTTTACTCAGTATGTGAAATTAATTACAGGTCTAGCTGTGTCAAATAATCTGGTCAGCGCCCGCTGGGCTCAGTCCTGGGCACCTCCACAGCAGCCCCAAAGTGCTCCTGGACACTCCCCAACCATTGCTCTGGTCCTTGAAAATGAGCCACCCCAAAGGCCCTGAAATCGGATCTTTAATAAAAGGCACCCTGGCTGTATCAGAAACAACTCCATTGGATATTTTATATTTATAAAAAAGAGGTTTGATGGCCTCCATGATTCGTGGTGAGTTGCCTCAGCCACCCAGCTGTGATTTACGCAGGACATTTTGCCCTTTGTGGCATAAATTACACCAGGAGAGTGAAGAGAGGCGAATCTGACTTCCAAAGGTCTCCTGACAAGGAAAATTGGAGACAGAACCGAGTTCAATGTTAATGCAGAGGATGCAGGGCAAGGCTGAGCCCACCCAGGTGATTTCCAGGGGTCACAGCCCCCAAACCTGCTGGTGCTGAGCTCCTTCCCAAGGGGCAGCCCCAGCATTAAACCGCAACCTCTGCAAGCCACTCCAGCCCCAAATATTCTCAGCTGAAGGCTAAAAAAGCAAACAAAGCCCACCCCTGCCCTGCCTCTGCTTTCCACTCCTAATGGCCAGTACCACAAACAAGCCATAATCACAGCAAATAATTGCCCTTCTTGCCAGCCTATAATTTATTTTTATTTTTTTTTCTGGAGCGTCGTGAAGGTGAGAGCAGCACTTGGGTAAGGCTGTCAGCACACACACACACGGTGTTATTTCTCCCCTGGAATTCATCTTTCAGCCATTTCAGATCGAGCTGAAAGTTTGACATGCGGGCTGTCAATTCAGGAAGAATGATTATTATTCTGAGAAAATGAAATAAATCAGGTCAGGCTTCACCCCCAGCTCTGCCATCCCCTGTGCAGAGAGCTCCCAGCTCCTGCCCTGAGCGCCTTCACTGACACAACGCCCAGAAACCTGCCCCAGGAAAGAACTGGGCACACCAGGCTCAGGAACTCTGAAAAAACCCAAAAATGCCTCCCCCAAAGGCCAGAGACAAGGAAGCAGAAGCATTTGTGGGTGCAAGGGCTCCAGCAAAGCAGCACAAGCCAAATTTACTCCTGGACACCCCTGGGATGATTCTGGACACCCCTGGGATTATTCTGACACCCCTGGGATGATTTTGATACCACTGGGATGATTCTGGACACCCTGGGATGATTTTGATACCCCTGAGATGATTCTGGACACACTGGGATGATTCTGGACACACTGGGATGACTTTGACACCCCTGGAATGATTCTGACACCCCTGGGATGATTCTTGACACTCCTGGGATGATCCTTGACACCCCTGGGATGATTCTGGACACCCCTGTGATGATTCTGGACACCCCTGGGATGACTTTGATACCCCAGGGATGATTCTGGACACCCCTGGGATGATTTTGATACCCCTGAGATGATTCTGGACACCTCAGGGACGATTCTGACACCCCTGGGATGATTCTGGACACCCCAGGGATGATTCTGGACACACTTGGGATGATTCTGACACCCCTGGGATGATTCTGGACACACTGGGATGATTCTGACACCCCAGGGATGATTCTGGACACCCTGGGATGATTCTGACACCCCTGGGATGACTTTGATACTCCAGGGATGATTCTGGACACCCCTGGGATGACCGACATCTGAAGTTCCTTCTGCCAGTCCTGTGCATTTTCTCAGGAACTTTTTCATTAGTTAGTCTTTTTTAATGGGGTCCCTTGGCTTTGATCCTCCCAACTTTCCTCTGATAATTTTTTTAAGGCTTCACGGGAACTTTGAATCCTTCCCCACGTCCTGGCTGAGATTCCTCCCAAACCTTTAGGAATTGTAAATGTGACCTTGCTAGGGAAATGCAGCAAGTGTCATCTCTCCTAACACAGAAGACGGGCAAAGACTGTAATTTATAGGGCTGAGTACAAAGGGCTGTTTTTCTTTCAGCTAATTAACTGGGAGAAGAGGATAACTAATTAACTGCAGAGACACCCAAGGAAATATGAGGCTGCAGCAAAGCCCTGTGCCTGAGGATGCTCCTTTTCATCTCCTGATGGATTGGGCTGTGCCAGGGTGGCTGTGCTCCCCTTCCCTCTCCTCTGTGGCCCTGGAAACTCCTGCCCTGGGCCTTTGGGATCCCAAACCCCACAGGCTGCACTGGGAAAGCTCTGGGGTGGAACTGGGATCCCAAACCCCACAGGCTGCACTGGGAATGCCCTGGGGCTGGGATCCCAAATCCCACAGGCTGCACTGGGAATGCCCTGGGCCTTTGGGATCCCAAACCCCACAGGCTGCAGTGGGAAAGCCCTGGGGCTGGGATCCCAAATCCCACAGGCTGCACTGGGAATGCCCTGGGGTTGGGATCCCAAATCCCACAGGCTGCACTGGGAATGCCCTGGGGTTGGGATCCCAAACCCCACAGACTGCACTGGGAAAGCCCTGGGGTGGAGTTGGGTTCCCTCCTTCCCAGGCTCAGGCTGGAGGGAATTCCCACCCACCCACCCCAATAACCCCCGTGGCCCTCAAACTCTTCCCAAACTGGGCCCAAACTGGTCCTAAACTGGGCCCAAAGTGGGGAAATTTCAGGGATTTGGGGTCCCAGGGAGGATTTGGGGGTAAATTTCAGGATTCTTGGGGTAAATTTTGGGGATTTTGGGGTCCCAGGGAGGATTTTGGGGTAAATTTCAGGGATTTTGGGGTCCCAGGGAGGATTTTGGGGTAGATTTTGGGATTCTGGGGTAAATTTTGGGGATTTTGGGGTCCCAGGGAGGATTTTGGGGTGAATTCCAGGGATTTTTGAGCTGCATCCCTCCTGGATGCTCCTCCCCAGAGGGAATGCAGGAGGTTTCAGCTCCCTGCGTGCCACGAGCTCGGGGCAGGGCTGCATTGTTCTGCTTTTTGACCTGGATTTGTAATTATCGCTCCTGCAGAGAGAGCTGTGTTGTTTAAATACCCTCTGATTTGCTTTCAGAGATCATAAACCCTCTTTATTATCTGCTGCCATGTAGTACAGACAGATAATGACTGACTTTTGCCTTCCCACTCGGAAAAGTGCATTTAATTTGGTGAAATAATGGAGGCATTTGTTCATCCTGAATTGCATTTGCTGTGCTTCTGTTCCCTTGCACCTCCTTGGGAATCCTCTCCTGCTGCAGCTCCTGGGCATGGCTGTGGGGAGATCCACCAGAAATCCCAAGAAAAATTTGGTGAAAATAACTTAATTTTCTGTTATCTATGTCATTCTTTCTCCAACCTGCTGAGATCTCTCTCTTCATGGCACACCGAGCACCTTCAGGCTGGTGTTATCTTTTTATACTAAAAACTACCTGTACTTTATTCACAATAATTTCCCAATACCCATCACCTATGTTAGACAGTCTGTCTTCACTCTAAAGCAATCCAAAAGTGCCAACATCACAGCAGAAGATGGAGGACAAGGAGAAGAAGAAGAAGAAGAAGAAGAAGGAGAAGAAGGAGAAGAAGAAGAAGACAGAGAAGAAGAAGGAGGAGAATAAGGAGAAGAAGAAGAAGAAGAAGAAGAAGAAGAAGAAGAAGAAGAAGAAGAAGAAGAAGAAGAAGAAGAAGAAGAAGGAGAAGAAGGAGAAGAAGAAGAAGACAGAGAAGAAGGAGAAGAAGGAGAAGAAGGAGAAGAAGAAGAAGAAGAAGAAGAAGAAGAAGAAGAAGAAGAAGAAGAAGAAGAAGAAAAAGAAGAAGGAGAAGAAGGAGAAGAAAGAGAAGAAGAAGAAGGAGGAGGAGGAGAAGAAGAAGAAGAAAAATAAGAAGAATAAGAGGAAAAAGAAGAAGGACAGGACACATCCAGATTCCTCCATCTTGCCTCTTGAACCCCCATTCTAAATCCCCAAAATTCTACTTTTTCACCCTGTGACAAATTCACTGTCATTCTATTCAAACCCTTGTTGCTTGTAACTCCTCTCACAAAGTTGGGAATTGTTTCCAAGGGCTAAAATTGAAGACTCAGGTGTTTTTGACTCCATGCCAAGGTCTCTGAGCCCCCTGCTAGGGTCTCCAGGGCAGCCGGAGGAATCTCCTGAATTCTGACAGTCCCAGGGAAGGGTCTGGCCCCAGCTTTGATCTGTTCCATTTAATGCATGCACAGCAGCAATGCTTTCCCCAAATTCCTGCTAATTCAGAGATTTCTCAGGGCAGGGTGAGGGTGACACTGAGCCCACCCAACAGGATGGGGCTCAGCTCTCTCCAGCCTCTGGGACTGAAGGGAAACCCTTCCCCAGCCCAGCACAAAGTGCCCAGCCAGGGATCACTTGGCTTTTTCCACATTCCCTCCATCTGTGGGCTTGCTGCACTCGGATATTCCCAGGAAAAAAGGGCTCCATTCCATCATTCTGAGCAGAGCTCAGCTCTGGCTTTATGCAGGCACAGCACTTTTTTTGCTGGATATTTGCAAAGCTTTTAAAAATATGAAATAGTTCCTGCTCGTGCTTTGGCAAATGTATCAATTATTTTTAATTTCTCCAAACTGCTACTCTAGCATACAAATAGAGCAGAAATGAGAGGGTTTTTTTCCCCCTCAAGAGGAGGCTTTGAGCGTCCCCAGACAAATCCAGAGGGGGAGGAGAACTGTAACAGTGCCTTGTTCCCTACGTGTTTCCAGCTGCTTTTAAGGCAGTTGCTGTTTGGATATTTTATTATCTGGCTAATTGTTCATTCTCTCCCAGGCACCGGGGTTTGCTCTGGGTGTTTTATGGCTGTTTGTGTTGCAGGGTGTTTGTTTAAGAGCTCTGCAGACGCCCAGCAAGAGGCAGGGCTGGCCTGTACAGAGAATCCCAGGATGGTTTGGCTTGGGAGGGACCTCAAATCCCACCCAGTGCCCCCCCTGCCATGGCAGGGCCACCTTCGCCCTGTCCCAGGTGCTCCAGCCCTGTCCAGGGACATTCCAGGGACGCAGGGGCAGATCTGAGCCTGGCATTTCCCACGAGTGCCCAGAAATTTGGGACACCTCCCCTCGCTCTGCTGTCTGTAATTGCTCGGAGGCCTGGAGCTGCTGGCAGATTGAATTTCACAGCCCATGATGCACCAAGGCCTTGGCTCAAATACTCCCTGCATTCCACTCCAGCTTTCCACGTTCTGCCGGTTCAGGTGTTTGGGATTGGTGCCCATCATTCCCAAGGAAAAGGATTTGCCAGCCCAGGCAGAAATCAGGGATCAAACCCCAGCCCTGAAGGTGAGAGGGAGCAAAAAGGGGGAAAATAATCAGGGAAGAGCAGCCAGAATTCCATGTCCCAGCCCTGCTCCTGGAGGGGAAGCTGGGGAACACTTCTAACCCACAAAGCAGTTAATGCCAGAGGATAAAAGCCGTTAACGATGAGGGGGGCTGTGGGCTGGCAGGGCTGTGCTCGGGAGGGCTTTGAGCAAGGCTCAGCCATGCCAGTGTCACAGACATCTCTTCATTCAAATCCTTTCACTGGGATTTTTCCAGCTGAAGCTGAGAAGTTTCAGCAACAAGATGCAAACAATGGTTATCGGCTGCTGTGGAATGCAAGAGCTTCACCTGTGATTGGCTCATCTTGGATGTTTGTAATTAATGGTCAATCAAGGATGGAGCGCTCTCGGACAGAAGAAGAAGAAGAAGGAGAAGAAGGAGAAGAAGAAAAAGAAGAAGAAGAAGAAGGAGAAGAAGGAGAAGGAGAAGAAGAAGGAGAAGGAGAAGAAGAAGAAGAAGAAGAAGAAGAAGAAGAAGAAGAAGAAGAAGAAGAAGAAGAAGAAGAAGAAGAAGAAGGGAGAAGAAGAAGGAGAAGAAGGAGAAGAAGAAGAAGAAGGAGAAGGAGAAGAAGGAGAAGAAGAAGAAGGGAGAAGAAGAGGACGAAGAAGGAGAAGAAGAAGAAGAAGAAGAAAAAGAAGAAGAAGGAGAAGGAGAAGAAGGAGAAGAAGAAAAAGAAGGAGAAGAAGAGGACGAAGAAGGAGAAGAAGAAGAAGGAGAAGAAGAAGAAAAAGAAGAAGAAGAAGAAGGAGAAGAAGGAGAAGAAGAAGAAGGAGAAGAAGAAGAAGAAGATGACTCTGTCTCTCGCTGACAGAGTCCGAGAGAGCTGCTTTGTTGTTCATTCTTTTCTATTCTTAGCCTAGCTAGCTGTCTGAGAAACCTTTTCCTTTCTATTTCTTTTTAGTATAGTTATAATGTAATATATATATATATCATAAAATAATAAATCAAGCCTTCTGATCATGGAGTCAACATTCTCATCTCTTCTTCATCCTCAAAACCCTTGTGACCACGGTCACAATGCCAGAGCCCCCCGTGCCCAGCCTGGCACCCTCTGGAATTCTGCAGGGAAAATTGGCTCAGCAAAACGAGGTTTTCTGCCCCAAAGCAGCCAGAGAGGCCCTGCAGGAGGGGCTCTGCTGTGTTCTCCCCAGGAATCCTGTCAGGTTTGTGCTTCAATCCCACCCCCAGCCCAAACTGCAGATAAATCCCAGCATGGCTCAGCTGGTCTGCTCCCTCCCGGGGGGAAATCAGCTCGGATGAAGCTTTTTCCTACATGAAATTCTCCTTTAAAAAAAGAGAAGAAATTATAATTATGCTGGGAGAACATTCATTTGCTTGTTAAGTGAAATTTGAAGGGGAAACTTTAATGATGGTAGGAAGAAAAATCAGATCTTCTTGTTAAAGAACGTTCCGAGAGAACTCGTGCTGGACAGCACATTAAGCATCAAAGACTCATCAGTGATTCACAGAAGAGTTTTTTTCTCAATGACATGAATTATTTTCATGGGAAAAGATATGAAGATATCTTAGATGAAGAAGAGGAGTGAAGACTTTTTATTTCTGTGCTTTGGGAGAGAAATGGTGTATAAATAAACCTTGGATTTAAAGGCCATTTGAAAAACAACCCGCAAACTTATATTTATTTTTCGTTCTGTTAGCACAGAAAAATAGGTTCTAATCCCTCAAGTTCAGCTCGGAATTGCAAATTGGTTGATGTGTTTGCAGCTAAGCTGTGGGGAAATGGATATACAGCGCAGGTTGGTTTGTGTTTTTTCCTCAATAACTCCTGGCTCGGAGGATGGAGCACATTTATCCCGGCCCGGGTGGGATCTGCTCCCGCCTCCAGCGCTGATCCTGCCGCCCTGGGGCGCTGCTAATCCCTCCTTGATTTATAGGTGCTTATCACCTATTGATAAGAGCTCAGCAAAAAATCAACAGCGCTGGAATAATAATATTATTGTTGCTAATAATCCCCTTTCTGAGGCAGGATCTCGGCTGGTAATTAGCCATGACATAAATAAATCAAGCCTCCCTTCACAGCAGCGTGTGCTGGAGGTTCTCTCACCAAGAGGGACACTGAGGCACAGGAGTTAATCTGCTTCCATTTGCAGGGAATCATTCCCCTGCGGCCCCCGAGGCAGGGCCGATTGCCCTGACCCCACTGGGAGGGCAGGAGTGGGGTAAAAACTGCATTTTCAGGAGTGGGGTAAAAACTGCATTTCCAGGAGTGGGGTAAAAAACTGCATTTCCAGGAGTGGGGTAAAACTGCATTTCCAGGAGTGGGGTAAAATTGCATTTCCAGGAGTGGGGTAAAACTGCATTTCCAGGAGTGGGGTAAAAATTGCATTTCCAGGGCAGGAGTGGGGTAAAATTGGGAGGGCAGGAGTTGGGTACAATTGCATTTCCAGGGGGATTGGGAGGGCAGGAGTGGGGTAAAACTGCATTTCTAGAGATATTGGGAGGGCAGGAGTAGGGTAAAATTGCAGGTGTGAGTTCCTGAGCAGGTAGAACCCCACAATCCCTGCTCCCCTCCTGCTCTGGGCAGCACTGGGAATTCCTGGGAATCCCTGGGAAGGCAGGTGTGAGCTCCTGAGTGAGCAAACCCCCAAATCCCTGCTCTCCTCATGCTCTGGGCAGCATTGGGAATTCCTGGCCAGGCGATTCCTCCCTCCCAGCTCCTCTCCCCTCTCCTCCCACCCAGCAGTTATTAGGTGACACAACAGTCGCTGTGCTGAAATACATCATTCGATAACCGAGAGCCTTAAAATGGCAACGCTGCCGTGGTCGTGACCCCCAGCTGCAGTTAAAAATAAATCCCTTTATGCACACCACGGCCTCGGCTCCACCAGGATCCTTTCAAACACTCCAGACCGGAGCCCGGGCGAGATCAAATGGGAATTTCCAAACCAGGAGCCCTGCTGTAATAAGAATAATATATATAATGAAATATGATAAGAATAATGAAATATAATAAGAATAACCCAAACGCCTGGTCACATTAGAGGTCAGGACATTGAGAAGTTAATTACCAGCCCCTGGGCACAAGGGAAGTCACCAAGGAATCCAAAATTCTGTGGTTGAGCCATTGGAATGTGGCCTCCATCTCCCATAGACGTATGGATCCTTTTCCTCTACCATAAACTAAAAGCGAATCCGTCCTGTAGAGACAGCAGAAAAATCTGGATAGCAGATTATAAACAGATTTAGATGATCAGAGGACAGTTCTGTGCTTTTATATGGTTATTTTTTAAGGTTTGAAATCAAAAGAGAGATAACTTTACCAAGGAGAGCTCACAGGCAGACACTCCTTTATCTTGCCATCCTACACACTCCCAACCCAGAGCTTTGCTGGAAATCTTTGCTGAGTATTTTGGGTAGCAAATGCCTGCTGAGGAGACATTCTGAGCATGTCAAGTGGAGGAATTTTTCTCACATGCCTTAAAAAAAAAATAGCATTCCTCTCATGTTTTGAGAATTTCACATCTGTGAGGGTTTTTTTGTGGTTTTTTTTTTTGAGGGTTTTATTTTTTGAGGGTTTTATTTTTTGAGTTGCAGGATGAAACACAGGCTGCTGTCTGAGGATGTGGGGTTTGATCCTGGGATTGCTGCATCCCGGGGCCTCGGCAGTGTCCCTGCCTGACACTTGTCATTACCATTCCTCTCCATCCCCCTTCCCCTCCCTGGCAGCTCCTCCAGTCATGTCAATACTCATTTTTCTTTGCCACACTAAGTTGGTTAATCAGACCTTTGAAAGCAAACTTTCAGCTGGGTATTTGCATGCAGCCCCTCGACAGAAATGCAGATTTGAGGAGGCAGCCATATGCAGGCGTGAAGGGAGCAGCTGTTCTACAATCAGGGGTAATTTAAAATCAGGGGGAAGGTGAGAGAAGGACGACACGAATCCAAAGTCAAGGGTTTTTTGTTGTTGCTGCAAACACAAAAATGATGTTTTACTTCACACCTCCCGGTCCCACGGAGGAAACACCGCTTGTCTTCTGGGTCACTGCCACCAAATGCCACCTCTCTGCTCCCAGCTGTCATTTCAGAGCTGTGCTGGGGCTTTCTGCACTGAACAGAGAGTTCATCCCACACGTTTCCTTCTTCCAGCCTTTCGGAAGAAAGAGAATTCCTTGAAGTTCATCCAGTTCCAGCCCGTGTCTCCTCTGGCTGCTCAGAAGCACAGAATTCCCTGGGAGCTGCTGGGTCTGCTTTGAAAAGCCAGCAGGGACAGGATGGATCCCTGTGGAACCTCTGGACCGGCGGGTCAGGATGAGCTGAGGGCAGAGCATCCAGGATCCAGGATTCACCTCCCCACTCCTTCACATCCACAGAGATCGACTTTTGCCTTCACTCATTTCAAAAGGATCAAGAAAGGAAAATAAGAGTAATTTTTTTTTTTTTTTTTTTTTTTTTTTTTTTTGCAATTCAGTGCAATCCTAATCAATTGTGACAAGACCTGGAGAATATTTTCACGGTGCCAATTACTTAAAGGGCAGAGATGCCACAGCGCCATTGAAGGAGCAGCTCCTGCAGCTCGGGGGGGACACGGCAGAACAAGGTGCTAAATGTTGTTCCACTCGTTCCGTGAAATAAAGGATTGGGTCATTAACCTTACCAATGTCAATGTGTTGTCACTATCAAATTCAGCTAAATGAGTGTCCAAGGTAATGGCGAGGAGCTCACTTCCCACTGAGCAATGCATTAATACATTAGTGCCTGCTAAAAACGAGAGGAGGCTGCTGAGGAGCGGGAGCTGAGCCAGGACTGGGCTGGAAGGGACAGGGACAGCCTGGCTGGGACAGGGACAAACCGAGGGGGATGGATCAGTGGGACAGGGAGAAATCCAGGAGGATGAGGATGCTCAGATGGGGTAAAATTGCATTTTACCCCAAGGGGGACAGCTCAGTGGGACAGGCAGAAACCCAGAAGGATGGCTTGGGTGGGACAGGCAGAAATCCAGGGGGGAAAGGCAGAAACTCAGGGGAATGAGGATGCTCAGATGGGGTAAAATGCAATTTTACACCAGGGGGGTGGCTCAGTGGGACAGGGAGAAATCCAGGAGTATGAGGACGCTCAGATGGGGTAAAATTGTATTTTTACACCAGGGGGGTGGCTCAGTGAGACAGGCAAAAACCTGGGGGGATGAGAATACTCAGATGGGGTACAATTGCATTTTTCCCCAGAGGGATGGCTGGGTGGGACAGGCAGGAACCCAGGGGGATGAGGATGCTCAGATGGGGTAAAATGCAATTTTACCCCACAGGGATGGCTGGGTGGGACAGGCAGAAAGCCAGGGGCCCGGCAGCAGATTGATGCACTGCCACTTGCACTGCACAGCCCATGAAGTGGCTAACTGGGAAATTCATGGCAGCGAACTCCAGAGCTGTAAACATGCATTACAGGAGCAAATGTTTGCAAACTCCCTCTGCAGCAGGGTTTGGGCTCGGGATATAAATATCCCTGAGGAGCTGCCTGTGCATCCTCCCCCCGAGAGTCACCCCTGCTCAGCTCTCCCCAGTCTGCAGGGCTGAGGGGGATCTGTTCTGCTGGGATCCCCCAGGGAGGGGATGCTCTGGGATCTGCTGCATGCAGGAATCCATGCAGGGATGGCTGAGCTCCATAGCCCCTGGCACTGATGTGTGAGGAGAGGGGAAGAGCATTTCCAAGGAAAATGGACGCTGCTCCAAAGAGAAAAGCATTGGCACTGGGGGAAACAATTATCAAAGTTTTGGGCGCTGTAGGATTTCAGTACTTTCAGGTAAAAGGCAATGCTCCTTCCTGATCATTCATGGGAGCAGGGATAATTCAGCATGGAATCATTGGAGGTTTTGGGTTGAAAAGGACCTCAAAGCCCACCCAGAGCCAGCCCTGCCCTGGCAGGGACAGCTCCCACTGTCCCAGGCTGCTCCAGCCCATCCAGCCTGGCTCTGGACAACCCCAGGGTTTCCCACAGCAGATGGCCTTCAATCCTTGCACTCCTACCCCAATTTTCCAGCGAAATGAAAGGCGGAAAATACACAGCTTTAAGATGTGCAGAGGTGGAAAAAACCCACCAGGATAGCGGGCAGCGCTGCCATCATTCCTGGCCGACTTCTATTTCATAATTAATAACTTAAATGGGGTAATTTAAAATTGTTAATTCTTTTCACAGAGCCTGCACGAGCGCAGGTGATGTCAGACACGCTGTCACCAGGAAGGTTAAATACTCCTGGTAGTTGCTAATTACCTAATCACCATTGCCATCTCGTATTAATTGTGCCTGAGGCGCGGATCCCGCTCTGCCTGAGCGGGGTGGGGGCTCAGGGGCTGCAGAGAAACCCCCTGGGCTGCTGAGGAGGGGGAGACAACTCAGGGGAGAGGGAAAAATAACTCAGGGGAGAGGGAAAATAACTCAGGGGAGAGGGAAAACCCTGCTCAGGGGATCCAGGACACAGGGGGTGCGCGCAGAGGTGGGATGCTGGGGAGGGATTGATCCCTGCGAGGGCGCACAGGGGTGGGATGGGGAGCTGGGAGCCTGTTCCAGTGTTTGACAGCCCTTCCTGCCAGGAAACTGTTCCCAGTATCCAACCTCAGCCTCCCCTGGAGTGCCAATGGTGGGGTTTGCTGAAATCCCGTGGCTCGGCTCCCTCCCAGGCACGTCCCTGTGGCCTGGCCATGGAAGGGACATTTGCTCTCCTGACCGGAGCTGCTCTGCACCACCCGCCCCTCCGGGTGCCCAGCAGTGATGGGGCAGTCCTGGGGGCCAGCTGGGTGTGTGTCCCCCTGCGGGGATCAGCTCCAGGCTGTCCCTGCCCTGTCCCCCCTAGGGATCCTCTCCAGGCTGTCCCTGTGATGTCCCTGTAATATCCCTGTGATGTCCTTGTCCTGTCCCCTGCCTTGACCCCCTCCAGGCTGTCCCTGCCCTGTCCCCCTCTAGGGATCCCCTCCAGGTGGTCCCTGTCCTGTCCCCTGTCCTGTCCCCTGTCCTGTCCCCTGTCCTGTACCTCTCCAGGCTGTCCCTGCGCTGTCCTCCTGCACTGATCTCTTCCAGGGATCCCCTCCAGGCTGTCCCTGTCCTGTCCCTGTGATATGCCTGTGATGTCCCTCTGTCCCTGTCCTGTCCCCTTGTGCTGTCCCCTGCCCTGATCCCCTGTCCTGATCCCCTCCAGGCTGTCCCTGTGCTGTCCCTCTGTCCTGTCCCCTGCCCTGATCCCCTCCAGGGATCCCCTCCAGGCTGTCCCTCTGTCCCTGTCCTGTCCCCTGTCCTGTCCCTGTCCAGGCTGTCTCTGTGCTGTCCCTGTGCTGTCCCTGTCCTGGCCTTGTGATATCCCTGTGCTGTCCCTGTGCTGTCCCTGTGCTGTCCCTGTGCTGTCCCCCTGCCCTGTCCCTGTCCCTGTCAGGGGTGGCAGGTGTCCCACAGCTCCAGATCTCCCTGCTCAGGGAGCTGCCGGGGGCACGTCCGAGGCAGGGGGGGTTTGTGGCTGTTCTCGGTGCCGTGCTATTAATCTGTGCATCTGATTCCGAGCGCGCATTAGGGGATGGCAGCTCCGGAGCTGCAGCCTTTTGAAATGCTAATTGTCAGCCCAAAGTTTAGAGAGACTCTTTCAAAGCGGAGTTGCCACTATTTGGAGGATGTGCTCTAAATGCAAGAGCTCAATTATCTGGAGTGTCAAACTTCTGACACCTTTGCTGATCCATAAAAACAAGGCAGATTAAAGAGTTTTCTGGAGGAGAATCTCATTTCTATGCTCAAGGTTATTTACTGAGTTATGCATTGTGGCCAATCCCAAGCCCAGCTCGATGATCAGGTGCATCAATATTTATTTATGGTTACCCAGAGCACCCCGGTGAGAGGACAGCACCAGGTTTGCAGAATTCTCAGTGTTTTACTGGATTTTTCCAAGCCAAGGTTCTGTTTTTAAGACTTTGAGAAGAGGAGCACTGGTGGCTCTTTTCTGGCTGTCTTCTTAGAGACAACAAAGCTTTTCCTTTATTGTTGCCTTGATTTTCTGTGCTGTTAGTGCATGGAAGAGCCCAGGAGTTTCTTAGGGGACAGAAACCGAGAGTTATGTAAAAGATGAAAGCTGCAGCATGGAAATGCACTTTTGGTGGGGATTTGCATTTGCAATTCACGGTTCTGAGGAGCTGTGTCTCCTGAGAGCAGAGGAGGAGGCTGCGGGGATGAGTTCTGCTGGTTCTGCACCACAAACTGCAGCTGCCTCCAGCCAAATCCTCCCCTCCCAGGGCAGCAGAGCCCTGACAGCCTGAGGAGAAGCCCTAATCAGCCCTAATCAGCCCCTTTCAGCTCTTACCAGGGAATGAGAGGCGAGAAAAGTCTCAAAAACTCCCGCACAGGGCCTGAGTGCAGCTTAAACCCCACTTGTGTGAGGGTGTGATGGCAAATACGAACTGAGAGCAGCCCCCTCTGCCAGGGAGCAGCTCCGAAGGGGACCCCGAGCTGGAGCTGGGCTGTCCCAGCCCTCCCGAGCCCCGGGGCTCACTCAGATACTGGAATATTCGTGTTCTCCTCACTGCAGTGAGGAGCAGCCAGCTGAGTTCCAGCTGCATGACAAGGTTTGGCTCAACCTGACTGCTCTGGTTTGAGCAGCTCAGTGTGTTGTCCTGGAGCACAGGCACACGGCAGGAAACAGCTGGAGCCTTTGCAAGGGGAAATTCTCCTTTTTTGTCACATGCAGGGGATCGTGTTACACCCCAGAGCAGCTAAAACTCCAAAAGCAACGAAAGGTCACGAGCCACATCAATGATGACATTGTTCATCTACAGTTTGTACATTGTGTTATTTCTCAGTGCTGCACAGATGTCGTTTTTCAGGATCCATCCCTCCATCCAGGCTGATCCCATCCCTTCCTCCAGGGCTGATCCCATCAATCCAGGGCTGATCCCATCCCTCCAGGGCTGATCCCATCCCTCCATCCAGGCTGATCCCATCCCTCCAGGCTGATCCCATCCCTCCCTCCAGGCTGATCCCATCAATCCAGGGCTGATCCCATCAATCCAGGGCTGATCCCATCCCTCCAGGGCTGATCCCATCCCTCCATCCAGGCTGATCCCATCCCTCCATCCAGGCTGATCCCATCCCTCCAGGGCTGATCCCATCCCTCCAGGCTGATCCCATCCCTCCAGGCTGATCCCATCCCTTCCTCCAGGGCTGATCCCATCCCTCCAGGGCTGATCCCATCCCTCCAGGCTGATCCCATCCCTCCAGGGCTGATCCCATCCCTCCAGGCTGATCCCATCCCTCCATCCAGGGCTGATCCCATCCCTCCAGGCTGATCCCATCCCTCCAGGAGCAGCAGCTGCATCCCCAGAGCTCCCAGCCCTGCCCAAAGTCACCTCTGAGCAGCAGGAGGGGCAGAGCCTGGCACAGCTGGCATTGGAAGCTCCTCAGAGGCTTGCAGAGGGAACGATGGCGCTTTCCCGGGGAGCTCCAGGTGGAAGGCGGAGCTGCCGTTTCCAGGGGAAGCTGGAAGTTCTCTGCAGGCTGCACAGAGGATCAGCAGAGTGCCTCCCTCCCTGCTTTAAAACGCACGGACAGCGCCGAGAGGCAGCGCCGAGCAGCTCCAGGACTGCCAAGGAATGCAATAAATCAGCTCTGCACAAGTGAAGGACTCTTGGCACAGATCATTTCATGTGAAGAGCCCTCTGCTGCTGCTCAGAGCCAGGGCGGCAGAAGGACACGGGATGGGTGGGCTCAGGGCCTGGAGAGCCAGGCTGGGCACATCCCCGTGGGTCACACCACCCAGAGCCCCTTTGGATCTCCTGGAGCAGGACAGGGAGGGCAGGGAGGGCAGGGCTGGTGCCTGGGAGCTGCTCCTCTCCCAGCAGCACCAATTTCACATTAAAGCCCTTGCACCAAACCCCTGCCAGCCTCTGGGCACAGCCCCAGCAGGGCTCTGAGCCAGAGGGGCTCGGGCTGGGGCAGAGCTGCAGCTGCAGGGCACTGAGCAGATCCTGCAGGTGCCAACAGGGAGCTCAGAGCCCCTGCTGCCCTGCCCTGAGCCCTGCTGGGCCCTGCAGGGGCTGGGAGCCCACCCCGAGCTCACCCCAAAGCCCCAAAGCCCCTCTGCCCTGGCTGGATGGAGCAGGGGCCCAGGACAGGACAGAGCAGGGGTCAGGGGTCCAGGATGGACAATGCAGGGCTCAGGGGCCCAGGACAGGACCAGACAGTGCCAGGGGTCCAGAACTGGACAATTCCAGGGCTCAGGGGTCCAGGACAGGACAATTCCAAGGTCAGGGGTCCAGGATGGACAATGCAGGGCTCAGGGGTCCAGAACAGGACTGGACAGTGCTCAGGGGTCCAGAATGGCTCTGCCCAGGCTGGACAATGCTCAGGGGGTCCAGGACAGGACAATTCCAGGCTCAGGGGTCCAGGGCAGGACAATTCCAGGCTCAGGGGTCCAGGACAGCCCTGCCCAGGCTGGACAATGCTCAGGGGTCCAGGACAGGACAATTCCAGGCTCAGGGGTCCAGGACAGGACAATACTGGGGTCAGGGGTCCAGGACAGAACAGTGCCAGGCTCAGGGGTCCAGGATGGACAATACAGGGCTCAGGGGTCCAGGACAGCCCTGCCCAGGCTGAACAATGTTCAGGGGTCCAGGACAGGACAATTCCATGCTCAGGGGTCCAGGACAGCTCTGCCCAGGCTGGACAATGCTCAGGGGTTCCAGGACAGGACAATTCCAGGCTCAGGGGTCCAGGACAGCCCTGCCCAGGCCCAGGAACTCTGCAGTGCCTCCCTGCCAGGGGCACCCCAGTACCCACCTCACACCCAGCAGAGCATGAGGAGCCAGACCATGGAAACCCAGGGGACAAAGGAACAAAAACCTCGTGAAATGAAGCTCATGGCAGAAAGGAGCCCAAGGAGCTGCTGTGATGTTTTAAGATCTAATCCATCACCTTTTCTTCTTGCTTTCCTTTTAAATTTTTCTTTCTTTCTATTTTTTCTTTTCTTTTTTTTCTTTTTTTTTTTTTTTAACAGGGCAATTTCATAAAAATAGATTTGGCTCTCGGACGTTGGTGCCGTGGGGAAAAGCAGATAAAAGGCAATAATACAAGTAATGAAAACAAACTTTACAGCATTAACTGCTCAGGAGCACGGGAGGAGCCCCCAGCTGCCAGGGAAATGATGTCAGCTTCTTATTTTCTACCTTTTTTTTTTCCCCTCAGTGCATAGAACTCAGATGTGAGGACAAGGTTTCCAGGGGACAGATGAGAAAGACAAACTAGACAGAATGAGTCATTTCAGAGCAGCAAGGTGACGGCAAAGACTCGTGCTGCAGTCTCCTGCCTCGCTGCTGCTAATCCAGCTCCAGATGTGGCTGCAGCTCAGGCTGGGCTCTGCAGCTCTGGGGTTTGTGCCCTCCCCAGGGAGAGCAGAGAGCCCAGAGCTGAGCAGCACAATCCGCTCGTTCAGTGAGGATTAAACACGGCCAGAAATGGGATTTACTGGGTCACATTCCCAGGTGTGTGGGGGGCACCTCCATCGACTTCAGAGGGGATTTGGTGTCTGTGCAGCCCAGCCCGGGGGGCAGGCAGGTTAATCTGGGGGGAAAGAGAAACCCTGGGGGTTCAGGCACCTGGGCTCACTCCATGGGACACAGAATTGTGTTCCCTGTCCCCTTCCCAGAGCCCAGCCACCCTTCCCTTGCCTGAGCCGTCAAACACAGCCTGGGACACAAATATCCAAAGCAGAGCAGGCTTCAATCGGCTCCTCAAAGCCAGGGCAGGAACGTTCTGTGCCTTTCCTGAGGAATTCCTGCAGAGGGGATGGGAAATTCCTGCAGAGGGGATTGGGAATTCCTGCAGAGGGGATTGGGAATTCCTGCAGAGGGGATGGAGAATTCCTGCAGAGGGGATTGGGAATTCCTGCAGAGGGGATTGGGAATTCCTGCAGAGGGGATGGAGAATTCCTGCAGAGGGGATTGGGAATTCCTGCAGAGGGGATGGGGAATTCCTGCAGAGGGGATGGAGAATTCCTGCAGAGGGGATTGGGAATTCCTGCAGAGGGGATGGAGAATTCCTGCAGAGGGGATGGAGAATTCCTGCAGAGGGGATGGAGAATTCCTGCAGAGGGGATTGGGAATTCCTGCAGAGGGGATTGGGAATTCCTGCAGCGGGGATGGGGAATTCCTGCAGAGGGGATTGGGAATTCCTGCAGAGGGGATTGGGAATTCCTGGGCTTGGCAAGAGCACAGCCCAGGATCCCTTTCCAGTCAGAGCACCCCCAGCCCTCCCCAGTGATGAAGTTTGTCCTTCCTCCCTTGTCCCCCCTGCCCTGTGCTCCCCTGACTGCAGCTCCAGTCATTAGCTATTGAATTAGTGCTGGCTGCAATCTACAGCAAGGCTTTTTTGGGCCCGCAGGCAATTCCCTCACCTTTCCAATGCTGCTGGGGAGTGCTTGGAATCTTATTTTTTTTTTTCTTTTTAATAAACCCAATTTCAGTTAATTTAATTATAGCTGGGATTTAATGTTTAAAAGCCATCAGCTTAATAAGTGCCAGGGATGTGTATCATTGTTATCAGCATCTTTGCAAACTGCTGAACAATGTCTGTGCCATTTAGGGATGCAGAGATGGAGCTGGGAGATTGCTCCATGCAGTCCCAGAGGCTGCTCCAGGCTCTCCAGCCCTTGTTCCTGCATCCCCCAGGCTGGCTCCACATCCCTGGGCAGCTGTGCCCTGTGGAGAGCAGGGATTTCCCCCGGTTCCTGTGAGCCTGCTCAGGGCTCAGATCCTCCTCCCTCCTCTACAGGTCAGCCCATCCCATCCCATCCCATCCCATCCCATCCCATCCCATCCCATCCCATCCCATCCCATCCCATCCCATGGATCCCATCCCACCCCATGGATCCCATCCCACCCCATGGATCCCATCCCTGTTGCTCTGCCCAGGATGGAAATCTCTGCCCAGGGCACAAAGCTCAGCCCAGGTACAAAGCTCTGCCTAAAGTACAAAGCTGTGCCCAATTTACAAAGCTGTGCCCAGGTACAAAACTGTGCCCAAGGCACAAAGCTCAGCCCAGGTACAAATCTCTCCCCAGGGTACCAAGCTCTGCCCAAAGCACAAAGCTCAGCCCAGGCACAAAGCTGTGCCCAGACACAAAGCTGTGCCCAGGTGCAAGGCAGAGCTCAGCTCTGAGTCCAGGCAGGGCCCGGCTGCACAAATGGCTCTGCTGAGAATAACAAATTATCATCTTATCTCCACTGATGCTGCATTTTATTGCTTCTTAATATTTTTCCTGGGCTGCCCACGGCCTTTTATCATCTCTCCTGCACTTGATCACAGCTTTATGGCCCTGCTGTTCCCTCCCCATTTTTTTCCCCTCTGTCTTATTGGTCTCTATTTCTCCCTTCCAAACAAAGGCTTTTTGCAGGCACCTCATCCCAGCCTGGCTGCTGATATTCCTCAAGGTTCAGTTGCTTTCTGCATTGTTATTTGCAATTTATCTGATTCCAAAACCTGACATTATTCTTGGCTGTGATATACACTTGCCTGGCTCTTGCTAACCATGTGCAAGCACATTATTCTGCATTGACAAATTTTATTTATTTATTTTGAACCTGCCCCGTTCAGAGCAGCATTCACTGAATTACGGATTTTGATGTCTGCAAATCATCAGCCCATCACACAGATGAGACAGAATTCATTACTGCAGGCCCTGCCATCTCATGGAGGAATTTAGGTCAGGCTGCTTTGTCCTTGGACAGCATCCCTGGGTTTCAAGCCCTGCATCCTCCTCCTGTCCAAGCTCTGTGCAGCACCAGGGACCTTCCCCTGTCCCAGGTGCTCCCAGCCCTGTCCAGCCTGGCCTTGGAACCTTCCAGGGGCAGCCCCAGCTGCTCTGCCACCCTCCCAGGGAAGGATTTCTCCCCGCAGTCCCACCTGCAGCTCCTTTCTGTCCCAGAGCCAGGCAGTGGTACCAGGGTCCCCTCCCAGCTCTGCTCCCCTGCTGCCCTGGAGGCGCCCCCAGCCCTGGGGCTGCTCCCTGGTGGCTCGGTGACAGCTCTGTCCCCCTCCCTGTGTGTCAGCAGGCAGAGAATCCCCCGGGAGAGCACGGAGCAGCTCCCTGCAGGTGTGTAAAAGCCCTTTCTAGTCAGAATTCAGCCAATGACACGAATTCCGATTATCACCAGAACCATCGAGCACGGAGCAAGGAGAATAAATCACAAGGCAGCTGCTTAGGGAAGGAACTGGAGGGGATTTGGTGCTGCTGCTGCAGTTTCCTTGGGCTACATCCCATCTTTTACTCATTAGGAGCTCCCAAAGGGAGATTTGAAGACTGAGGGCTCAGTTTGCAAAGGGACTTCAGGCAGGGGCAGGGTGGCACTGATGGGCACCGGGCTGGGAGTGAATCCTTGGGGCACGAGGGAAAGGGGATCAGGTGTGGGGAGGGCAGAGGGACCCAGGGACACACCCAGGGACAGAGGGACACAGGGACAGGGTCACACAGGGACAGAGGGACCCAGGGACACACCCAGGGACAGGGGGACATAGGGACAGAGGGACTCAGGGACAGAGGGACACAGGGACAGGGGGCTGCCATCTCTGCAGTCTCCCCAGAACCCCAACACCCCTTGATGCCCTCTGGTTTATGATGCAGGAGCCGGCATTTCCTGCATTTGCATTTCCTGCATTTGCATTTCCTGCATTTCCTGATTTTCCTGCATTTTAATTTCCTGAATTTCCTGGATTTCCAGCATTTGGATTTCCTGCATTTCCTGAATTTGCTGCATTTCCATTTCCTGCATCTGCATTCCCTGCATTCCCTGCATTCCCTGCATTCCCTGCATGTGCATTTCCTGCCACAGCAGCAGGGGTGCCCAGAGCTCCTGGGCTCTCCCGGCCGGGTGATTTCCCCTCGGTGGGGATGGAACCCAGCAGAGCCAGCCCAGCCTGGCCAGGGGACGCTCCTGCAGTTGCCCTGCTCAGGATTCACACAGGGCTCCCAAACAAATCCATTTCTAAGTGAATTTCTGCAATTCCAGGGCTTTGCTCCCAGCAGTAAAAGCAGGGATGCTCCGTTCAGCTCTGTGCCAGCTGCAGCAGCACAAAAATCAGTTTTCAATTCATTTTTATGGCCCCTCTCTAAAAGCATTCTTCCATTACAGGGCTATTGCAGGGGATGGAGTCCCAGGCAGCACGGGCAGTTGATTTGCTGGTTTTGCTGGTGGGAATTGTTGTTCCAGCCCTGTGTGCTCAGGGCTCCCCACTTCTCCTTCCCTTCCCTGTTTGAGGCAGGCTGGGCTGAATCTTCATGGCTGGTGCTGTTGGACAGAGGGGGTTTGGGGCACAAAATGGGATTTTTCGGTCAGTTAGGAAAATTTAAAGAAGGTTTAGCATGGGGCACGGCCAGCAAAATATTCTGAGCAAAAGGAATTTTGGTTGTGCTGTTTAAATAAATAGACAAATAAATAAATCATAAAAGTATTGAAAAAAGTTTCACTGTAACTGAAGCTCTGAGTTTGCAGCTGGCAAATAAAACCAACATATTTTAACCAATTCTTTTATGGCATCTGAGCCTTGAGTAACCCAACAATGCTGGATAGGAGCTCCTCAACTGTATTCTTAAATAATCCAGCAAACTTGGACAGGAATTCCAAACCGGAGTTCTTACCCTGATTTACAGGATGTCCCTGGAATTCCCAACCTGGTAGTCACTACAGTGTTTCCAACTATTAAATTGGAGCCAAAGGAAATACAGAATAATTCCTTTTGAAAGCCCATTCTGGGTTTGTGTTTCCAAGTGATTCCGTGGAGTACGGAACCAGAGCTCACCCACTGTCCTGGCCAGACTGGAAATTACACTTGGAGTAATTGCTACCCAATAAAGAAAAGAATTTAAAATATCAGCAGGTCCTTCTTTCCAAGTGTTTACCTTCCTCCATGAACGAATCTTTCCCCCGTGGTGCTGCGCTGAACAATTTGATATTTTATTGCTTTTAGGGTTAGAAATTCACTCAGTTTATTATGGACTCGAGGAAAAAAAAAAAAAAGGAAGAAAAGATTTGTGTCTTCTTTGGACAGTAAAGCCAACAAATCTCTTCCAGCTTGGTTAGAAAATACAATTAAGTGGACTGCAGTGGACTCTCTGGCAAGAAAATTGTCTGGATTGAGATGTGAGCAGCCTAAAAGCCAAACGTGTAAAAATCAATCCTCCCCAGCCCTCTGGGATATGAGTGCTTGGGAAAAGTTTGCTCTGATTTTCCTGTGCCCTGGGTGAGTGTATAATCCTTCAAAAATCAATAGAAACCCCTGAGATGAGAGACCGGAGCTGTGCAGCTCACAGGGGAGCAGGGACGGCTCGGGCTTTGGGGCTGGGGTCAGATCTCATCCTCAGAACCCCAAACAGCCCCGGGGGACAGGCAAGAGACAGAGAAGGGACAGAGAAGGGACGGACAAGGGATGGACAAGGGACAGACAAGGGACAGACAAGGGATGGACAAGGGACAGACAAGGGATGGACAAGGGACAGACAAGGGACAGACAAGGGACGGACAAGGGACAGAGAAGGGACAGACAAGGACAGACAAGGGACGGACAAGGACAGACAAGGGATGGACAAGGGATGGACAAGGGACAGAGAAGGGACAGACAAGGACAGACAAGGACAGACAAGGACAGACAAGGACAGACAAGGGATGGACAAGGGATGGACAAGGGATGGACAAGGGATGGACAAGGGACGGACAAGGGATGGACAAGGGACAGACAAGGGATGGACAAGGGATGGACAAGGGATGGACAAGGGATGGACAGGGGACAGAGAAGGGACAGAGAAGGGACAGAGAAGGGATGGACAAGGGAACGGACAAGGACAGACAAGGACAGATAAGGGACGGACAAGGGACAGACAAGGACAGACAAGGACAGACAAGGACAGATCCCCTCGCTGCACCCCAGGGCAGAGCCAGCATTAATGGGACCATTCTGAGGGGTGCCAGGCTCCCTGCAGGGCACAGCCAGGGCTCTGCCATGCTCAGCCTGGACCTCTCATGCTGGGGCTGCACTTGGGGCTGTGCTGCTCCAGCCAGAGCCCATCTTATGAATCATCAGTTAAATACAAGCAAAAATCAATTACATCCCCTCAGTGTGCCCTGCATCTTAACCCGTGCCATCTTTCATCTTCCTAATGATCCAGAAGATCTGGAAATAATTAAAAATCACTCCAGAGGGGCCAACTTTTTCTCTTTTTCTTTTCCTTTTTATTTTCCTTTCTCTTTTTCTCTTTTTCTCTTTTTCTCTTTTTCTCTTTTTCTCTTTTTCTCTTTTTCTCTTTTTCTCTTTTTCTCTTTTTCTCTTTTTCTCTTTTTCTCTTTTTCTCTTTTCCTTTTCCTTTTCCTTTTCCTTTTCCTCCTCCTCCTCCTCCTTCTTCTTCTTCTTCTTCTTCTTCTTCTTCTTCTTCTTCTTCTTCTTCTTCTTCTTCTTCTTCTTCTTCTTCTTCTTCTTCTTCTTCTTCTTCTTCTTCTTCTTCTTCTTCTTCTTCTTCTTCTTCTTTTCTTTTTTTTCTTTCTTTTTTCTTTTTTCTTTTCCGTCTTTGCTTTTTTCTTCTGCAGAAGAGGGATTTCCCCTTGCAGGGAGCTGTGGCACCCTGGGCAGGGGTTTAATGAGGGGGCGATTGCCAGGGCAAACCCTGGAAGTGCCCCATTAATGCCAGGCTGGGGATATCCCAGCAGAGGGACCTGGCAGTGCCCACAGGGGTGCCAGGGTCAGAACCTCTGTATTAGGAGGACATTGATTAAACGTGAGAGCTGCAGCTCTTCCCCGCCCAGGGAATTTCACAGGCTGCAGAAAATCCCCAGAGGTTTTATGGTTTTATCTTCCTGGGCAGAAAAGGGATTTATTGGGAGGATTCTCTGGGCAGGATTCCTGGGTGGGCTTGGGGAGCAGGTCTGGAGCAAACCTGGCCTGGGTGAAGCAGCAGAGCTTTGTGCATTTTAATGCACACCTCCGTTCCTGTAGGGCTAAAACAGCTGCATGATTTCCAGGGGAGCTAAAAATCCAGGTGATTTCAGCTCCCTAGATTTATTTTCTCCAGCAAGATAAGGAAAGATGAGCAGGCCTGGGAAAACAGTGGCTCGAAACCTTCCAGTGTTACTTTGAACTTGGATTTAAACCCCTCTTGCTGTCTCTAAAGTTCCAGAAATAAACCAGAGCTGAAATGGCAGCAAAGCCATCCCTGATGTTTTTAACAAACCACAGAATAAGTGGATTTGGCCTCAGCCATTTCTAGAAACCCTGCACTTCCTAGACAAGCTCTGCCACAAAAAAAAAAAAAAAAAAAAAAAAAAAAAAAGAGGGAAAATCAATACATATTAGATTAGCTGCATTTCAATTTGGATTCAGCGTTTCAGACTTGGCCAGGTTTAGGCAGATTAAAGCCCCAGAGCTGGATCCCTCCTGAGCTGAAGGGTCATGGAGCTGACCCATGGAAAGTCCATGGAGCAGGGAGTGGGAAGGGCTGGAGCTGCTGGTGGAGCTGGGAAGGAGGGCCAGGTCTCCAAGGAAGTACTCAAGAAGGCTGCTGGAGCATGCAGGAGAAAAATCAGGGAGGCCAAAGCTCAGTTTGAACTTAGAATGGCGACTTCTGTAAAGGATAATGAAAATTGCTTTTACAAATACATTGATGCTCGAAGGAAGGGTAAGACCAGCCTTTGTTCTTTGCAGAGGAAGGAGTTTGGTTCAGGCCTGGCCTCCCCAGCCCATTCTGCAAATGAAGTTTTCCCCTGTTTATTCCCTTTTTTCCCTGTTTATTCCCTTTGTGGCATTTGCAGAGGAAGGGGTTTTGTTCAGGCCTGGCCTCCCCTTGCAGGTGCACTGAAATAAAATGGAATCCATGCACTGAAATAAAATGGAATCCATGCACTGAAATGCACCCAGAGCTGTGCAGGGTGTGCACAGGGGCGAAGTCCATCAGCTGTGAGCAGCTGCTTTGTAGTCTTGATTGGAAATTGTTTTCATGAGACAGAGAAGGTGCTTAGGAGAGTAAAAAAGGATCATTCAGTGAGTTAGAAAATTACTCCAACTTCCAGACCATGTCAAACTAAATAAAACCCAAACAAACTCTGGCAAAGGAATGAATAATTTACAGCAGCAGCTTCTGTGTCTCAGCAGAGAGAGCAGCCCTGGGGCTCTGTGCTCGAGTCTCTGTCCTGGGGCTGCTGCTGGAGCCTCTCTGCTCCCCCTCAGAGACTCCTGCAGCCACAGCAGCCCCCAAAATCCGGATTTCCCCCTGGTTTTAGCCCTGCTGGGAAGCAGCAGCTCCAAGGAAGGAGCAGCAGGGGCAGGATTCACCCCTGGCTCTGTCCCTGGGCACACAGAGCTGACCCGACCCTCCCACCCGCACTCTGTGCTCCCCACCCTTCATGGCATTTTATGCTCATTGCAGGGGCACAGTCAGTCCCCAGAGAGCTGCTGGTGCCCAGACCCAGCCCTGCCAGGTCCTGCCATCCTCTGGAATTCCACATTCCCCTTCTGGAACCTGAACCATCCCCTGAACCATCCTGGAATCTGAACCGTGCTCTGAACCGTCCCCTGAACCATCCCCTGAACCACCCCCTGAACCATCCCCTGAACCATCCCCTGAACCATCCCTGAACCATCCCCTGAACCATCCCTGAACCATCCCTGAACCATCCCTGAACCATCCCCTGACCCATCCCTGACCCATCCCCTGAACCATCCTGGAACCTGAACCATCCCCTGACCCATCCCTGACCCATCCCCTGAACCATCCTGGAACCTGAACCATCCCCTGAACCATCCCTGAACCATCCCCTGAACCATCCCTGAACCATCCCTGAACCATCCCTGAACCATCCATCCCCTGAACCATCCTGGAACCTGAACCATCCCCTGACCCATCCCCTGAACCATCCCTGAACCATCCCCTGAACCACCCCTGAACCATCCCTGAACCATCCCCTGACCCATCCCCTGACCCATCCCCTGTGTGTCTCTGTGGGTCTGGAGCCCTGGTCCAAGCCCCCCAGTCCTGGCTTTGAGCACCCTGTGCTCCCCCCTGAGCTGGCTCACCTGGGAAAGCTCCACACCTCATCCCTTGCCAGCCCTCTCCCCGTGGTTTGAGGGATGCTGAGGAGGAGGGAAAGCTGAGATAAGGAGCTAGAAATGATAATCAGGAAAAACAACATACGGGAGAGATGATGCAAGGAGATAGAGAAAACGCAGAGAAGGGTAATTCCTATTTCCTTACACAAAGGAACATGAAAAATAACCAGGAGCGGGATATATCTGAGGGAAAAAAGCCAAATATGAAGCCTGTTGAGTTCAACAGAGGGATCCTTCTTTGCCTGAGCAGCTTTGAGGCAGACACGGAGATAAAGGAAAGAAAGCAGAACCTGAGCTGGGATAGAAACAGGCACCAGATGCCAGATTTCTTCTGGTGGCTGCCAGGGTGATGGGTCAGTGGTGATGGATTGCAGAGGAGGAGCCAAGAGTGATGACAGAGGGCTCCTGGCCCGGGGCCCGCGGCTCTCAAGGATTTGGCTGAGTTTAAACTCCCACCATTGGTGCAGGGGCTGGGGTAACTTGTCTCTGCCAGGCTGTTTATCAGGACAAAAATCCCTGAATGGAAAAACACAATCTCTATTACGTGCCTGTGTGTAGCATTAATAATCTGTCAGAGCAGATGACAACAGTCCTGATTAGAAAAATGGAAAGGAGGAAGGGCTGGGGGGAGATTGATTCAGCTCTGCTGGCCCCAAATTCCCATGGTTTGCTCAGCATTCAGCCAACACCGAGGAAAGGTTCCCTGGGAGGTGAATTCAGGTGGGAGCTGGCTGAAGGGTCCTGTCCTTACTGGTTAGAGACTGGAAACAACATGAATGCACAGAAATATTGATCAGGGGCACACAGGAGTCAGGGAGGAGGTTCCTCCCTACCTGAGCAGGAGCTGGTCCCTGCAGGGAGCACCTGGGCAGGTCCCCAGCAAGGTGTGGAGCAGCAGGAGGATGGAGAAAGCTGCCAGGAATTGCCCAGAGCTGGGGTGGGCTGTGGATGATGTGTGCAGTGGAGACAAACGTAAAGCCCCAGGCAAACAGGCAGCCGAAATGAAATGTGCACCTCTAACAAACTCCCCATTAGCACAGAGCCATAAGAACATCAGTTTGTGGCACCAGAGCATTAAAACAAACCATCTCTGGTCCTTTATTTACGTTCTGCAGGAGCAGAAAGCTGTCTCAAAAGCTTTTAACTTCTCCAGTAAAACAGCCACCCATTTCTGACCAGCTCATGCAAATAATTCCAGGCCTGAATTTCCCCACAGAAGAAAAAAAAACCAAAAACCACCCTCCTATTTTAAGCATTTCATTTTGCAAATAGATTGTTTACTTCAATAAAAACGAGGGAGGAAGTAAAGAGTAAAGATTAGAATGGACATTTAAATTAAGCTATAACTGTTTGGCAGCCGATCTGTCCATAATAATAAGATGAGGATCTGCAGCCCCAGGAGCGGAGCACACACTGTTGCTGAGATTAGGAGCCCTCGTGCTCCAGGTGATGAAATGATGGAGGTCAGGAAGCAATTTTCTTGCGCACGTTGCTGACAGGCTGGAGCCGTGCAGGAAGTTTTGCATATTTCTGAAGCATCAGTTGTAAGTCACTGTCAGGAGGGAGAGCCCCGGCGAGGTGGGTGTTGAATTTTCTGTCGGGATTTCAAAAGAAGAGCCGGAGCCTGCTGCCCTCGCTGGGACAAAAGTCCTGCTGGGGACAGGGGCAGTGACAGCACCAGTGACACCAGCATGATGTCACCCAGGGCACAGGGCAGTGACATCAGCAGTGATGTCACCCAGGGCGCAGGGCAGTGATATTGCCAGTGGCATCACCAGTGACATCACCCAGGATGGGAAGTTACATCCCCCACCCAGGTGAGCGGGCAGTGACATCAGCAGTGACATCAGCAGTGACATCACCAAGGTGGATGAACAGTGACATCACCCAGGTGACATCATCAGTGACATCATCCAGAATGGGTAGTGACATCACCAGCGACACCATCAGTGACATCACCCAGGATGGGTAGTGACATCACCCAAGCGACATCACCAAAGTGACATCATCAATGACATCACCCAGTATGGGCAGTGACATCACCAGTGACATCACCAGTGACATCACCAGTGACATCATCCAGAATGGACAGTGACATCACCAGTGACATCACCCAGGTGACATCATCAGTGACACCATCAGTGACATCACCCAGTATGGGCAGTGACATCACCAGTGACATCATCCAGAATGGGCAGTGACATCACCAGTGACATCATCCAGGTGACATCACCAGTGACATCACCCAGGTGGAAGGACAGTGACATCCCCAGTGGAACGCTCGCAGTTCTACCCAGCAGAGGAAGGACGTTTCTCCTCCATGCTCTGTTCCTGCTCCTCCCGGGCTGGATGATCCATCCCAGCTCTCCCCTGCTCCTCCTGGGCTGGATGATCCATCCCAGCTCTCCCAGGGCTCCTCTCCCAGGCTGGATGATCCATCCCAGCTCTCCCAGGGCTGCGCCCAGCCCAGAGCTCCTCCAGGAATTCCCATTCCCCTCCTCCCCTGGGTCTGTCCTGGGCAAGCCCAGCCAGGCAGGTGGGGAGAGGGTGCAGGGGCTGCAGGGCTGAGGGGTGAAATTCCTCCTGCCACCGCAGGGTGAGTGTGGGGGATGTGCCTTTGTGTGTTTGCAAGGAAAGGAAGAATGGTTTATAAAAATAAATCTCTCTTCAAAGTGAAGTGAGTCACTCACAGCAGCCTCTTGAAGACGACAAACAGCTCGTGGAGCAAAACAAAGAGGAGATGTTCCAGTCTCATCAGCAAGGCTGAATGCGCTCCCCGAGCTCTGAGAGCCACTTATGATCTGTGCTGGTAAAAATCAATTGTGTCTCATTGATTCTCCAGATTAAGAAACAGCAAAAGGAGTTTGGTTAAATGTGGGGAATGGTTTTAGCTTCAGGTGTGAATCTGGAACCCTGGCAGGCTCCAGTGCTGCCAGGCAGAGTGCTCAGGAGAAGGGTGGGTGTGGGTTTTATGCGCAGAGCTGAGCATTCCACAGGGAGCTATCAGAGGATATCAAACCTTTGATACCCTCACACCACGAAATTCCTGTCAGGCAAACCCCAAAGCCAAGGCCAAGGTCATTTCTGATAACAAGATGGGAGAATTTCACCCAGCTGTGAGAAAGAGGGGGGAAAAAGGAGATTTTGGGCAGCTTTGGTTTGCATTGACAGTACTTTACACTTTGAAGCCTGACTCATAATTGGTGCCAGATGCTCTCCACGCTCGCAGGAAAAGGAACCTTTGTTCCAGAAATTAATATTCCAAAAAATATCCCAGCCAAAGGCTGTGGGAGGGAGCAGGGGGGGTTCCCTGGGTGACAAAGGTGACACCAGCACCTCGGGGGACTCCCTGGGAATCACCTGTCCCCAGGCATGGAAGGGGCTCTCGAGACCTTGGGGACATGGGGACCATCCCTGGGGACACAGGGACCATCCTTGGGGACAGAGGGGACACAGGAACTGTCCTTGGGACACAGGGACCCTCCTTGGGGACACAGGGAACCTCCTTGGGGACACAGGGACAATCCATGGGGACACAGGGACCATCCTTGGGGACACTGGAACCATTCTTGGGGACACTGGAACCATTCTTGGGGACACAGGGACTGTCCTTGGGGACAGAGGGGACACAGGGACCCTTCTTGGAACACAGGGACCCTCTTTGGGGACACAGGGACCCTCCTTGGGGACACAGGGGAGACAGGGACTGTCCTTGGGGACACAGGGACTGTCTCTGGGCTGTGGCATGTGAGGACAGGGTGAGCCAGATGCCACCATGTCCCCAAGGTGGTGGCTCTGTGCCCTTGGTGTGGCTGTGGAGAGAGGAGCCGTGTTTGGTGTGGGATACAGGAGCTGGTTTTGGGGTGTTTGGGGTGTTTGGGGTGGGATGCAGGAGCTGGTTTTGGGGTGTTTGGGGTGTTTGGTGTGGGATACAGGAGCTGGTTTGGGGGTGTTTGGGGTGGGATGCAGGAGCTGGTTTTGGGGTGTTTGGGGTGTTTGGGGTGTTTGAGGTGTTTGGGGTGTTTGGGGTGTGATACAGGAGCTGGTTTTGGGGTGTTTGGGGTGGGATGCTCGGGGCAGTGAGAGCCCAGAGCCCAAACCCTGCTCGGTGCCGTCCCCCCGGGGGTCAGGGCTGCCTCCTGACACGGCATCCCAGAGAAATCGTGAATATTGCACGGCTGCAGGGGCTGGCGATGGAAAGAACCTGCCGAGGATATTTCCACCTTCGTGCCTTTCGCCGCTCGGAAGCAGGCGGCTCCATTTGCATAACAAATTGGACATTTGTCACGTTCCATCCCTGCGTGCAGAGTGCTGCTGGAGCGGGGTTTGATGTTATCTTGGCCACATCAGCCCTGCCAGGAGGCAGAGGCGGTGCTGGTACAGAAACAGGCGCTGAACTCAGCTCCCAGCAGTGGGGAAAGGGTTCCGTGGGAAATGAAGGACACAGAACCAAAATAATAATAGAAATAATAATAGAAATAATAATAGAAATAATAATAATACAAACACATAAATATATATAAATACACAAATATATAAATATACTACTACTAATAATAATAATGATAATGATAATCACTTTCCGAATCAAATGGGGCATCTCCCATGAAATTCTGAATTTTGGTGCATGAGCCTTCCAGGAAGGTCTCCGCACGAGCCTGCTCTGAATCCCTGCAGCTTGGATGCTCCTTTCAAACATCAGTATTTTAAATAATATTTCCTTCCAATGTTTTTCTTGCCCTGATCAAAATACTGTAAGGGCTGAACATGTCTTTTAAGTTAAATGGAGGAGCTGCTATCAAATGTCCCCCACACAGGTTTGAGTTCAAATAAAACCCTTCTGAATGTGCCTGCCTTGGGAGCAGGAGCCATCCACACTGGCAGATAATGCAGGAGATATTTTCCCCTCTCCCTTTCATTTATTTGGCTGCTCCACATTTCAGCCTTCAAGTTGATTAACATCACCTGCTGAAGTTAATTAAAGTATATGGGATGTAATAAGACTAATATGTTTGAGTTCTATCAATCACAGAATCTGGTGAGTCAATATTTGAAATTAATATATCACAGAGGGGAAAATCCTCGACATGGAGCTGAAATTAAAGGAGGAGGAGGAGGAGGAGGAGGGAGTGCAGAGCACAGGGAGAGAACATTTTGGGGCTAAAACAGGGGGAGAACATTTTGGGGATAAAACAGGGGGAGAACATTTTGGGGATAAAACAGGGGGAGAACATTTTGGGGACAAAACAGGGGAGAATATTTTGGGGGTAAAACAGGGGGGAGAACATTTTGGGGATAAAACAAGGGAAGAACATTTTGGGGATAAAACACGGGGGAGAACATTTTGGGGATAAAACAGGGGGAGAACATTTTGGGGCTAAAACAGGGGAAGAACATTTTGGGGATAAAAGAGGGAAGAACATTTTGGGGATAAAAGAGGGAAGAACATTTTGGGGATAAAAGGGGGGGAGAACATTTTGGGGATAAAACAGGGGGAGAACATTTTGGGGATAAACCAGAGCTTCACATGTCCTGTCCCACACACACCCTGAGGGACAGGGGCTGTGCTCAGGCTCACCCCAAATCCTCCTGGTGTGGTTTTAGGGTGTCAGGGACTGCTCAGGGAGGTGTCAGGGACTTGGCTCTCCAAAGGCACAGCTGGGAGATGCTCCTGGGCTGGCACAAGGGGCATCCAGAGGAGGGGAAGGATGGATGGGGAGAGCCTGGAGGAGTTGGGGACCTTCAGGGGGGGCTTGGGGAGCACCTGGAGCAGAGCTGTGCTCAGGCTGGCTCAGTTACAGGCCCCTTCCTGCATAAAATATTGAAATACAATTTTATCAGCCACTCGAATCAGCAGCTACAAGATGCAGCATGGCGGGGCCAGGGTGCATTAATATTTATTGGCCTTGATTTGTTTAAGGAAATCCACCCAGCTTTGGGTAGGCAATTTCTGTGGAATCAAACTGTGAAAGGCATTAATCACTGTCAATGATGTGTGTAGGGTACACAGGAAATAAAGGAAATACAGGCTGGATAAACACAGGCTGTGGGATGTGGCTGGGGCAGGTGGGTGGGTTTGGGATCCAGGGAATCCCAGAATTCCAGCGTGGTTTGGGCTGGGAAGGTGCCTGAACCCCAGAACCCACCCAGCATCCCAGTGCCCATCCCTCCCTGGCACTGGGACAGGTCATAAAATCCCTTGGCCAGCAGTTTTCTCCTGAGAAGCTGAGGAGCCTCAGAAGAGCAATGCAAACAATAATTATCTGATTGCTTGGAATGGAGATGGCTCACCAACAGGAGCATCTTTGATTGGTTCTGTGTTAATTGTTTTTAAATAATGACCAATCCCAGTCCAGCCGTGTCGGACTCTGGTCAGTCACGGGTTTTTATTATCATTCTTGTCCAGCCTTCTGATGTCTCCTTTCTCCTTCTTTAGTATCGTTTTAGTATATGATATAATATAATTTCATATAATTTCATATGATATAATATCATATATTATATAAAAATATAATATAACATAACATATCATATAATATATCATCTCTGGTCTGTCACGGGTTTTAATTATCATTCTTTTCCAGCCTTCTGATGTCTCCTTTCTCTTTCTTTAGTGTAGTTTTAGAATAGAATAGAATAGAATAGAATAGAATAGAATAGAATATAAATCAGCCTTCTGAGAACTTGGAGTCAGTCCTCATCTCTCACCTCGTCCTGGGGACCCAACACCACAACCCTTGGTGACCCCCAGCCCTTCCCCTCTGGCAGGAATGTCCCAGCCAGGGCTGCAGGCTGTGAGCCCTGGGGACACCAGGGTGTTCCTGTGCCCTCTGGACACCGGGATCCCCCTCTGGACACCGGGATCCCCCTCTGGGGACCGGGATCCCCCTCTGGACACCGGGATCCCCCTCTGGAGCCTTTCCCAGGAGGATTTTTGGGAGCAGCCTCCCTGCAGTGCAGCTCCTGCCATGGCCAACAACGCCGTGGCCAGAGGATGCTGAGTGGGCACTGAAATGTGGCATTTGTGGTTTCCATGGCAATTTCCTCAGAGGTTAAGGGGAAATTAGAGACACTTTCATTCTCCCCTCAACATCTTTTTATTGGGCTTTAAATGAGAGTGCTATTAAGACAGAGAAAGGTTTCAGGATGTGTGTGTTCACAGGGGAGCTAAGCTTTAAACAGAAAAAAAGTGTTAATAAAGCAATTTTAGAATTTAATCTGAGAGTTTATTTTCGCCTTTGCTGCCTTTCCTCCCCTGGGGATAGATTTCCTTCTTGCCCTGCTAAGGATTTAGGATGAAACCTTTTACATTTTTGGAAACAGCGTGAGACAGTGGGGAGTGAGAGGAGTTTGGCAATGCAGAGGTCGGGGAAATGAGGCTGCTGAGCCTCATTTTTGGGCTCCCCTGCACTGCCTGGAAACCACAGCCTGGGCAAAGCTGCTGCTGGTTCTGTGCCATAATTCACAAACTGCCAGATCCTCTGGTTCAGAACCATTTCTCCCTTTTCCTTCAGACTTTTGTAGTGCTGGATTAATTAATTAATTACATTAAACAAAGGTTGCCCTGGCTTGCTGATAGTTGTGAGCACTTGGTGTAGGAGCAAATGAAAATCTCTCACATTTCATGTCTGGGTTTTGGGGGTTTTTTGTTCTCCTGATGTGTTTTGGGGTAATGTTGCAATGAAGGAAGGAACTGGACAGCACCAGGGAGTGCATTACATTATATTATATTCATTATATAATGCTATACATTATATTACATTCTATTTCTATTCTATTCTATTCTATTCTATTCTATTCTATTCTATTCTATTCTATTCTATTCTATTCCACTATATTATATTCAGCCCAGCCGCTCCCTGCCTGCAGCCAGACTTGGAACAGAGTCCCAACATCTGGATCTTGGGAGAAGCTCCTGGAAGGTGGAAAAGGCTTCATCTGGAACCAGCAGCTGTTGGGGGTGTCAGGGCTTTCAGAAAAACAGAGCAGATTTGGCCTTTGTAGGGAAAAGCACAGGAATGAGGGGATGCAGAATTAAACGGAGTCATTGCTATTGACCTCCTCTTGCAGAATGCCAGGTCCAATTAACAATCCTTAATGAGGCTCAGGGAAGGCAGGGGTGCCCTTCCCAAGGACCCGGTGAACTTTGGGAGCTGTGGATTTGCACAGAGCACAATAAAATGCAGGAATGGCGAGGTAAGGAGCGCAGGAATCCAGCAAACCCACATGGAAAAACCTCTGCTGAAAGCTGCTCCAGAGCAAAGCTGCTGGGGAGACCTTGGAAATTCATTTGTGAAGATCAGGTGAGCCCTGAGTGTGTTCCAAGGCTTCAAAATGACTCTCATTAACTCCTTAAACGAGGAAGAGCTCCTGCAGTTTCAATATCGTGCCCAGAGGAGCAGCGAGAAGTGAGATTTAAGGGAACCTGAATCAAACCTGACTTTCATTTCCACTTGCATATGATCGGGGAGGCAGCAGCGCTCCGTGCCTCGGGACGAGGAGGGCGGGAGGGAAACCCAGAGCACCCAGAAATCCCCATGGACACCTCTGTGCCAGGGGGATAAAACCCATCTGGCTGCACTGAGGCGCCAGAAAATCCCGGTGCTGACCAGAAAGCCATTCCAGGGTCAGTCTGGCTCAGGGCACCCGCACCCCATGGAGGGATCTGGTGCAGATTTGCTCTGAAAACATGGGATGAGGGGCCAGGGATGAGGTGTGGGCTGCTGAACACCCCAGACACGATCAGAGTGCTGGAATTTAAGGCTGGAAAAGCCCTCTGGGGTCATCCCAGCCCAGCAGCACCACAGAGTTTCCCTCTGAAACACAACCAGGGGGTTTCTGGGCTGCAGAGCGGCGCTGACGGAGCTCAGGGAGCTTTGCTGGGTGGGTTTGCAGCTCCAGGGGTGAGGAGCAGGCTGAGCAGGCATTCCTGGAAGAGTTTTACTCCAAATCCTTGCACCAAGCCAGAGCAGCATTTCCTGCTCTGGAATTCCAAATTCCTGCACCAAGCCAGGGCAGCATTTCCTGCTCTGGAATTCCAAATCCTTGAACCAAACCAAGGCAGCATTTCCTGCTCTGGAATTCCAAATCCCTGCACCAAGCCAGGGCAGCATTTCCTACTCTGGAATTCCAAATTCCCACACCAAGCCAGGGCAGCATTTCCTGCTCTGGAATTCCAAATCCTTTCACCAAGCCAGGGCAGCATTTCCTGCTCTGGAATTCCAAATCCTTGCACCAAACCAAGGCAGCATTTCCTGCTCTGGAATTCCAAATCCCTGCACCAAGCCAGGGCAGCATTTCCTGCTCTGGAATTCCAAATTCCCCCACCAAGCCAGGGCAGCATTTCCTGCTCTGGAATTCCAAATCCTTGCACCAAACCAAGGCAGCATTTCCTGCTCTGGAATTCCAAATCCCTGCACCAAGCCAGGGCAGCATTTCCTACTCTGGAATTCCAAATTCCCACACCAAGCCAGGGCAGCATTTCCTGCTGCTCAAGGGAAAAGGAGAGCTCTGCCCCCTCCACCAGACTGCTTGTTTTGGGTTTTTTTTCAGTTCCACAAAACTATCTCCTCTTTCTGCAGTGTGAAGGAAAAGCCATATCCCTCCAGCTGTTGAGTTAAGCAGAGTCTTATTCAAATTATGTAGGGGGAAAAAAATGTCATAACATAATGAGAATCAAATGTTGGCTCCGGGCGCCTTCATATTCCAGGGCTTTAAAAACAACAATAGCAACAAACACTTCAATCTTTTATCTGCCAGTGGAAAATGGTCATTTAAATAAACATTAACTAAGCTGGGGAACTTTGATGTTGCGGTAGCAATTGGTTTCTGACAGGGAAGATAGTTAAAGTCTTATTCTTTTTAATGGGCAGCGTTTTTAGAGGCAGATTAGCTGAATTCCAGCCCCTAACTGCTTCTTTCCCCGGAGCTGCTTCCCCTGGGGAGGGCAGGGAAGGGCTTTGGGCCGGCAGAGGTTGAGACAAGGAGCCAAAGCACCCAACATGCCCAGGGCTGGCGTGCAGGAACCCTTCCCAAGGCTGGGGCTGCTGCATTTTGGGGAGTGCAACGCAAGAAAGGCTTTCCCGGGATTGGGATGGCTGAGCAAAGGGCTCAGCAAAGCCTTCCCAGGTTGGGATGGCTGAGCAAAGACTTTCCCACATTGGAGATGGCTCAGGAAAGGCCTTCCCAGGTTTTGGGATGGCTGGAAAGACTTTCCAGGTTTGGGATGGCTGAGCAAAGGCCTTCCCAGATGGTTTTGGGATGGCTGGAAAGGTTTCCCAGGTTTTGGGATGGCTGGAAAGGATTTCCCAGGTTTGGGGATGGCTCAGGGAAGCCTTTCCAGGTTTGGGATGGCTCAGGAAAGCCTTTCCAGGTTTGGGATGGCTGAGCAAAGCCTTTCCAGGTTTGGGATGGCTGAACAAAGCCTTTCCAGGTTTGGGATGGCTCAGGAAAGCCTTTCCAGGTTTGGGATGGGCTGAGCAAAGCCTTTCCAGGTTTGGGATGGCTGGAAAGGATTTCCAGGTTTGGGATGGCTGAACAAAGGGCTCAGGAAAGCCTTTCCCAGGTTTGGGAGGGCTGAACAAAGCCTTTCCCAGGTTTGGGATGGCTCAGGAAAGCCTTTCCAGGTTTGGGATGGCTGAAACACAGCCTTTCCAGGTTTGGGATGGCTCAGGGAAGCCTTTCCAGGTTTGGGATGGCCCAGCACACAGCCCGGGGCTCAGCGTGGCTCTGCCCAAAGCCCAGAGCCCGCAGGAGCTGAATCCCGAACGGGAGGAGCAGGGCAAGAACAAAAGGCTCCTTTGATGTGCTCACCCGCGATGCTCAGCACGAATTGCAAATGTTCCCTGACGCTGGAGAGCGCTTATCAATATTAAGGCATACACGGAGCAGGAGAAAGGAGGAAGAACAAAACGCAGCACTTAACAAGAGGGTAATTCAGCCTGCTGGCAAGTGCTCTGAGCCGAGTTCATGAAGAATTGCTCACCCCATTGTTTCTGTGGGGTTTCTTGTGCATAAATCAGGCTATTGATGCCATGGGAGGTTGCTCAGGTGTGGGGGCACAGGGAAAAGGGAAGGGAAGGGAAGGGAAGGGGAAGGGAAGGGAAGGGAAGGGAAGGGAAGGGAAGGGAAGGGAAAGGGAAGGGAAGGGAAGGGAAGGGAAGGGAAGGGAAGGGAAGGGAAGGGAAGGGAAGGGAAGGGAAGGGAAGGGAAGGGAAGGGAAGGAAGGGAAGGGAAGGGAGAAGGGAAGGGAAGGGAAGGGAAGGGAAGGGAAGGGAAGGGAAGGGGAAGGGAAGGGAAGGGAACCTTCCCCTGGTGCTCCTACAGCTGTCATACAGCTGGAGGGGGCGCAGGATGTGATAAACCATGGTGGGACCCCCCTGGGCAAGGCTCAGCCCAGAGGGTCCCAGCAGAGCTCAGCCCAACAAGGCTCAGCCCAGAGGGTCCCAGCTGGGCTCAGCTCTGCCTCCAGGAGCTCTGAACTCCCAGCACACACCCCTGGCTCAGCACCTGTGGAAGGTGATTTCAGCTCTCTGCCGATGGTGCCCTGAGCGGGGCTGATTCCAGAGCTGAGGAAATCAGTGTGAAACAGCCCAGACAGACTGCTCAGAAATGAATTTTTTTCCGTAATTAGGCCACAAAGTGGGAAAGTCCTCTTAACACTGCATTACTGAGCACCTGAAAGGAGAGAATGAAAAGTTTCTCAAGGGGCCACCAGACCTGGAAAAGCAAATCACTGAGGCCAACGAAAATGAGATTAAATTGAACCTCTGAAAGGCAGTGTGTCTATTGACCTCCCTCATACCAAGGGCTTTCTTCGTGTTCCTGCTCTGAGAAAAGGGGGGAAAATCTCTCCAGGAGAATGCAGGCTGCTCAGCAGATAGCTGGAGGCTGAGTTGGATTGAATTTTGATCAAAGTTTCTCTCATTTGCCATGCTTTCCTGTGCCTGCACTCCCAGTCTGCCTCTTTTGCTTAAAAATAATGCTTCCCATGCAGGGAGCAGGAGCTGCCATCCAGAATCAGCAAACCTGGGCTCCTGGAAATGCCTTTTGTGCTGTCTGGGGGTTCTTCTCCGGGATCCAGGCTGGAAAAGGAGCATTAGGAGCGCTCTGTGTGCCCCTGCCCATGGGGGATGCTCAGGGTGGGCACCTGGCACTGCCCCACACCGCCCCTCTGCAGCCCCAGCTTCCCCACGAGCAAGAGAAATGTGCCACGAAGCACAATAATAAACTTCCGTCTCAGAAACCCTCTGGAGTGCTGCTGCAGTTTGGCTGTGCAGCAGCACCTGCTCTCCTTGGCTGAGCTGACAGATGTTTCCTTGGAACAACTTCTTCCTGCACGGGTTTGTGTCCAGGGGAAGGTCAGGGCGCTGCACTGCTCTCGGCGTTATCTCCTCCCCGTCCCTGTCCCTGTCCCTGTCCCTGCAGCAATCCCACCTCCAGCACTTCCCTGCCTGGCTCTGGCACTCCCAAACCCAGCAGAGACTTCTGGGGACTTTAATTAATGAGATAACAAAAGGGAAAACACCCAAAGAGTGAACCCCGGAGTTGAAGACTTTATCTGCTCTTTGCAGCTGCATCTTTTCCCTCTTTTTTTTTTTTCTTTTTTTTTTTGGGAGCTGCCTTCCCAGCCCATCAATAGTGTTTCTCATGAAATTAAATCGTTTATTGACCGGAGAGCGCCGGCGCCGGGCCCCGCGCACAGCACCTTCCCCTGCCAGCAGCCACAGGTCAGCGCTCAGGAAATCAGCTGCTAATGGACTCTGGGCTCGGGGAATCGTGTGTACCCTCGTTATTTGTTTTTAATTTGGAGCACTGCTAATTCTGTCGCTTCCAATCCCCGTGACGGCCGCGGGTTGCGGAGCAGCACCAGCCCCGTTTTCCTCCTCACTGAGGAGGCAGCCAAGGGCCCCAGCTCAGGGGTTTCAGGGGTTCACAGGGGTCCCAGGGTGAGGGAAGAGACGAGGATCTGACTCCATGGTTCAGAAGGCTGATTTATTATTTTATTATATATATTACATTAAAACTATACTGAAAGAATAGAAGAAAGGATTTCATCACAAGGCTGGCTAAGAATAGAAAAAGAAAGAATGATAACAAAGGCTCGTGGCTCGGCTCTCTGTCCGAGCCAGCTGGGCTGTGATTGGCCATTAATGAGAAACATCCACATGAGACCAATCCCAGATGCACCTGTTGCATCCCACAGCAGCAGATAACCATTGTTTGCATTTTGTTCCTGAGGCCTCTCAGCTTCTCAGGAGGTAAAATCCCAAGGAAAGGATTTTCCATAAAAGATGTCTGCGACACAGAGGTTCAGGGGCCTTTCCTGCTCTCCTTCGCTTCTGTTCCATCAGCACCACCACCAGGATCCTTCCTCCACCACCCTTCTGTCCCAGGCACATTTTACAGCAGGCTGGGAACAGCTCCAGCTCTGTCTGCAGCTGCTCCTGAGTGCGCAACCACGGCCAGGGAGGGTCCTGTGATACCCCACAGGCACTGATGGACTTGTTAGGAATTGGGATCTTTGTCAGAGCCTCTGCCAGGAGGGGAGGCCCAGCTCCCAGCTCCCAGCTCCCAGTTCCCAATTCCCAGCTCCCAGTTCCCAATTCCCAGCTCCCAGCTCCCTGGGCCTGTGTGTGGCTCCCTGGCTGCACCAAGGGGCCGTGCAGAACACGTCTGCTTGCAGAGTCACACGCACACGTTTCTCCTCCACAATATTTTGGGAAGCTCCTCAGACGTGTTAGCAAAGCTGTCACTTGCACAAACTTCCCTGCAACCGGGGTGTGAGGTTTTTTTCAGAGCTATTAATGGAGGGCTAGGGTGGAACCAGCTTGGCAAAGAGGAGCAGAAACAAACACCCTTGGACTCCAGCAAGGAACCGAAGGGGTGCTTGAGGGAGGTCACTGAGGGGTTAAAGGTGTTCACACCAGGTGTTCACCTTCCCCACACAGGGGTTCACACTGCCCCAGAGCCGGGGCTCTGTCCAGAGGTTTGGGCACCAAGCAGCTGCCATCAGCCCCCAGCCCATCCTGCTCCCCGCAGCCCCAGGGATGGCAATGGCACCACCACAGTGGAATTTTCTGTCTTGGGCAAGGGAGGAAGGTGCTGAAGGGCAGGAGGAGCAGGGATGGCACTGGGAAATTTCCTTGGGCATGGCTTTGTGCTGAACTGGCAAGGACACAACAGGAGGAGAGTTCAGCTGTTAATGAGGGTCTGGAGCGTGCCAGGAGCACTCCTGCCTAAAACTCAGGGTTCTCTGGGCATTTTGGATCAGCACAGGCTGAGGCTGGGCTATTTAAATCCTCAAACACCTCTCAGCCCAGGATTCCCCCAGAAGAGAGAAACCTTTGCTATTCCCTGTTCTCACTCTGCTTTGCCCGCACCAGCTGAGAGCAGTTCATTGTCAGTGCTTGTGGATTTTTAGGTTTTTAATGCAAATCAGCAGCAAATTCCAGCTTTCTATTGACTCAGGAAGAAAAAGCTGCCTGCTGGACAGACCCAGGCTGCAGCCTGAGCAGCAGGAGAGCACCGGGCTCTGGCTCAGCTCAGGGCTACCCTGGGCTGCTCCTTCTCCTGCCTCCCCGGCCCAGCTGGGAATGACTGATGGAATATCCACGATAAACCATCCCCAGCTCAGCCCCTCCCCTGGCAGAGAACAAACCCCAGTTGGGAATGACTGATGGAATATCCACGATAAACCATCCCCAGCTCAGCCCCTCCCCTGGCAATGAACAAACCCCAGCTGGGGAGGGACTGATGGAATATCCACGATAAACCATCCCCAGCTCAGCCAAACTGTCCTGAGGAGGAAGTGCATGAATAAAACCCATGATCCGCACACCAACAGGAAAAGGCTGAATTCTTCAAATAAATGGCTCCCAACAAATAATTTGAGCGGCTCTCATGAGCGGCTTAGGCCCTCGAGCATGAAGATTATCAGCCCCATGTAATTTTCTCCTGGCTGATGTAGCTGCAAAGACCATTCATATTCATATAAATGTCTAATGTCTAATCCTCTAATCTAATCCTTTTTTTTTTTTCTGCTCATGCTAAAGCTTCCCAGCCCAGGCTCCAAAGCCCTCTGAGCAATGGAATTATTGATAAATTACTGCAGAGAGGAGGAGCACAGCACAGGCACCAAACCCACCGAGCTCTGCCTCCTCTGCAAAAGTTGGGATTTCTCTGTTGGGTGAGTTTGAAGGACAATTGCAGGTGTTTTCCCTCCCTGGTACTTTCCACATCCTGGCCCAGCGCTGGAGGGAGGTGATTTCTCCTCCACTTGGGCTTGCAGAGAGCTTGAGGAAAGGTCTCACTTTGTCACAAGTCAGTCAAGCTCAGTTTGTGCAAATTAAAAATATAAACAAAATAATTCTTACAAAACAAAAGCATAAACATAAACCCAATAAATATAAATATATACGAAGCAAAGATAGAAACATAAACCCAATAAATATAAATATATATGAAGCAAAAATATAAACATAAAACCCATAAATAGAAACCTATACGAAGCAAAAATATAAACATAAAATGAATACAAACGTAACAAAATCCTCCAGAAAGTCACGGAGTGGTTTGGGTTGGGAGAGCCCTCAAAGCTCACCCAGTCCCCCCTGTCCACACCTTCCACTGTCCCAGGGTGCTCCAGCCTGGCCTTGGACACTCCCAGGGATGGGACCAGGTTCAGGAGCAGCCAAAGCCCAGCTCCCAAGCCCAGCCTCATTTCTGCCTCTGCCCTGCCCTGGGAGCAGCCCCACATTTATTTATGGATGTTCCTTCTGCGCTCACTCAGGGAGAAAGGTTTGTACCACGGGCAGGAATTGTAAATCCAGGCACAGCCTGAGCATTTCTACAATAAAAATTATCATCCTGGAGCTGGTTTTCATTTGGAATTAGGCTGAGGCTCATCAATGCATTATCTCACTTAGACCAACAGACAAGCATCAGACAGGAGCCCCTTTCAAATCACTGTGGGCTTGGACCAGTGCTGAAATCCTGCCCTAGAGCAGCAGGCTCAGCATCCCATTTATTGCTCCCCAAGGCCAGCCAGTTCTCCATTAACTTTTACCTCCAACTAATAGCACATTCATAAGCAATTTTGTGGGTGACTCTGCGACTTTAGGCTGCTCTGGGGTTTTTTCCCCTTATAAATTATCTTTTTGCTTGATGATATGGAATTATTTAGATGACAACTCCCATTAAAAGAACCTGTGCTCTTACAGGCAAAGCCATTTCTTCCCAGACAACGCTGCTGTAAAATTTTCTAAATCTACTGAATGCATGGAACAGAGTTTTGCCACGATTAAAAAGGAAGGGAGACTTTTCCATTTGAATATTTCCCTTTTTGATAGCTCAAACACACATTTCCAAGTCAATAAGTTTTCAGCTTTGTTGTCAGATGAAGCTGGTTTGTATTATAATTCTCCCTGTCGCTTTTCACAGATACTGAACGTTTTGTAAATGGAATTTATTTGTAAAACGTCGCTTTCTGCCCCTGATGTTGGACAGAAAGAGCTGCAGGGACAGAGGCAGGGCCAGGAAATGGCCCAAGGGACTGAACCCCTGGAGGGGATGGAGCCTCCAGCAGCTCCTCCCTGCTCAGAGCCCGTGGGGGTCCCTGCCCTGCCCTGCCCTGGTTGGGATTTGTAGATGGGCATCCCAGAAGTGTCACAGACACATTTTATGGAAAATCCTTTCCATAGGATGTTTCCTCCTGAGAAGCTGAGAGGCCTCAGGAACAAAATGCAAACAATGGTTATCTGCTGCTGTGGGATGCAACAGGTGCATCTGGGATTGGTCTCATGTGGATGTTTCTCATTAATGGCCAATCACAGCCCAGCTGGCTCGGACTCTCTGGTCAGTCACAAGATTTCCTTTCCTTTCCTTTCCTTTCCTTTCCTTTCCTTTCCTTTCCTTTCCTTTCCTTTCCTTTCCTTTCCTTTCCTTTCCTTTCCTTTCCTTTCCTTTCCTTTCCTTTCCTTTCCTTTCCTTTCCTTTCCTTTCCTTTCCCTTTCCCTTTCCCTTTCCCTTTCCCTTTCCCTTTCCCTTTCCCTTTCCCTTTCCCTTTCCCTTTCCCTTTCCCTTTCCCTTTCCCTTTCCCTTTCCCTTTCCCTTTCCCTTTCCCTTTCCCTTTCCCTTTCCCTTTCCCTTTCCCTTTCCCTTTCCCTTTCCCTTTCCCTTCCCCTTCCCCTTCCCCTTCCCCTTCCCCTTCCCCCTTCCCCTTCCCCTTCCCCTTCCCCTTCCCCTTTCCCCTTCCCCTTTCCCCTTTCCCTTTCCTTGAAATTTCTTTCCTGGAAATTTCCCGGAAATTTCCCAGAAATTTCCTGGAAATTTCCCGGAAATTTCCTTTCATTTCCCCTTTTCATTTCCCCTTTCCCCTTTTCCTTCCCCTTTTCCTTTCCTTTCCTTTCCCCTTTTCCTTTCCCCTTTTCCTTTCCTTGAAATTTCCTTTCCTTTCCTTGAAATTTCCTGGAAATTTCCCGGAAATTTCCTGGAAATTTCCCGGAAATTTCCTTTGCTTTCCCCTTTTCCTTTCCCCTTTTCCTTTCCTTTCCTTTCCCTTCCTTTCCCCTTTTCCTTTCCTTTCCCCTTTTCCTTTCCCCCTCCTTTCCTTTCCTTTCTCCTTTCCTTTTTTCCTTTTTCCTTTCCTTTCCTCTGTTCTTTTAGTATGGTTTTTAATATGTAATTTTCTTTTAATATAATATATATCAGAAAATAATAAATCAGCCTTCTGAAACACGGAGTCAAGATTCTCCGTTCTCCCCCTCATCCTGGGACCCCTGTGAGCACCACCACACAGAAGCTCTTCAGACCACTCACAAACCTCTCTGGTGTTTTCTCAGGCACTTTTAAACATCTTTCCAACTGTGCTCCAAGCCCTGACCTTTGGCTGTGCACGGAAATAAATAGGCACACACAGAACAACAGCCTGTATGGAAAATAGAAATGTTGACATTAATAAATCATTAAAGGATTTTGATGCCCAACAGCAAGCACAGACCTTTCGTCCCTCATTTCTAGCTCTGCATCTGGTAACTAACCTTGTGAAAACCAGAAGAAATTATTGATATTGTTTTAGTGTTCTGTAGATCAAGTGCTGCTGCGAGGACTGAGCTAATATTTTGAGAGGTGAGGGTGGGGTTTGGTGTGGTTTGCTCCATGCTCTGAATCCTTGGCTGGTGGGATATCAGAAGGCCGGGATGAAACCCAGTGAAGGAATGAGTCTGAAATGTGGGCAGCAGAAGGAAAGAACCGAGCAGAGCAGTGCCCAGTTTGGCTTTGCAGAGGGAGAGTTATGGGCTGCAGTTTTCTGCTTTTTGTGTGGTGCTTGGCTTTCAAATGCAGATCCTGGGGATCCATCTCAGCGTTATTTGTTTGCTGGTTTCCCTCTCCCTGCATGTGAGAGGACATCGATAGAGTTTAACTGCAAAAATCCATTTATCCCCTCCCTGCACCTCCTGCACATCCATCCACCCTCTGCACTCCCTTATTCACCTACAGCCTAGCAAGGAAAAATCATAAAAAACCCATATACAGCCACTTGTGTTTTAAAGAAGCAGCAAAAGCAGGAGCTACAAACCTCAACCTGATTTACATCCCCGGCAGAGCAGCACTCCCCGTTCCAGCCACCTGCAAAGCAAGTTTATAAAGCCACTGCCAGAGCTGCCAGTGCAGCTGAGAGGGCCACGAGGGCTCCTATAAACAATATTTTATTGATCAGAATAGGCAGAAACTCCTGTTATTTACACACAGACTTCTGGCACAGCGTTTATCGACACTCCTGAGGCTCAGAGGAGATGGAGAGAGAGACCTGGGAACCTGAACCCCACCCAGCTGGGAGAGCAGCCCTGGGGCAACAGCCCCACAGACCCTTCTCTGGGGAGCTCTGGTCCCATCCTACACCTTCCAACAATCATTTATTTGTTCACTGGAACCTGCACCTTGGTCAGCACCCAAAATAAGCACCAGGACTGACTGCACCCCGCTCCCCTGGAGCTCTGAGCACAGCCAGGAGCAGAGGGGCAGCTGGAGGAGGGCGCTGGTGGCACTGGAGTGGCCTCTGGTGCCCGTGTTTCCATTGCCACCCTTTTCCCCTTTTCCCTGGCTCCCAACTCCCTCCCCGTGGCTCTGCTCTCCTGCCCAGCAGCCCTGGGAAGGCTTCAGAGGATCCCAGCTTTGGGCAGGGCACAGAGAGGCTCTGCCAGGCTTGGATGCTCTGCTGAGCTGGGCTCTGGGAGCTGGATGGGTCAGAGCTGGTGATTCCTGCAGCACAGACATCCCCGTGGCCCTGCACCTCCTCTGTGGCTGAGACAAGCAGAGAAGGATCCTTCAGGGCACAGAAATGTGGGAAATCAGCAAAGGGCTGCATGCATTTATCCTGAGCCCTGCAGCAGCAGGAGCATTGCTGTTCCCTCCTGCAGCAGGAATTTTGTTGTTCTGTCTTGCAGCAGGAATTTTTGCTGTTCCCTCCTGCAGCAGGAATTTTGCTGTTCTCTCCTGCTGCAGGAATTTTGCTGTTTGTTCCCCTCCTGCAGCAGGAATTTTGCTGTTCCCTCCTGCTGCAGGAGTTTTGCTGTTCCCTCCTGCAGCAGGAATTTTGCTGTTCCCTCCTGCTGCAGGAATTTTGCTGTTCCCTCCTGCAGCAGGAATTTTGCTGTTTCCACGGCCACCAAAAAGCTCCTTTTTAAACCAAACCCAAAATGTGATATGCCATGGATGCACCGATAAAAACACCCAGTCAGATTTGATGCTTTTTGACCCAGCGCTTTATCACTAACGAGGCGAGGAAGGATTTTCCTGCCACGGGGGAATGATTTGCTTTTTGTGACCCCTGCTGCAGCGCTGCTCCTCCTGCAGAGGTGCAGAACAGCCCTGGGGAGGGCTCAGGGGGTCTCTGCCTGCCCTGGACTCCATCCCAGCCCCATTTGGAGCCCTCAAAGGCGATGCTTGGAGCTGTCACAGGGAGCAGCAGTTAATGCTCAGATAGGGAGGCTGATTTTCTTCTCTCTGCAGCCTGTAAGAAAATTAAATTCATGCCCAATGGGCCTAAACATTCTGGGTAGCACTGAAGTGCAAAATTGAGCTAATAACCTTTCTGATGTTTAAACAAGTACTCATGATATTTTTATGCCCATCAAGGAGCAGCTCTGGAGCATTCGGAGCTGCCGTCGTGAACCAAAAGGGAGGCCAGGAATAAAGGAAGGGGGGAAAAATCTATTCTGGGTCGTGGGGAGTTCTCTGGATGACACAGACAGGATGAAATGCCAGAGTGCTCCTCTGAGCTCCCCCTCTGCTGCAGGATCCCCTCGTGGCACACACGGGGGTGGGAGCTGCTGTCTCTGCTGGGGCTTCTCTTTTCCCCAAATCATCCCTTTGTGAAAACACAGCAGCTTCCTGCAGCTCTGACCCAACATTCCCCTTCTCCATCTCCCAAATTCCTCTTCTGTTCCTCTTCTCTTTCTCCAAATTCTCCATCTCCAGGGAGAAGTTGTTCCTGTAGGGAGCCCTGGCTTTCCAGAGGAGCTGTGGCTGCCCCTGGGACAGTCCCAGGCCAGGCTGGATTCACCAATAGACAAACAAGGGGCACAGCCAGGGGGAAAGGAAGGCTGGGGAGGTTTCAGCCCCATCCCACCTCAGCCTGCTGGAGCACATATGGGCAGTGTTTCCCCTCCCTGAGGTGTGCAGGGGGAACCAGGAGCAGATGGGAGCCGGGCTCTCCAGCAGATCAAAGCCAATTACGGGCAGAAAATGGAGCTGCTGATCACGGGCAGCTTCACTTGGGATGCTCAGCTCAGCCCCTGGGATAAAGAACATCTGAAAAAGGAGGGCTGGGAGCTGCTCTCCTGGCAGGAGCGCCCTGTGCTGCCAGCCTGCTGATTCAGGCATGGTGCAGCTCCTTGCAGACGTGGGGAGAAAATGTTTGAAGGCTCAATTTGAGCCGTTTGTTTCTCATTTTTGAGCTCTCATAAAATAATCTGTCCTGATTGTCTGTGGGAGCTATTTTTTGTTCCTCTGAACGGTTGCAGAAGACAGCAGAGATTAGAAAAAGAGACTGAACCCTGGTGAGGCTGTGACTCATCAGATCCAGGCTCCTGCTCCGTGCTGGCTGCCAGGGCAGTGGCAGCCCCTGGAACAGGGCAGGGGACAGGGGGAAATTCAGTCCTGCCCTGTCTGAACACAAGGTTTTGAGGAATTTTACCTTCGTTGGTGTGGGATGTGACCATCCTGGTCCCTTTATTGACATGGGATGTCACCATCCTGGTCCCTCTATTGACATGGGATGTCACCATCCTGGTCCCTTTATGGATGTGGGATGTGACCATCCTGGTCCCTTTATGGATAAGGGGATGTGACCATCCTGGTCCCTCTATTGACATGGGATGTGACCATCCTGGTCCCTTTATGGATAAGGGATGTGACCATCCTGGTCCCTTTATTGACATGGGATGTGACCATCCTGGTCCCTTTATGGATATGGGATGTCACCATCCTGGTCCCTTTATTGCAATGGGATGTGACCATCCTGGTCCCTGCCTGCATGGGGATGCTCCTGGAAGGGTTTTCTCCCCTCTCCAGGCCCACAGCACTGATCTGGGATGAGAAGGCTCTGCCTCCCCATGCCAGGATTTTATCCCTGCACTCAGAGCCCCAGGCTGGAGACGCCCAGTGCTGCCAGCAGCACCACCCCAGGGAAAAGGTGTTTGGAAAGAATTTTTAGGACACAAGCAGTTCTTTCCTATTCCACCCCAGGGAAAAGGTGTTTGCAAGGAATTTTTTGGGACGCAACCAGTTCTTTCCTATCCCACCCCAGGGAAAAGGTGTTTGCAAGGAATTTTTTGGGACACAACCAGTTCTTTTCTATTCCAGCCACGTGCAACCTCAAAACACCAGGAATTATGAGGAAGTGTAAATTCCTTCCTCCATTCCTCCCCTGTGTCTGCCCCATCTCCACAATCTCTGGGTGACCTGGTGCTCCTACAAGAGCAATTTCAGTTCCTTTGGAGCTCCTGACCTCAGACCCAGCCTGAGCCTGAGCCTGAGCCTCGCTGAGCATCCCCAGGGGCTGCAGGGCTCTGCCACTCCCCAGGAGAAGCTCAGGGATTCCTCAGGGCACGCCTGGCACAAAGCCCGACCCCTCCCGTGGGTGCTGAGCCCTGCCCAGACCATTCCTGCAGGAAGAGCCCAGGAGGGGCTGGGATGTCCCAGCTGCACCTCTGGGGTTGCCAGTGATCGCCCCAGACTGGGGGGACACTGGGGGGACAAAATGCCCCAACAGCCTCTGCCATTCATTAAAACTCAGGGGCCAGCACCTTTCGGTGCCAGCACAAAGGATTTCCAACTCTTACTCAATTTCTTCTCCTCCTGTCTCCACAAACCCACAGAAAACGCCTTTTGTTTCGGTGCCAGCCTACAGAGGGGCTGTTTGTTCTCTGCCATTTAAATGTCCCTATCAGTGACATTTTTAAAGCGATGAGAAAGGATTTTAATTGGCTGGAATGCTGATTGCCATAACAACTGGCTATCTGTTAGCATATGTAATATTTATTTATACATTTCAGAGGCGCAGCTCCAGCTCTGGACAGGGAGGGCAGGGCAGCCCTGGCCCCGTGCAGATGGGCAGGGGGCACGGGGGGACCCCAGGGACCCCCAAACTCAGCCCTGCAGAGCCAGCAGAGCGGGCAGCTTGTCCCAGCCTGGCTGAGGAGCTCCCCGGCACGCAGGGGGACAGGCAGGGCTGGGAAATCCGGGAAAAGATGGATTTGGGACCGGCACAGCGAGGGTGGGGAAGGGCTCCAGCATCACTGAGCTCTGCCCAAACACCTCAAACCCTGAACACACCAAACCTGGTCCAGCCCTGCAGGTCAGCCTGGGCTCAGGAGCTCCCCAGCAGCACAGGGCACCCTCCCCTGTCCGTGGGTGCCACAGACACCTTTTATGGAAAATCCTTTCCTTGGGATCTTTCCTCCTGAGAAGCTGAGAGGCCTCAGGAACAAAATGCAAACAATGGTTATCTGCTGCTGTGGGATGCAACAGGTGCATCTGGGATTGGCCTCATGTGGATGTTTCTCATTAATGGCCAATCACAGCCCAGCTGGCTCGGACAGAGAGTCCAAGACAGAGCCTTTGTTATCATTCTTTGTTTTTCTATTCTTAGCCAGCCTTCTGATGAAATCCTTTCTTCTATGCTTTTAGTATAGTTTTAATGTAATATATATAATAAAATAATAAATCAGCCTTCTGACACATGGAGTCAGATCCTCGTCTCTTCCCTCATCCAAGATCCCCTGTGAGCACGGTGACACCTGGGGACAGGCAGGGCTGGGAAATCCGGGACAAGATGGATTTGGGGCCGGCACAGTGAGGGTGGGGAAGGGCTCCAGGGTCACTGAGAGCTCTGCCCAAACCCTGGACAGCCCCAACCACGGCTGTGCTGCTTTCTGTCCCACCCGGGGCAGGGAGCCCGACCCGAGCTCTCTGCACAGGAACCTGGGACCGGCCCCGAGCAGCTCCCGGTGCCAGCCAGCCCCGGCCCCGCTGCGCTCGGGGCACCCCAAAATGCCCTGGGGAGCCCCGGGAGCCCCGGCCCCGCGGGAGGAGGAGGAGGAGGAGGATGAGGATGAGGATGAGGATGAGGATGAGGATGAGGATGAGGATGAGGATGAGGAGAATGAGAATGAGAATGAGAATGAGGATGAGGAGGAGGAGGATGAAGATGAGGATTATGAGGATGAGGATGAGGATGAGGAGAAGGAGGAGAAGAAGGAGGATGAGGAGGAGGAAGAAGATGAGGATGAAAATGAGGAGAGGGGGATGAGGAAGAGGATGAGGGTGGGGATGAGGAGGACGAGGAGGCTGCAGGGGGACCGGAGCTGCGTTTTTGAGGATGAGGATGATGAGGATGAAAATGAGGAGGAGGATGAGGATGAGGAGAAGGAGGAGGATGAGGATGAGGATGAAGATGAAGGTGACGGTGAGGGGGAGGATGATGAGGATGCTGCAGGGGGACCGGAGCTGTGTTTCTGGGTGTATTTTTAGCCTGTTGATGAAGAGCCGGGAGGAAGGCAGCGCAGAAAGCCCCGCTCCCACAAGTCACATGCATATGCAAAAGGCTCCTAATTGCCCCTCTTTAGAAAGGAATCATTGGGGATTTCACAAGGCACATTATAGAACCTGACATGCTTATTTTTCCTTTTATTATGTTTGTAAGCAGTGATCCTATTGAAAAGAAAATCAAACCCTATTTTTGCCAGTCACAACCATCTTCCTTTCTCTTTCTGCCGGCTTTATTTTATTTTATTTTCCTTTCTTTCCATCAGCTGAATAGAGCAGCATTTTCATGTGTATTAATTGCCCTGTAAAATGCCCTCGAAGTCATTAGAATTCCCCATTCAGAACTATTATCTGTGCCATTATGTCTTTGCATTATATTTATTTAAATGTGGCTCTTCTGAATTAGCTTATTTTTAACAGCTAGCCATGCCTGAAATATTGTTCCAGGCCAAGCTGTTCTCAAATCTTGATTTCTTTTTTTAAATGATAACTTCATAGAAACTCTTAACGCTTTATCCCGGGTGGAATCTCAGTTTTAGGCGCTTAACCCTCTTTCCTTTTTCTCTATTTTCAGAGGGATTGGAAGTCGCCCTGCAGGATTTTTCCTCTGGAGCCCAAGGTTTTCTCCTCCCGTAGCTGGCAGCCCGTGGCTCTCACCTGGTGCTAAACCTGGTGATTGCAGAGCTGGTTAAGAGAAAATCGCACCAGAACTCCCTGAAATCAAGGCCAAGTTGTTCTGTTTGCTCAAAGCACGCACGGATTTCCCACCCATCCTGCTGGGATTTTGGGAAGATGAGGGAGCAGCCGGATTTTCGGGAGCACTGCTGATGCAGGAGGGGAGGCAGCGCTCCCTTCCCCAGGAAGCTCGAGGGGTTTAACCCTTGGGATGCGCCCAGGAGTGACCAGGCCAGGGCTCCAGCGGCCATGGAGGGAGCTCAGCCCATCCCCAGGGGAGATCAGCTCCCACCCAGCCCCAGCAGCGCTCCCAGCATCACTCAATGCCCATTTTTTGGCCACTAGATGGAGTTGGGATGGAGTCTGGACAGCCTGGAGCTGCTGCCCCATGGCCAGCCCGGATTCCAGCGGCTCCCCCGGCAGGTTTGGGGTCTGTGCTGTGGGACAGGGGCAGGGATGGCTGGCAGCCCCTGGGAGCTCAGGGTTTGGTGTCTGAGATGCCACAGATGCCACCCCCAGTGGGGCTGGGCTCTCCCTTGACGTTGGCAGGGGGGTTATTTACAGATGGGAGTTATTACAGTGGGTTATTTACAGACACGGACGGGACGGGGCTGCTGTAGAATGTGCTTCGAGCTGTTTATTTTCCAGCATCAGTCTCATTGCATGGTTATGACAATGGGAAGCTGCCAGCAGCTCACATTCCAGGCAGCAGACTAGGAATTTAATGTTACAACTCACTTTATAAGGTTCTTGACCAATCACACAAAGCAAAAGCATATTGACAGTATTTATATCTGTATAGTATTTATTCTATATTGACAGTAGTTCTATCTAATCACCATAAGCACACGTACCTTTGGTTAAACAATGCTTGCTTATTTCAAATACAATACCTGCTTGTAAGCTTTAAAACACAACACACAGGGCTCCATTATTAAGCTTTAACCTTCCTAACATCTTGCTAGATAAACTTTCTGTAGCTCAGAGAGCTATTCAGACAAGCATTAATACACAGACCATTGTTTTATTTGCTTCTGCTTTTCTACAGTTTCAATACTTTTTCTGCTGACCTATCTCGTGGCTGCTGCTCAGCTCTGCTCTCAGTTCTGCTGTCTCTGAGGCCTTTTGCAGCTTTCCCAAACCCTCTGATTCTGTGGATTCCCACGTTCCTCAGGGGCCACAGGTGGGTGCTTGGCACGTTCAGGGACGCAGGGTCTGTCCCTGGAGCAGGGGGTGTCCCCAGGGCTGTCCCCAGCCTCCCCTGCCCCAGCCTGCTCTGCTGGGCCACCCCGAGCCTGCAGCTGCCTCAGGAGTTCCATAAAATAATAAATATCAATCACATTGGGCAGGGTATTGATCTGCAGATTTCACTGACATTTACAAATAAATGATGTATTGCAGTTTTCATTCTGCTGGCTGGGCTGACCCTAATGGCCTTTACATAATTTACTTTTGATTAAAGAAGTGCTTTGACGCAGAGAACCAAAAAAAAAAAGAAATCGATACAATTATGAGATCAGCTTTAAAACAATGTGCTGTGGCGGGGAGGGGGAGAGAGGCAGAGCCTTTGGAGAGGCTCAGTGGAGCTGGGATGTCTGAAGACTTTTCAGAGATGCGCAGGTTTCCTCCTTGCTGGGAGCTGGGAATGGGCTGGGCAGCACCAGGAGTGCAGAGTGATTCAATCCAGGGGCAGGAATGGACAGGAATGGACATTGTGCTCCCAAATGTCCTGCCCCTGTCATGGACATTTCAGGATTCAGCAGGGCTGGTGCTGGGAATGGGCTGGGCAGCACCAGGAGTGCAGAGGGATTTAATCCAGGGGCAGAAATGGACAGGAGGAGCAGCCCCATTGCCCTGAGCATTTCAGGATCCAGCAGGGCTGGTGCTGGGAATGGGCTGAGCAACACCAGGAGTGCAGAGTGATTTAATCCAGGGCCAGAATGGTCCCCCCAGCCAGAATACAAAGCCCCACTGCCCCTGCCCTGGGCGTTTCAGGGCTGGTGATGCACACAATGCCCACTGCAGCTACAGGGAAACCAACTCTGTCAGCAAATCAGGGGCTGGCACGAGCTAATGCGCTGCCATATGTTCATTAAAGCGCCACGACGTGCAAAATAATGGTGACAGTAGGTTAAAGTCATATTCTGGTGAACAATATCCAAAAATATGATTTTTTGGCAACCGAGCTGCGAGCATTATACATAATTAATGAGTGTTCTTGCACTTCCTATGCCCTTGCATACAGGGAATAACCACAACCTGTTTGCATTTTGAGGCATGAAAAACCCCCACGCTCACTCCTTCCACTCCTCCCCTGCTCAGCAGGGCCTCACGACTCCAACTTCTTCTGCCTTCTAAGAAAATTCGGGAGGAAAACGTGGGATTTGGGAGCTGAGATGGTGCCAGGCTTGCCAGGGATATTTGGGAATTCATTTATTTGGGAATACATATTTGGGCGCTGCCTTGGCCTGCTTCCCCCACTGTGCTCTGAGAGCAGGACAGAGCTGCAGGGGAAGGGAAAAGGGACAAAAAATGGAACTGCAGAGCTGCAAGGGAAGGGAAAGGGGATAAAAAGATGGAACTGCAGGTGACACCCAATGGACCTGCAAGGGAAGGGAAAAGGGACAAAAAGTGGAACTGCAGGTGACACTGATGGAGAGAGGCAGTGCTGCTCCTCTCTCTGCACTGTTTGTGGATTCCAGGGAAATTCCGGAGAGGGAAAAGCCCCCGGGGTGGGAACCCAGGGTGGACAGAGCCAGAGTCCTCAGGGAATGGCTTTTGCCGTGGTGGGCACTGGATGGAGCCCTGGGAAGTGGAGTGGAGGGAGATGGAGGGAGGTCCCATCCCTGGTGCTGCCCTGCCCCACAGCCCTGCCCTGCTCCCCCCTGGGAATCCCTGGGAATTCCAGGAGGGAGAGGATCAGCCTGGGTGTCACTCTCCATCCCTGAGTCCCACTGCTCCTCCAGCCCTCCCCGCTGCTATGCCAGGGTCAGCATCTTGCAAATCCTGCATGGATTGGATGGAGAGGAAAGGCAGGACCTGCCTGTGCTCCCATTTTCCTCACCACAAGTCATGGTTGCAAAAAAAGAAAAAAAAAACAAACAAAAAAAAAAAAACCCCAAGACTAAACAAAAGCAAAGCTCCTGATCTACATCCATAAAATCAAATAAATACAAATGCAATGACTGATCTGAAGGAAAACAATCAGCTGCGAGCCAGTTTATTCAATCTGCCTAATGTGAGGAGGTTGCAAACATCCCACTGTTTACCCTGACTTCTTTTTTTTTCTCCCTTTTGGCAGCAATAAAAACAAATAAAGCAGAACCACTTGCTATTCAGCCTGAGGTCTGACTGTACCCGGAGAATCAAAGCCAGCAGCAGAGGGATGGAGGACGTTTGGCCCAAACCCTTTTGTGCAAGGGATCCTGCAAAGTTTCCCCTTTGTAAAGCGCATTTAGGAGGATTTTTTCCCCACTGTGATTCCCTCCAGGCTGCTGCAGAACCCAGTCCCTGCCGGCTGTCCCCCTCTGTCAGGGCTTTGGGGAGGCAGGAGGTGTCCCCTCGCACCTCAGGGCAGTGCACGATTCCCCAGCATGGATTTGTGCTCCCAAACACCCCCCTGGCGTGGTTAAGCTCAGAAATCCTGGCTGGGCATCCCAGAGGAGGTGAAACAGTCACTTGTGAGCAGAGAACAGCGCTGAAAGGAGGATGAACCTCCCCAAGTGCTTCCTAATCCCAGAATTTGCCGCACAGCCCGTGTCCCCACGCGCGGACGGAGCTCCGTGGCTCTGAGCTGGGACAGACGGAGTTCATGGGATTCTCTCTCCTCTGTCTCTGTTGAGATGAGGTGAGCAGATCCCTCAGGGCAGGAGCAGCCAGGGCTGCTGAGCTGGTGGGTCCTGATGGAGGCCTGGGGCTGGGGCTGCTCCTGGGAGCACAGCCCTGCTTGGATATTAACACCAATCTGTACTCACACAATCTTTGCTTGAAATAAACTTCATTCAAAACCCATTTCAGGGGATGAGGCAGAAAAGAGGTCGGATGAGGCTTGGAGGATGCACAAGGTGTCCCTGCCTATGGCAGGGGTGGGATGAGCTGGGATTTAAGGTCCTTTCCAAGCCAAACCTTTCCAGAATTGTGGGAGCGGTGTGAATACCTGAACTTTCCCTGCACACAGAGCAGCCCCTGCCTGTGAGCACACAATGGTCCCAGTCCCATCAGCACAAGGCTCTGGACCAGCACAGGGAAAGCTGGAGCAGCCCCAGGCACAGCAAACAAGAATTCAGCAAGAATTCACACTGACAGGCGGAGAGCAGGAAAATCCAGAGGAACTCTGAATGTGCGGCCCCCACATTAAAACCCTTTGGCTCTGGCCCCCAGCTCAGCCCCAGCTGCAGGTATCGACCCAAAGCAGAATATTCCAGTGACTCACTCCTCTGCCACGGCTGCTGCTTCATGGCTGGACCCTGAGCTTGCGTCAGCTTGGGAACGGTGCCTGTGTTTGCCAAGGTGGGAGTGAGACATTTCCAGCCTCTGGAGTTTCTGGAGGGGCAGAGCTGTGCCAGCCCTCCCGAGGAGCTGTTGGCAGTGTGGAATGTCAGGGGCTCTGCCCTCCATTCTCCTCCCAATCACAGCACAACAAAGCCTCTGCGGCTGTGAAATGTCACCGTGCCTGCCCTGGCCCTGCTGCAGACGAGGCAATTATCGCTCCCTTCACCCTGCTTGGACAAATGGACTGCTTGGACCAGGCTGGCAGGCAGGGCCCAGCAAATGGCTCTGAATTCCAGCTGCTCTGGGGAGACAGGGCAGCTCTGGGCACACCTGGGCACACCTGGGCACAGCTGGGCACACCGGGGACAGGGGAGGGCTCACTCGGCCACCTCGCTCCTCCCCACTCCCTGCTGACCTGATCCCAACCCTAAGTTAATCAGGCTGCTGGAAAAGCCCCATTTGCAAGGGAGGAGAGCTTATCTTTCATTTTGCAGGATCAGTTGTGCAGCGTGTTGATGTATTTATAGTTTTAATACCCACCCATAAATGCCCCCTAAGCAGGGAATATTGCACCTCTCGATTACTGTTATTGCTTTATTGCTCCTGGGAACCATAAATTAGCAGCTTCCCCAGCAATGCTCACAGGGCACAGAATTACATTACAATGTACATACACAGCAGCCTATTAAGGCATTGCCATTCCATAAAAGTCTTTATAGTTTTTAAGTGTACACCTATAAGTGTTTCAATTAAAGAACTACATGCTCGCCTGGTAATTGCCCTCCCATTTGTGATAGGGCTCCGTAGCAGAAAGAGGAAGAAGCAAGACTAAAAGGTGGAAAATTGGAATATAAAACACCGAACATGAAGCTGCCATAAAAAGAAAACCACAGGTTTAAATTATGCTTATTAGAGTGGTTTGCATGGTTTCAGTCTCGCTGCCAGGAATTGTTTGTGAGGAGAGGAGAGGAGAGGAGAGGAGAGGAGAGGAGAGGAGAGGAGAGGAGAGGAGAGGAGAGGAGAGGAGAGGAGAGGAGAGGAGAGGAGAGGAGAGGAGAGGAGAGGAGAGGAGAGGAGAGGAGAGGAGAGGAGAGGAGAGGAGAGGAGAGGAGAGGAGAGGAGAGGAGAGGAGAGGAGAGGAGAGGAGAGGGAGAGGAGAGAGAGGAGAGGAGAGGAGAGGAGAGGAGAGGAGAGGAGAGGAGAGGAGAGGAGAGAAGAGAAGA
>JBBFKN010000012.1:13007549-13413090 GCA_039654755.1 Calcarius lapponicus | reverse complement strand
AAATGCCCTCTCAGAACATGAAAATACAAGATAACATCAGGGAAGGCAACCAAACACCTCCTCACTCAATCATTAACAGAACAATGCCAGACTGGGATTCTGCAGAAAGCCCCTCTACATCAGCTCTGCAAAAAGCCAGAATGTAAAACAAGGTCTCCTGTGGCAGAGATTTTGCTGAGAGTTAGAAATCTTCAATTTTTAAAAAGGCAGAGGGATCCAAATCAAAATTGAGCTGCCTCTCCTCCTCCTCCATCTCATTATAGTTGTCATCATCAAAAATCTGAGCCGAGATGGCACCTCAGCCAGGAGAGCCTGGGAATGATGCTGCACAGTAAATAATGCAGGAGAACATCCAGCACAGCAGCTGCCTCGTGGTGCTGCTGGCAGGTAGGAACAGCCCAGCATCTGCACAGCACCTCACACCCTGCATTTGCTTTGCCCAAGGTGTGGTCAGAGCTCCTGAGGTCGGTACTGTCCTGCTGGGGAGAGGAGAGGAGAGGAGAGGAGAGGAGAGGAGAGGAGAGGAGAGGAGAGGAGAGGAGAGGAGAGGAGAGGAGAGGAGAGGAGAGGAGAGGAGAGGAGAGGAGAGGAGAGGAGAGGAGAGGAGAGGAGAGGAGAGGAGAGGAGAGGAGAGGAGAGGAGAGGAGAGGAGAGGAGAGGAGAGGAGAGGAGAGGAGAGGAGAGGAGAGGAGAGGAGAGAGGAGAGGAGAGGAGAGGAGCCAGCAGCCCCCGGGCAGCAGCTCTGCCCCTGCCCAGCCTGGCCCATGGAGCACCCAAAACAACCTTGGCTACCACCACATGCTCAGGGCCTTGCCAGGAGTTTTTTACTGTCCCAGTTACCCCAGGCTGGCTCTGGTGCTACCCTGGTGCTGTTTGTAACCTGGTTTTGTCTCCTTGGAACTCACCACCCGTGGGGATGTGAGGCACTCGCTGCCCTAGGAAACACCACCCTGGTAACCAAAATACCTCCATCAGTGCTGGCTGAGCCCCCAGGACTGCCACGCTGAGACACGGACTGTGAGCAGTGCTCTGAACCCCTCCATGTCCTGCTTGACTAAAGCCTCACCTCCCCTCTGAGCATCCCCAGTGTGCACAGAGCCCAGACTGCAGCCGTTGTGCAGGACTGAAATGATCCCTCTCTGCTCTGAACGCACAGCTCTGCACAGAGAGCTGCTCCTGTTCCCACTGCAGAAGGGGCAGAGGAGCTGTGGGGGCTCCCTGTGACACCCCAAGCCCTTCCTGAGCTGCACATCCCTGACCCTACAGAGCAGCCCCCCTACAGGCTGGGCTCAGCTGCTCTCCAGGTGGGATGTTCCAGGTGGGATGCAGCACTGGGGCCTCTCTTTGACTTTGCAGCTTCAAAGGCCCCCCAGAGAAGGGGATTTTGCCTTTGGAGGTGTCACTTACAGACACAGAAACAGAAATTACGGGGTGTTCCCTTCAAAGCTTCAGATTCCAGACTGGGTCACGCAGCTGCCCCGTGCACGTCCCTGAACTCAGCCAGTGCTCACTTGGCCAGAGGAATGGAGCCTCAAATTACACATTATTTCTCTAAACCCTATTTCAAAGGCCGTGGGCGTTACTTTAACACACCCCACCAAAACCAAGGTGCATGCACACAAATATTTGAGATGCAGGGCAGAGTGTGGATGGCCCCAGCTTTGCAGGAACCCCAAAGTGGCACAGCCGACCCCAGCCAGGCTCCACTCGCGGCCGAAGCTGTTTTGTGTGGATGTGAGCGGGCACTGCCGGGCAGGAGAGCTCACGGAGGCTCCGTCAGCCTCGAGAGCATCCCCAACAAGTCGAGGCAGCCCCGAGCTGCAGGAGCCGGGGCAGGGAGCGTTCCCAAAGGCGGGGCCCGGCCCCGGCTGGAATTGCTGCTCCGATAAGCCGGCGTGTTCCTTCTTGTCGGGCAGGGAAGGGCTCGGGCTGCTCCCAGCGCTCGGAGCCGAGCACAAAGGCCAGGAATGAGGTGACAGAGCCCCGCGGAGCCCGGGGCGTGCTGGAACAGCTCCGCAGCTCGCAGGAAGGGCTCCGAGCCCCGGCGCGGCTCCGAGCATCCCCCGAGGCCGGGCAGGGAGCGGATCCGGGATGGGACCGCGGGGCTGGAGCACAGTCCGTGTTAGGAATCACCGAGTGCTTTGGGGTGGGAGCTGGGCATGGGCACCGCGGGCAGGTCAGGGAGCGGCTGGGCTGGAGCACAGTCCGTGTTAGGAATCACCGAGCGCTTTGGGGTGGGAGCGCCGTAAATCCCATCTCATCCCAGCCCCCTAGCTTTCACTGTCCCAGGTCTCTGGGCAGTACAAACACAAAAAGAGCCCCCAAACAGAAAACAAACTTAGTATTTGCAGCTTCACTCATCACTAAATAAATCATGCCACAAAAAAACAGATCCCCTGCTTAGCATTATCAGGAAGTGGATTCAAGAGAAAGGCCAGAAAGGTATGAAAAAGCCTCCAGAAGCCAAGGATACTTATCCAAATTAAGCCCAAGTTTTGCACTGGTACATTTTGAAACTCAGCTTTGTCAGCACTTGCAGCGTTATGAGGACAGAGCCAGGAGCTCTCTGGTGTTTTTGGGATCACACACACGCTCAGGAGCAGCGATTGCACAACCCCACACTCAACATTTCACAAGAAACCCGAAGTTCCCCCAAAATGCCCAGGCTGGCACGAGCACAGAACCACCCTGCTCTGTCCAGCGCTGCTTTCCTGAAAGCTGAGGGAGGAACAGTTTCCTCCAGTGCAGGGAATCTGTCACGGAAGGCTGGCAAACCCCCCAGCGCGGAGGGCAGAGCAAAGCTTGCACTCTGTCACGTCTGTTCTCCACCAAGGAAGCAAATCCAAGGCTGGGGTCCACAGATTCCTTGGCAAACCAGTTATGCTTTGTTCCCCCATCTGCAGAGTTACCAGGCTCTCTAAAATGCCTGCAATTGCAGAATGTAATTTTTTAGCATTGTTTTAAACTCCAGAGCAGACGGAGGAACGTTACCCCCACATTTTTCAGGAAAGAGCTTCTGTGTAATTTAATGTCCCCGTACATTTCTGCAGTATAAATAACAGAGATCTCTGCAGACATTTATCTGTGCCTGTGACTCATTTATATCAGCTGCCTTATGCATTCCCTCCTCAGCCCTGAACTTCTGCCATCAGGATTTTCCTTTGCTTGGGAGCATGGGAGGCAAAATTCCAGCCCAGGACGAGGCAAACAGGGCTCCTAAAACCCAGCTGTGCACAGAGGCAGAGACCTCCGGCAACCTGCGCGCTAAAGCAATGCTAAATGTTTCTTTCAGGGCATTAAAATTCACAGAGGAACCTGAAATTTCATCTCCTTTGCTTAAAAGTTCATTCCCTGTGAGGGCAGATGCCGAGACTTTTTTCTTGCCTTTATTTTTTTTCTTTTGCAAACATTAAGCTGAAAAATACACTCCTTAGCAATGCTCTGGTGGCTTTAGACCACATACATCAGCTTAAAAGGTTTATTTTTAAATTACTGTTGCATTAGTTTTGTCAGCAGGGTGATTCATTCTGCCTCCTCACCATCCCAGCCAGCTCCAGAGCCGAGGGTGGGCACAGCGAGGGGTTAATCCTGCTCTGACTGGGGACTGCAGAGCTGATTCTGCCTGATGTCTGCAGCAGGTGGGTCTGGAAGATGCATCTCTGCACAAATATCTTTGCTAATCAGGTTTAGACAGAGTTTACAGGTAAAACTCCCCGACAGCACCGAGCTGCCCAGCCAAACACTCTGTTAGGATTGTTGGTCTGATCAGTGACCCTGTGGTGGGGAAAATCATCTTCTAAAGTTCTATTCCACTGCAGAAATCCAGGAATCACCATAAATCTCAGTTCTTGACCTCTTGCAGACACAGAGAGCACAGGTAACCCTCCAGTAATTAAAACACAGCCACTCTGTCTGATCTTCAAAGGCAGAGCAGGCCTGGCTCCCTCCAGAGCCTTGGGATACTGCTGTACAATTAAGGTATAAATCAATCTCGAATTATTTCCTTTGAAGGTTGTTTAAGGCCTTCCCCTGTGCCAGCCCCTTTGGAAAGGCTGAGCAGAGCTGGGGCAGCAGCTGCTGAGTCTCCTCCTCCCCAGGAGCCCTGCAGAGCCCGAGCCAGGGGCCCTGCCCTGCCCAGCCCCGGTGCTGGGACAGGAATTCACCGTCCTCCCCGGGAGGAGGAGTTGGCACAGGGGCTCCTCATTGTCTTCTCAAGGAGCCTCATCTCCAGATTTGCTCACTTGAGCAGCACAACTGCATCCTGCCACCTGCACCAGCCCCGGGCTTGGCACTGCCTGAACGCTCCAATTTATTCACTTTTTCAGTTGTTCCAAGAAAAAATAATCATTTTATCTCCACCACAAACCTGCATCACACCAGCACTGCTTGGGGGCTGTTGTTTTTCCAGTGACTGAAAGAGCAGAAGAGCCCATTTTAGCTACACCTAAAGGCTGTGCTGCCTTCTTCTCCCTGGTTTATCACTTCAGGATTTGGCTGGTGAATCACAGAGTGAATCACGGAATCCTTGAGGTTGAAAAGGACCATTAAGAGCCACAAGTCCAACATCAGCCCAGCACCACCAGACCATGTCCTTGAGAGCCACATCCACAGCTCTTGAACAGTTCTAGAGATGGGGACTCCAGCACTTGGACAAAAAGATTCCAAAGCCTCCAAGCTCGAAATCTTAATTTTGCCACGTGTTTCTTGCTCTTCCCAGGAAAAGCTGGGTGAGAGCAGAGACAGGAGCAGCTGAGGGGAGGGACTGGCTGGGAAGAGCTCTGATCCCACTGCCACCCTGGCCAGGCTGCAGCCCCAGCCCCGCTGGGAGCAGGGTGCTGCTCCAGGATCAAACAGCAGCTCTGGCTCCACTTCAGAAAGGCCCCGAGGGGCTGCTCTGCCTTTCATGCCTGTGGGAGAGGGAGCAGTGCCCAGGGAGGGGGCAGAAAGGGCTGAGCACAGCCAGGGGAAGCGGGGAAATCAAAGCAGGGCTCCGTGGTGCCCCTCTCTGTGACGGGCACAGCAGCAACGCACAGTCTGGGGCTCTGAGCAGCCCTCACTCCCATGCAGCAGCTGCTTTATAAATACATTATTCACAACCATAACCTTTTGAGGCAAACAGTGAAAAAACCCCAAGTAATTCTTCTCCAGCTGCTTGTGGACTGGATTTACAGTGGGCACTGGCAGGAGACGCGGCCCTGAGCTTCCCTGGGCTGTGTTTGATGTCTCAGATCTCCAGACCCAGTAAATTGATCCTGTTTATGGGACAAATTTAGAGGTCAGAGCTGACAAAGCTTCAAGACCACACAGGTTTGCTCCTCGGGAGCCGAGGGGTGGAATGTGGCTCGCAGAGCCTGCGGGGCAGAGCCTCCGTCCCCTGACACGTTTCCATCAGCAGGGTTGGGCTTTGCAGCAGCACTTTTATGATGTGCTGGCAGCTTTTCCCACCTAACGGGGACGTGTTGAAAGTTTAAAGGAAGGGGTAGTTGACATAATTGGGTATTATGGAACAACAGGACATTCCTGCAGCTCCCCGTGCCCCAGCCAGTCCCTCCCTGTCTGTCCTTGACAGTAGCAGCTGTAAACTTTAAAGGTATTTGTTATTTTCCAGTAGGAGATAAAACAAATAAAAGGACAGATTTGTATCTGAAAGAACAACAGTCCTGGCTTCAAACTGTGCGGAGTGAAAATTGTGGCAGGTTTGGCTCTTGGTTTCACAGAGCCCTGAGAAAATAAAAGCAGGCAATGAACACTGATAACCTTCAGTTCTTATTTGTCACATGAAAAACACTGACTTCCTTTTCTCTGAAGGTACTGCAGGAGCCACATTTATAGAGTGATGTGCTCACCTCTGTGCTGGAAACCTGTGGGCAAAAATCAGAGATTTTTAATTCCTGACTGTGGGCACTTGTGCTGGAAACTGCTGCTCAGGGCAAGTCAGTGCAGCCCAAATGAAAGCAGCAAACCTTGTGACCTTGTGTCACTGCTAAAGCAGCCCGGCTTTGGAAACTCCAATTTACCCAATAAACAAAAGGAAAATCACAATTTGGGTGCAGTGGAAAATAGTGTGGAAGAACAGGAGTACGCTGTGAGCACTACAGAAAGGAAACAAAAAGAGCAACGAGGTTTAATTTTTTTGTTATTTACTTATTTACACCCTCCTGCACTGGGAAGGCAAACCAGCTGGAATATTTCCCTTTGTGCAGATGAGCAGACCCAGAGGATCCAGAGCTCTGCCTCCCAGGATATTTTTGGCTAAATGCAAAGCACGGGCACCTCGAGCCTGGAAGGAAACCCTGCCGTGCCCAGCCTTCAGGGCAGCCCCAGTGCCAGCCAGGGCTGGGCACCCCCTGCCAAAGCAGGGCAGAGATAAAGGGGCAAGGAAAGGAAGAGCTCCAGAGATTCACAGAACACACAGAGCGAGTCCCACTATAAATGGGATTCCTTTAGAACAGGAATGAAAACCAGTGCATGGAGGCCCTTGGACAGAGCATCCCTGCACTTCCCAGAGTTCTCCTCTCCAAATTCTTTACAAAGGCAGCTTCTGCCGCCTGAATGATGAGTTTACAGGGGTTACATCACAGTCCCTATCTCACCACTCATGGGGCATGCAAGATGCAACACACTTCCCATTTATTTAACAGTTCTGGAAAAATAAAATTAAATATTTCTTGTATGGAGAAGCTAATTTTTTTCTAAAAAGGCAGCTGATGGGGCAAAAATTGAAGTGGACACGTTGAAAATGTTCCCCTGTACTTTGGACTAACGCTGGGCTCATAAGGAAGAGCCGGGAGCCCAGGATGAGGAGCAGCAGAGCAGGCTGGGCAGTTTTGGGGCCGCTCGGGAGGTTTGAGCGCGGGGCGGGCCGGGCCGGGCAGGGAGGAGCCGGGAGCTCCATTGGCTGCGGGCCGCAGGTGAGCGCGGGGATAAAGGCGCACCTGCGGCCCCGGCTCCGCTCCAAACACAGCCCGAGCCCCCGGCTCAGCCCCCGCTCCTCGCTCGCCCCTGCCCCAGTTCAGTGTCCCTGTCCCGAGCTGGTTTTGTTGCTTGGCTGGAGTTCAGCGCTGCGGGATGGGATTGGGAGCTGCCCAGCAGAGCCAGGTGAGTGCGCGACCCTCCAGCCACGGGTCCGGAGGGCTCGGGGCCACCTGGGGCAGGGGCGTGCCCGGAGCCACCTGGGCAGGGATGGGGATGGCGGCCACAGGATGTTCTAACGAGCTGTCCTGATTAACCCTGCTCCTGTGGCAGGAGCGCAGCTGTGGTACAAACACCAAGGAGCTGCCCTCGGCCGTGGGGCAGCAGAGGCCAGGATGTGGTTGCTGAAAGGAAAAATGGGAGCTTCTCAAGCAGTTCTGGGGATATTTGAAGTCATAATACAGATATTGAAAGCAGCAGTTGATGGTACATGGGGAGCTGTTCCCCAAAGCAGCAAGAATGTGGAGGCTGGTGCTGTTTAAGAACACTCAGGTTCAATCACAACCTGTGCAGTTGCTCTGCACTTGCACTGGTGCAACAAATACCAGACCTGAGCTGCTGTCCAGCCCACCATTTGTAAGGATTTAACTTCTTTTCAATCCGTTGACTCTTCTCTTGATTTTCTATGTGAATCACTTAAAATTGTTCCCTATCCGGTGGCATCCTAAGAAGTGAAATATTTGGAAAACAGCCACACTTGGTAATTTGCCTTATGGATACAATTTTAACCTGCTTTAGTTTGAGTTTGCGAAGGTCTTTGAGGTCCAAAGTCATTGTGATGTGGTGCTATGGGATGCTGAAGCTTACTTTGGGTGAGCTCCCTCCTGGTCTCTGGGATCAGAGGGACTGGGGGCCCAGGCTGCACCTGCCCCTTTCTGTGGATCTTGTTGAGTTCCAGTAAAAGTGTCCAAAAGGCCTTCTCTCACTTCCCAAGAGAGAACCAGGAGCTCTGACCTCGGTGCTACTGAACAATCAGGGTCCTCTCCACGTGCAATGCAAGGGGTAAAGCCAATTTCAAATGTAACTGATCCTTATGGGGTAAAACTTCCTCCAAAACCAAGAGAAAATTCCCATTTGAAAGCAATAGCAGCCAATTGCAAGGAAGACATTTGGGGAAGTGTGAAGGCAATGCCTGAGAAAGGCAGGAAAGGATGGAACCCCTGAATGAGCAGGAGCAGCCCAAAGGCTCCTGTTGGGCACCACACCTGGATGGGGCTGGGGCTGGGGAAGTGCTGCCTGTGGCATTCAGGGGGTCAGAGCTGAGCCCCTGCACAGGGACAGAAGTTCTTTTGTATGTTCTCTCCAGGATGGGGAGCTCCTGGCACTTCTCAGAGCAGGCAGGGCATGGCGCTGGGTTTGCAGTTTGCCATCCCTGGGGTGAAGGTGCCACCCCTGCCCTTTCAGTGCAGCCAACGCTCAGAGCACCTGCCTTGGGTCCCCGCAGACAAAGGAACACAGACAGGTTTGCTCACTTTAAAGTTCAGCAAAGTCCAGCAGAATTCTGCCTGACCTTTAGTTGAAGGTTTGCCCCCTCTGAGGATGCAGCAGACCTTTGCTGCTGTTCAGGTGAAGCTGCAGCCTGACCCCCTTCACTTCTCCCCAGCAAAAATCAAAATCAAAGGGTATCTCATTAAAATTTAAAACCCCGAACTCTCCACACTTTAAATTGGCTGTTCGGGAGTGAGGGGAGCCGTTGGAGGTGGAGCTGGTATTTCAGGTTTTTATTAGCATTGATTTAATGTGCGATTTCGCTGATGAGCACCTTGATTTAATGATCTGAGCTGCTCCCCGCGCTGGGCTCCGAGGGGTTAATGCCCCGCAGCCGAGCAGAGGCATTTGCGGGGTGAGCCCGTCCCAACTTGCCTGATAAAAGGCGTTTCAAACGGGCAGGATTGCACAGAGGAATTTCGGTTGATGGGTTCCTGCCTAGGCCACCCTTTCTCAGGGCTTACCCAAAGCTCCCGACAAGTCCTGACACAGCCGGGGAGAGGCTCCGAGCAGGCAGCTCTGGGTTTAACAGCCAGAGAGAAACACCCCAAACTATTTGTTCTGCTAAATCGTCCATCAGCACCTCCGCGCTGGCGTTTGTGGGCTGGGTTTTTGGTTGGTTTTGGTTTTTTTTTAAATTCAAGCGCAGGCAAATGTTTCAGTTCGCCTTCGAGGCAAGTTTTGCGCCCTAACCTCTCTTTTCCCAAGCTGGGAAGTGCAAGCAAATTAAAATTGGAAATCTAAGTTATCCAAGTGCGTGGGAGACTTGCCGAAAATCAGAGCTGGACCCTCCTGAGAGCCCCGGCTTTCCCAGGCACTGAGGAGGAAGGAGCTGGGACCTTCATTTGGCAAAGCCACCCAAACTGGAAACACCATTTGCAATTCCTTGCTGGGATGTGGAGAATTTCCATTTCATTCGTGGGATTTGTGTGTTTTGATGTAGATTTGTTTTGGTGATTGTGGTTCTTTACAGGAGAAGCAAAATGCAATGCTAAGGATATGCATTATATTGTGATTTATTAATTTTATAGATAAAACTATTTTATCTATAAGGTAAAATATTTAAACCTGTAATCAGATTCCTTTGCAGGAATCTCAGAAATATCTTTACTGCACAGATGTAGGGGTAGGTTGGAATTTGATGGGGGAATATTCCTAATAGTCTTAATTTTCATTATTTTTGTCTCTTTCACAGATGGGAAGCTCTCAGGAAGAGGCTGCACACCTTTTAGAGGGTTCTTAACTCTTCAGAACCTGAGGGTGCCCCAGGGCAGTCCCATGAAATCCAGGATCCAGCTCCCAGAAGAGACGGGGGCAGCCTGGCTGGGGCAGGGGATGAGCTCCCTGCCCTGTCCGGGCTTCAGGAGGGGAGCAGACCCCAATTCCCACATCCTGTGGGCCGGCATTAACGGGATTATCTCTCCCCTATCTCGGCTAAAGGGAAGCAGTGCCTTAACACACTCCCACGATGGCCAGAGGCCTTCAAAAAGCTCCAGCACTTGAGGAAAATCGCCTCCAGGCATTCCTTGGGTTTGTAAATTCAGGGTTTAAGGCTAAGGGACCCTGGCCATTATCTGGTCCACTTCCCTCGTAAAACCATAAAAGACAACACAACCGCCTTGAGCATTTAACTTGCAGAAGCTCCTGGTGGCTGGAGGGCCTTCAGTACATGGAGAGCTGCCACATCCCACACGGAACAGGACAAAGTGGCCAAAGTGGCTGCTTTGTTCCAGGCCAAATCCAGAGGTGAACACCAGGGGTGTGGCGGGGAGGAAAACGAGGATTTCAGCCCAGAGAGCCCCTCCAAGCACCGAGCGCACACCTCCACACACACCTGACCAGCCGGGCTCCCCTGACGCCCCCAGGCGCCCCAAACCCTGCCCGTGCTCCGAGGGCAGTGAGGAAACACGTCCATGGGTTCTGTTGTCCTCCATTCCATCAGAGTCTGTCTCAGGGCAGTGAGGAAGGACATCCATGGGTTCTGTTGTCCTTCATCCCACCAGAGTCTGTCTCAGGGCAGTGAGGAAACACGTCCATGGGTTCTGTTGTCCTTCATTCCACCGGAGTCTGTCTCGTAGCTAACCAGATTTCAGTGGAGTGAAGCACAAGAGGCATGGAGCTGAGCCAGCACCGAGGAGCTGCTGCCCCTGCAGGGGACACCGCTGGAGTGGGGGTGCTCCAGCAGGGACCACGCTGCACGCGGAGAGGAGCAGCACGAGGAGCTCTGCAGTGACCCCAGCGCCTCCTGGAAATCCCCAGTAAGAGCCCTCTGCCAGCATGTGCTTCCTTTCTGCATAATGTGTAAAGATTAAAAGCCTACAAAGACCACAAGCTGCTTTCTGGAAGGTTTAAATACCTTATTAGCAGGAAATTAAACCCTAAAGTGGATAAATGAGCTGCGTAACCTCATCCCTTTCAGTCGTCTTCCCTCCAGGATGGGACAGCCAGGGAAGAAACCAGAAACTAACCTTGCTCAGTGCACTGGCACCAGTGCATTCCCTCAAAAATCTCTCCCTACAGAATCCCCAGCTGTGCCTCCTTCCCTCCAACTCCCCTGCCACACCACCCTTCAGAACCTGTAAAAACTCCATTAATATTTTAGACCCATTTATTTTGCAATGAAATTAATGTAAATAAGATGGAAGTTGAGGGAGAACTCAGATTTTTCAGGCTGAGTGCAGGATAGATCTTTCAAGGTGTCAGTGTAAATTCCTTGAAGGTTAATGCAGTTAAACATATTTGATGCATAAATGTGTCACATCTAACGCTAATCATTCACCAGTTGTAATTGCCTTTTCAAAGTCCTCACCTCCCTGAGACAAATGCAAACCAAAATGAGATCTGGCAAATTTAAAACAAAAAAACCAAATAATATCTCGCTCCCATCAGGATGTATTATTCGCCTTGATAGATTTAGTAGCAGATTTCAGGAATTTATTTTCCTGTATTCTTTCTCAGCTGCCTGCCCCTTCTCTCTGTTTGGAAAAGCATTCAGGAGCCTCTTGCTGATGGTTTTTCCTACAAGCACAGGAGGCTTTGCTCCCTGCACAGCCACCAGCTCCCCCCCTGCCCTGGTGCTGAGCCCTCCCTCTCAGCAGTGTCAGTCTCTGGTGTTTATTCCCAGAGCCATTCCTGCTTTAATATCTCCCAAACCAGGTTTCCCTGCTCAGTGCTGAGCTCACCCTCGAGTTCAAACCAAACCATTCCAGCTGCAGCCCAAAGGACACAGGAGGTTTGCAAATGGGACTCTGGCCAGCCCTGCCCTGGTGCAGCTTTCTGTGCTTTCTTGTCCCTCTAACATTTCATCTCTTGAAATTCATCACCACCAAATGCAGTCCTGGGAGCTTTTCATAGAATGGCTTGGTTTGGAAGGGATCTTCAAGGCTGTCCCATTCCAGCCCCCTCCACCATCCCAGGCTGCTCAGAGAATCCAACCCAGCCCTTAACACCTCCTTTTCCTGGAGGGCTTTCCCTCAGAACCTCTGAGAACTCAGCAAGGCACTCTCTGCAGCTCTGGTGGTGGGTGACAAGGACAATGGGAAGAATTTGGAGGTTTTTTTCCTTTGTTATCCTTCCAGCAAAACAAGCAGTCCAAGTGCACCAGGGTAAGTCTCATATGTCAAGTAGAAGTGGATGAAAAACACACAGCTTTGTGTATTTACCAACTCAAATCAATAAAACAAGGGGTCCTGCCTTGCCCCAGGTGTGGAGGGCAGAATTCTGTGCTTCTGCTGAAGATCCATTGGAGCACTTTTGCCTTCCCTCCCTTCCTCCCTCCCCCGAGCTCCCCTTCTGCAGGGCAGGAGAGGCCAGGGGACGAAGACACAAATCAATCTGGGTATTACAGACGTGCTGGGGGCATTTACAGCACCACAAGTCACATATTACTCATCCATTTGTTCTTTTTCCCTGTATGAAGGACACTCTGGGTAACAGCTTCCCATGCAGCGAAGCCAGGCACACAAGGAGGCAGCAGCCAGGCTGGCAGAGCTGTGCAGAGCCTGGACAAGGCTCTGTCAGCTCGGGCTGAGTTAGCAGAGCTCCCTTCAAGCTGACAGGTGCTGTGTAAATGCGAGCTCGTTATCAAAGCAACCACGGCTTGCTGCTCACACTCATGTAGCACCAGAGACAAGGAAAAGCCTCCAGTCACTCTTTGGAGCAATGTCTGCAGTCTAGAGACTGAGTGTTCCCAGGCCTTGGAGAGCAGCTGGCGATACAGATCTGGCAGCTCAGACAGGGGAAGGCTCCTCTCAGGGGACAGCAGTGACAGCAGGGCCCAGCAGCCAACAAGTGCCAGCAGCAGGGTCTGCTCAGCACCGGGGAGCTCCTGGGGCACCTCAGCCCAGTTCCATCTCCTGGGGCACCTCAGCCCAGTGCCCTGTCCTGGGGTACCTCACCCCAGTTCCATCTCCTGGGGCACCTCACCCCTGTTCCATCTCCTGGGGCACCTCACCCCTGTTCCATCTCCTGGGGCACCTCAGCCCAGTTCCATCTCCTGGGGCACCTCACCCCAGTGCCCTGTCCTGCTGCTCCTCAGGCACCTCACCCCAGTGCCCTCTCCTGCTTTCAGTGCACTGGCACCAGCACATTCCCTCAAAAATCTCTCCCTACAGAATCCCCAGCTGTGCCTCCTTCCCTCCAACTCCCCTGCCGCACCACCTTCAGAGCCTGTAAAAACTCCATGCATATTTTAGACCCATTTTTATTGTTTTGCAATAAAATTAATGTAAATAAGATGGAAGTTGAGGGAGAACTCAGATTTTTCAGGCTGAGTGCAGGATAGATCACCCTCAGCCCCAGTGCCCTCTCCTGCTGCTCCCTGGGGACACCAAACCCTGAACGGTTTCTGCCACTGCAGCTCGGGGAGGGAGGGCTGGAGAATCCCAGACAGGGCTGGATTTGGGGCGTGTTTTCTTGGGGGCTGTGTGTGCAAGCCCTTGGCTGAACTGAGCTGCACGAAAGCCTTCAGGCACCGGTACCCCTGCTCTGTTGGAGGAAAAGAACCACACAAATAATAACATAAATAATAACCCGAATAATAACCCAAATAATAACCCAAATAATATCATAAAGAATAACACAATCACACAAATAATAACACAAATAATAACACAAATAATATCATAAAGAATAACACAAATCGCAACACAATCACACAAATAATAACCCAAATAATAACACAAATAATAACACAGATAACCCTGAGCAGGGCAGTTCCCACTCCAGGTTCACTGACTGGGCAGCACAACAGCAGCGAGTGCTCACCCACTGCAGGCTCCTGGGAAAATCTGAGCTGTCAGGAGCTGAAGGATGCCTGGAACAGCACAAAACCAGGCTGGCTGATTCCAGCAGAATATCTGTCCTTCCTGACTATTCCCCAAAGGAAACAAGGTGAGGAATTACGCTGCTAAGCCCAGGGAGACACAGTGCTGGAAAAGCCACGAGTTTTCAGCTTCTTTAATGGTTACATTTCCGTGTTGTGCCTCAATGCCTCACTTAAAGCCAGTTTTGATTGAGGAGACAGCCAGGCCTCGAACAGCATTTCACTATAAACCTTCCAGCCCTCGAGCTGCTCCTCATAAACGCTGCCTTGTCTGGTGTTAACTCAGCCCAGCTCAGAAGCAGAGGGGAGGTTTGGATGAGAGGCCCTTTAGAAACCCTTTACAAATGTAGATTTGATTGACTGACTGATTGAACTTAATTGCAGACATTCTCTTAATTGTACACTTAATTACTGACACTGTGTCAAAAGATTTCTGATGCAGCACCTGGAGGACAACCTTGCAAGTGCCAGTCGGAGCCAGCTGCACCAGGCATGGGGAGGTGCCACAGCTTGGAAGGGGAGGGGGGGGAAATCATAATATTTTAATAATATACAATTAGGGTTCCACCCTCCCTCCGCCAGGCTGTGCACATGCACACAATCCCAGGCCGTGCCTGGGAGCAGAACGGGAACAAAGGCTGGGTAATGACAGCCTGGTGACAGTGCCACCCTCTGCGAGCATCCCCGGCAGGGACACAGGGAGGGCACGGTGCCAGCGGGGTGGCAGCGCTGCCACAGCTGCAGGGCACCCCGAATGTGGCACCTCTGGGTGGGGATGGGAGCAGAACAAGTGTGGGAGCTCTGGATGGGGATGGGGAGCGCCCAAACGTGGCACCTCTGTGTAGGGATGGGGAGCAGAACAAATGTGGAGCTCTGGGTGGGGATGGGAGCAGAACAAATGTGGAGCTCTGGATGGGAATGGGGAGCAGAACAAATATGGGAGATCTGGATGGGGATGGGGAGCAGAACAAACGTGGGGATGCCGCAGCCTCTGTGTAGGGATGGGGAGCAGAACAAGGAACAAACACCCACAGGGTTCAGTTTGGGGTTTGCACCCTCAGATCCTCAGTGGCACTTTGGGGTCACTGCAGGCGTCCCTGCGAGGGAGAGGGCACAGCAGTGATCCCTGCCTGCCCTCAGAAGGGGCTGCAGGAGCTCTGAGTGTTCTTCTTGCACTTTTCAACAGCAAAAGGAGCCTTTTAGTGAATGCCAAACCCCAAAATCAGAGCACACCAAAACTCCAGGACAAGCAGCAGAGAAGACTGGAAGTGTTTTACACCCACAGAACTGCAATTTACTGGAAACACCTGGAGCCTCGTTAATTTACCTGTGACATGTTGCCATACTTAATTGCCTTTGACAATTAGTAACATTTCAACACCTCCTTTAATGGCCCAATTATGAGAACACTTGTCTTCCATGCAGCAGATAGAGGAAAATAGATGGGTGAATCTCCAGTGCAATGCTCCTCTGCAGGTATTTTAATGAAGAACTCAGAAAACAAACCCCAAGAGGCCTCTGGGCCGTGGTTTGGTGACACAGGAGCTGTGTGTGCCCAGCTCTGGCCCTCGGGGCTGGCACAGCCCCCTCACCATCACCATCATCAGGGCAGAGTTAATTACAGAGAGCACACTGGGCTTTGATTCCCTCTCTCTGCTAACAAAGAGCATCCAGGTACCAAACCCTGCCCCTGGACAGGCACAGGGAGCACAGAACCTCTCCTGGCCTCCCCAGGTGCTGCCTGCCGGAACAAAGCTCTGCAAGAGCTGCCTGGCTCGGTCCCTGCGGGCTGGCCCTGCTCAGGGACACGGGGAGATCCTTACAGCCCTGCAGAGCTGCCTGGCTCCATCCCTGCAGGCTGACCCTGAGATCCTCACAGCCCTGCAGAGCTCCTGGCTCGGTCCCTGCGGGCTGGCCCTGAGATCCTCACAGCCCTGCAGAGCTGCCTGGCTCGGTCCCTGCAGGCTGGCCCTGCTCAGGGACACGGGGAGATGCTCATAGCCCTGCAGGCCGGGCACAAACTCTGATTGAGCAGCTCCTCTGGGCAGCAGGGGCTGGGGGAACCTGGCTGCTGCTGTAATGGGAGCAGTCCCTGCTGGGGCTCCCACAGAGCTCACAGCCATCCCTGCTCTGCCCTCTCTCTGTGGCAGCAGCTCCCCAGTTATGGAGCAGGGTATAACCGTGTGCTGAGCGCTCGGCTCTCCCCTGGAGCTCGTGGAGCAGGAGCAGCTCTGAAGAAAGCTCCCCAGCCTCCAAGCTGCTCCAGAGTGGCTCCTCCAGAGGAGCAGGTGGGGTCTCACCGCTGGATGGAGTTTATGAATAAAACAATGGTTTATTAAACTGCTGTTACATTTTGATTGAACAGCGTTTGGACTACAGAGGAGCAGACACATTCCTGAAAGTAATTGGTTTTCCACATCTGCTTTCCTTTCTAATTGGACTAATTACTTCAGTGTAGGATCATGTTCACTACTCTCCAGAAAGCAAGAAACCTTGATTTACAGTGAGAAGAGCAGCAATTAGAGAGAATTAATTCATACGGCAACATCTAAATAAATCATATTATGAGAAGACAGCAATGTAATTATTGTGACTGGTGACTCCCTTGTGGAGAAACATCATCCTTAAGCTGAAATGGAGCAGCTCAGTCCTCCGAGGAATCCACCCCACTCCTCGGGTTTCACAGAGCGTGTAGTGCTGATTTTCAGACCTAATTGAGGTGCATTGTCACAGGCAATAGGTTCTGACACTCCTCAGCAGCCGAGGAGCAGCAGTCACATCCCTGCCAGCTCCGTGCTCGTCCCCAGCACGCGGGGGTACCGTGCAGAGCAGGTGCCAGCAGAGCAGAGCGCTGAGTCGGGCCTCTCCTCCTCTGGCCAGGCCAAGCCCATCCCGGGCGGGTTTATTTAGGGGTTAGTCAGGAGAAAAGCCGAGCCCGGGGGCTCAGCAGAGCATCCTGCTGCACCCAGGGGTGAATTCATCCCTGAGCAGCCTGGGCTGCCCTCGGCATGGGGATGAGACTTCTCCTGCTCCTTTGGGAGCGCTGGGAGCGCCTCAGAGAGCCCCCTCCACCTGCGTGTCATTAACTGTCCTTAATTAATGTCCCTCTCCAGTTATTAGTGCTGCTAATGATCACTAATGGCACAGCTCTGTCCTCAGTGCCATTCTCAAGAACGTCGGGAAGCCTCTGCTCTCTCCTGCTCTTGCACTTCCAGAAGGAAACCCACAATGGCTTTTCTAGGGCAGGAAAGGGATCATTTCTGAAAATCCTGTGCCATAATCCCATGGTTTACATGGAGCAGCTCCAGGTTTCTTTAACACACTGAGAGGGAATCACCTCGTGTGACTGAATTCTCTCATTGAGGTCGAATTTTCTCAGAATCACCCCACGTTACCGAATCCTCTCAGTGTGTCTGTTCTGCTCTCAGGTGTCTCTGTACCAGGACCCAGGGCTGGCACTCTCTGCTTGTTCTGGTGTTGTGAGGATCCCCAGGACGAGGTGAGAGATGAGAATTGACTCCAAGTTCTCAGAAGGCTGATTATTCTATTCTATTCTATTCTATTCTATTCTATTCTATTCTATTCTATTCTATTCTATTCTATTCTATTCTATTCCATTCCATTCCATTCCATTCCATTCTATTCTATTCTATTCTATTCTATTCTATTCTCTAGTGATATATTAAAACGATACTAAAGAAAGAGAAAGGAGACATCAGAAGGCTGGACAAGAATGATAATAAAAACCCGTGACTGACCAGAGTCCGACACAGCTGGACTGGGATTGGTCATTAATTAAAAACAATTAACACGGAACCAATCAAAGATGCTCCTGTTGGTGAGCCATCTCCATTCCAAGCAATCAGATAATTATTGTTTGCATTGCTCTTCTGAGGCTTCTCAGCTTCTCAGGAGAAAACTCCTGGCCAAGGGATTTTGTGAACTGTCCTGGTGACACCTGCTCAGAGCCAGCAGCCCCTCAGGGCCCCACACTGTCCCACAGCTCAGGGAAGCAGCAGGATGAGGTGTGGGGCTTGGCTGGCACCTCAGCAATCCCCCAGCCCTCAGCCACCCTTCCCATCCACACCACCCCAGGATCCCGCAGGAATCGGGAGATAAATTGTCCCTTTGGACAGGGGCAGGCAGATCCATCCCCACAGCACAGAAACGCAGCCATCACATCCATCACTTCAGGGAAAGGGGTTTAACACCTCCAACACCAGCCTGGGGGCAGCAAAGCCTGGGGCTTGGGGGCTTTAAGCAGATTTAGGAGCCTCAGCTCTCTCTCTTATTATTTACTGCAATTCAAATCTCTCCTTTTCCTCCTGAGAGGTTTTCATAGCCACCTTTAAATCTCAATGCTTCCAAAGGAAAAAAAAAAAAAAAAGAAGAAAAGAAATCAAATAAAAATGAAGAATTCCCTCTGCATAGAGAGTTCTTCCAGCCTCAGACATTTGCATACAGCAGGAGAGAATCCCTGGGGATGGATCCCCTTCATCCCACACCTGAGGCCATTTCTGTGCAGGAAACACAGAATGAAGGAATGAAGGGGGTGAAATGCTGCACAAAGAGGGTGGAACGTTGTCCCCAGTCCAGCTGCCCCCTGTGCTCACTGTTCAGCCACAACTGGCAGAAATTTGGATTTCAGACACGAGGAACTTCTCAGCTCAGGATCGAGCCCACCTGTGTGCAGACCCCTCCAGCAGAGCAATAAAAACTCTCCAATTTCACTGCCTTGCTCCATTTGTATCTTAATATTTGTCACCTTAACCTGGCAGGCCTGGAAAAGGAGTGATGGGGAAATGATCTAATTACTCTGGAAGCATGGAAGGGATTTTTAATTGATCTTAGCCCTGTACATCCCTAACAAAAATGCAGATGCAGAATGAGCAGAGGTCCAAAAAGAAAATTAAGGCCACAGGAAGCACAAGCTCATTACAAAAGGAAAAGAAGTACAGTAATAAATATAGCCAAGTATCACAACAGTGTAAGAACTATTTTGAAGGTAAGTGGAACAGCTAATAATTCACAGCCATTATTCTTTTATCATTGTTCAGCTGAAGGTTGAGAAGATTTTAAAACTGCAATTATGAACAATAGATTTGCATTGAAATCAGCTCCACTGCTGCCTTTATCCCTCCTCTCCCCTCCTCCTCCTCCTAAATAAAGAGGTGGAAGCAACAAAGAAAGCAACATCTTAAATACAAGAGAGAAAAGGGGGCTTAAAGGAATATCCACACAATCAGATGCTCCAAAAAAAAGGAGAGAAGTGGAGCCTGGCTCCTTGGGCATCTCCTGAACCCAAAGCAGTTCAGCTGGGTTCCTTGTGCCAGCTGGTCACATGAGGAAAGGCCCTGTTGGGGACAGATCTTTGCATCCTTTAGAGCCTCAGTGCCCTCTTGACATGGGTTAGAGCCAGTCTGGGGTGTCAGTGTCCCCTTTGGAGCCAGTCTGGGCTCTCAGTGCCCCCTTTCCACCCTTTGGAGCCAGCCTGGGCTCTCAGTGCCCCCTTTAGAGCCAGCCTGGGCTCTCAGTGCCCCCTTTGGAGCCAGCCTGGGCTCTCAGTGCCCCCTTTGGAGCCAGCCTGGGCTCTCAGTGCCCCCTTTAGAGCCAGCCTGGGCTCTCAGTGCCCCCTTTGGAGCCAGCCTGGGCTCTCAGTGCCCCCTTTGGAGCTACCCTGGGCTCTCAGTGCCCCCTTTCCAGCCAGCCTGGGCTCTCAGTGCCCCCTTTGGAGCTACCCTGGGCTCTCAGTGCCCCCTTTTACAGCCAGCCTGGGCTCTCAGTGCCCCCGGGCCCTCCTCAGCTCCCCGGGGAGGGGAGGGCTCAGCCTGGGGAGGGGAGAACCGCCAGGCTCAGCTCAGCTCAGCACAGGGAGACCTTTCCTTGGCAAAGCCCCTGGCCAGAGGCAGCAGCCCCCCTGCCCTCCCAGCCTCAGCTCTCCGGGCCATTTCCCCCCTCAGCCACTTGAGAAATTCAGAATTTCTGGTGGAGCAGCGCCTGCTTTGGATTCGGTTTCCAGTTCTGGTGCCTCCTTCCCCGGGTCTCCTAATGACCGTGGATTAATGAACAATTACAAGGCTTCATTCTGCTGCCATGTAATTCCAAGAAAAGAAGAGCATCTTTCTGGAACATTGTGCTTGAAAAACAAAGGAGAGCTTTGACTGTCAAGTCACTGATGTTCCCTCTTCACTTAAAAGCTTTCCAATTTACTTACAAATTATAGTGTTTTTAATGCAAATTAAGCACTAGAGAACATTCATTCCTTCCCCCAGATTAGCAAGAACCAAATTGACCAAGAAAGCCAAACATGGAATCTGGCCTCAATGAATATTTAAAATAATGAGGCTGTTTAATTATTCCGATTGGTGAAGGATGGTGCCGTTAAACCTCCGAGCTGATGACAGGGCCGGGGCACGCGGCTTTGCTGTGTGAGCAGGGGAATGTTTGTGATGCCTGGGTTCAGACAGCACCCGGTGTTCTGGGGTTTTGTGTCCATTGAACCTGGGGTGGCTTTGCTGTGTGAGCAAAGGAAATGTTTGTGATGCCTCTGTTCAGAGAACACCCTGAGTCCTGGGGTTTTGTGTCCATCGAACCTGGGATTATAATATCATATATAATATATATCATATATAATACATATCATATATCATATATCACATATCATATCTCATACCTCATACCTCATATCTCATACCTCATACCTCATACCTCATATTTCATATCTCATATCTCATACCTCATATTTCATATCTCATATCTCATATCTCATATCTCATATCTCATATCTCATACCTCATATTTCATATCTCATATCTCATATCTCATATCTCATCTGCTCCAAGTGGGGTGGTTTTTTTTGCTTGTTTTCTAAATATTTGCCATTAATTTCTATTTCAAGCTGCTCCAAAGAGCCCCAGTGCCCACGGGTGGGATCCCAGCTCTGCGCAGAGCTCTGGGCACGGAGCTGCTCCCCCAGCAGGGGCAGCGCTGCTGCTGCCATGGGCACGGCCCCAGAGCATCGTGCTGAACCCGCCCCAGCCCGGAACCCCCTCCTGCAGCTCCCACCGAGCTCTCCCCCGCGCCAGGGGCTGCCAAGCTCCCCCCAGCAAAAGGGAAAATAATTCCAGCTCCTACCTACACGAGCTACCGAAGGAAAAGACACAAAACCCACAAAAGCCAACTAAGCAAACAAAAAGGAGATAAAAGCAGTTTGCTTTAAGGCAGCAGCTTTTCCGAAAGCCTGCAGTAAATCTTTAAGATTATCAATAATGAACACATTCAATGTCTTTTTTCGTCTTCTTTTAAATCACTTCTTGCAGCGGAGAGAAATCAGTCCGGGGGGTAGTTCCTATGTGAGCTGCATTTATTATCGAGGGATTGAGAGTGCTGGAGATGGAGAGAGGGAGGATGAGCCTGGGCAGGCTCGGGAGAGAGCGCAGCTCCGCTCGGCAGCCCTTCCTGCTCGGAGCCGGCAGCGCCCCCAATGAGCCCACCCGGCTCTAAGGGCGCTCCCAGCGCGGCTGTCCCCCCAAATTCAGCCCAGTGACAACGCGGGTCATCCTTTGATGTGCAAGGGAGGCCTTGTGGAGCTCCCCGAACTCCGGGCTCTTGTCGAGCCTTACAGGGATGGCGGGGGAAACAAATCGCGCGGATCACAGGAGAGGCTGCCCCGCACAGTGGGAATGCTCGGCTCGGCTCGGCTCGGCTCGGCTCGGCTCAGCTCGGCTCAGCTTAGCCCGGGATCCTGGGGCAGCCAGGGAACCTCGGGAACCCCTCAGTGCCACCCCCGCTGTGCCAGGGGCCACTGGGTGACTGCCCCAAAGCAGCCCTGGGCAGAAATCCCTGCCCCAAACCAGCCCCAAACCGGCCCCAAAGCAGCCCTGGCCAGCTCTCATTGCCCCAAAGCAGCCCCAAAGCAGCCCTGGGCAGAAATCCCTGCCCCAAACCAGCCCCAAAGCAGCCATGGCCAGCTCTCATTGCCTCAAAACAGCCCCAAACCAGCCTTGGGCAGAAATCCCTGCCCCAAACCAGCCCCAAAGCAGCCCTGGGCAGCTCTCATTGCCCCAAAGCAGCCCCAAAGCAGCCCTGGGCAGAAATCCCTGCCCCAAACCAGCACCAAACCAGCCCTGCCAGCAATTCCTGCCCCAAACCAGTCCCAAAGCAGTCCTGGGCAGCTCTCATTGCCCCAAAACCGCCCCAAAGCAGCCCTGGGCAGCAATTCCTGCCCCGAACCAGCCCCAGCCAGCCGTGCCCAGCTCCCCCTGCCCCAAACACCAGTCCAGAGCGCTGGGCTTGGGCCTCAGACCGATGGGCTGATCTTTGCAGTCGCAGAATTTATAAAACCCCCATGTGTTTAGACATGTTCATGGGGCTGCCTTTGGGGTTTGGTAGTGGCTGCTTCTTTGGTTGTTGTTGTTGTTGTTGTTGATGTTGTTGTTGTTTTGTTTGTTTGTTTGTTTGTTTTTCCTTTGGGGCTATTTTTGGATGAAATGGGGAGGAAACAAAGCAAAACTCCCCTCCTGGCCCAAATCATTCTGTTAGAAAACACTCCTGGCCAAAGGCATTAAATGAAAAAGAATGTGTGTCATTTTCTCCTGATAATTTTTAATTGATCACATCCACCACGGAGGTGGAGCTTGGCTGGAAAGGGTCTGCACCAAGCAGTTCCTATTTGTCTGTGATTTCCCTGGGGCATCTTTTAAACCATTAAAATTTACAAACAACTTCATTTCTTATTAACACAGTTCCTTAATTGCTTCCATGGGAAACGAGTCAAGTTATTTGCATCTTCTTTTCTTGGGGCTCCAGGGCTTTAGAGCAAACATTTAAGGATGAGCTTTGAAATGGAGCAGTAGCTGCGCTCCAGAGCCAGGCCAGGCTCCTCTCCAGGCTGCCCCAGACACCTGCACACCCCACAGGGCACCTCAAACCCTCTGCACCACCCAGGGCTGCTTTGGGGCACCTTTTGGGATAAGCTGCTTGTGGCAGCTCACAGCAAGCCACCTCCCTTGTCCCCAAAGCTTCCAGGGAGGGCAGCACCATCCCCTGCAGGGCTGAACTGCAGAGACAGCATCTGTTGGGAGCAGAGAGAGCTTCTCCTGCCCTGTGAGAACACACAGACAGAGACAGAGAGACAGCATCTCCTGCCCTGTGAGAACACACAGACAGCATCTCCTGCCCTGTGAGAACACAGGGACAGAGACAGAGAGAGCATCTCCTGCCCTGTTGGGAGCAGAGAGAGCTTCTCCTGCCCTGTGAGAACAGAGAGAGCATCTCCTGCCCTGTGAGAACACACAGACAGCATCTCCTGCCCTGTGAGAACACACAGACAGCATCTCCTGCCCTGTGGAAAGGTTCAAACCTCGGTGCTGACACAGATCCTGCATCTCCCCAGCACGGAGAGCTCCCAGCCAAGGAGGTTCTCATCCCTTTAGTGCCCTGCTCCATGGGGATCCTGCTCCATGGGGTGTCTGAGCCCTGCTCCTGCAGGATCCAGGCTCTGGGGATGTGTCTGAGCCCTGTTCCTGTTCCATGGATGTGTCTGAGCCCTGCTCCTGCTCCCTGGATGTGTCTGAGCCCTGTTCCTGTTCCATGGATGTGTCTGAGCCCTGCTCCTGTTCCATGGATGTGTCTGAGCCCTGCTCCTGTTCCATGGATGTGTCTGAGCCCTGCTCCTGTTCCATGGATGTGTCTGAGCCCTGCTCCTGCTCCATGGATGTGTCTGAGCCCTGCTCCTGTTCTTTGGGATGTGTCTGAACCCTGCTCCTGCTCCATGGATGTGTCTGAGCCCTGCTCCATGGGCATCCAGGCTGTGGGAGCACATTCCCAGGATCACCCACATCTGCCATGGAAATCCCCAGCTCCTCCCACGGGCCCAGGCTCTGTCTGAGCTCCGGGTGCAGCCCCAGGAATCACTTCCAGCACATGGCACCGGGTTTGCCACAAGCTGACACAAATTCCACGAATTCACTTTCCATCTGCAGACTGAAACGTAAATCCCAGAGCTATATTGGAGCTGGATCTCACCCAAAGCCAGGAGTCTGCTGCCTGGCTTTAAATATCACTGGGAAATAGAAAGGGATCCTTTCAGTTAATACTAATTATTATTCAGTCTATCATTAACAGCAACTGCACTTTGATAGACGGGTTGGGAAGCAGCTTTGGTTTGCACTGATGAGTCTGTGACGAGTTGCCAAACTTTTCTTATTGCTGATAATTAGCTCCTGTTCCTTCATCAGCTGCTCCTGCTCCAGCACCGAGGCTGCTCATGCCAGGGGGGCTGTTCTGAGACAGGAGGGATGGAGCTGAGCAGGCTTCCCGAAAATCCAAGTGGGCAGGGACAGCTGCCTGCACCAGGGCAGAGGGAGAAAGAAAAAGAATATTGAATAAAAAATAGTTAATAATAATATAATAAAATATAATTTAACAATAATATACTATTTAATAATCTTTAATAAAATAATATAATAAATTATCAGAACGAGTTTTTATAAAATGAGCTTTGCAAAGCTCCAGCTGCTCCTCCTCTGCCCATTTCTAACCGCACAAACACAATGCCCTGATGGTGATGGCAACTTTTAAATTTCCTTCTGGTAAGCACAGAGTGGCTTCAGGTGTGTTTTAGAACTTCTGACACATCCATCAGGGCATGACAAAGAGAGCTGGGGTACAGAGAACCCATCAGAGGAGCTTTGCTCAAAATTCCTGGCAGTTGAGTCATCCTTTTGTAAAATAAAGCCTCTGTTGATGTCTCCTCGGGGCATAAGAAATGTTTATAAAATACCCATTACACACAGGGATTATGAGCAATTTGGAGATTTATTCTCATACGTGAAACTGATAAAAATCTCCGAAAATTTCAAACATTCATTTGGCCAAGCGTCACTTTGGCAGCTCCTTTGTTCTGGGGACAATGGTAACCAATGTTCCAGTGACCTCCAGTGGGGAGCGGCGAGAATACAGCGACCCTGGGCAGGACACGGATGGTCCTGCAGGACGGACAAACAGACAAGGGGTGCAAGCAAACATTCCCCTCCCGCTGTTTCTGAGAGCACAAGAAATACAATTGTGCGGTTTGACTCTTCATACTTAAAGAACGTTTCCCTGAGAAGTGGCTGAAGGTCCCAGAGCACCATCCCTCAGTGCACAGAACTGCACAGGAGGGCAATTCCTCATCGTGGAGGGAGCAGCAGGACCATGCAGGGGCTCTGTCTGCCACTGGCTGCACAGTATTAATGTAGAAAATAAAATATTGGCTCCAATCAATACTTCCCTGGCTCCTCCATCCATCAGCCCCCTCCACTTGATAAAAGTCCTTCCATGTCACGTTTGCCCAGCCTGATGAGATCACAGCACCTCTTCCCAGCATGAGTGATGGCGTGGGGATGTGTAATTGCCCAATAAATCACCCCCCAGATCAAAGAGCCGAGATCCTCTGCGTGCCAGGGAGGCACAGCAAACATCAGAAATACAAGAAGTTAATTCATTGCTGCAAGATTTTTACCACCTTGAGACAGGTTGAGTGTAACTTGTCGCACCCTGGAAAGCCCAGCCCCAATTCCTGGGGGATCCAGACCCTCCTGGCCGCTCCCATCCCTGTCCCAGGCACCGAGGAGCTCCCTCAGTAAGACAGGGAAGCCACAATCCGTGAGTGTGAGCTCAGGATAAAAATTCCCAGAATCCAGAAGCCTCTGCTTTACAGGCACCTGATTGCAGCACCTTTAATCCTTTCTGTCAGCCCTGCAAGATCAGGCATTAGCATCCCTGTAACCTCTTGTTCTAATTAAGACAGCAGAACTTCGCTGCTCACCTCCCCAGCAGCTTCAAAGCGGCGCCGGCAGGCACTGAAGTGTTTGTGCTGTGGGTGAGTGGCCCTTGTAAAACACCAGTGATAATGAACACGCCACGGGGAGCTTTCAGACAAGTGTGCAGCCATTAGCGAGTGGATTTGGGCTAAAACACCCCAGGTTCAGCTCTGGGGAGCTCCCAGGGTGCTGCTGAGGGAACAGGCAGGGCTCCCACAGCCTGCAGGCACTGCCAGGGGAGCCTGGGGGGCTGCGAGCCCCCTGCCCTCCCCCAGAACCGCCACACATCCTGAATACTGCTCCTCAGAACCTCGGGGTGCCCAGGGGAGCCTGGGGGGCTGCGAGCCCCCTGCCCTCCTCCAGAACCCCCACTCATCCCAACTGCTCCTCAGAACCTCGGGGTGCCCAGGGGAGCCTGGGGGGCTGCGAGCCCCCTGCCCTCCCCCAGAACCGCCACACACCCCGAGTGCTGCTCCCCAGAACCTCGGGGTGCCCAGGGGAGCCGGGGGGCGCTGCCAGGGGAGCCTGGGCACACCAACAGCACCAGGAAAGCCCCGGGGCAGGGATGCTGCCCAGGGAAGCTGCACTCCTGGAGCTGGAAGGAGGATTGCTTTGGGAGGCTTTCCCATGGGCACGGACCCATGGTTTAGTATTCACTGTTCAGTATTTCGTATCTGTTACCTAGCATTTAGTATCTAGTATTTAATCTTCGGGATTTAGTATCCAGTATTTAGCATTTAGTATCTAGTATTTAGTATCTAGCATTCAGTATCTAGTATTCAATATCTAGTATCCAGTATTTAGCATTTATAATCTAGTATTCAGTATATGGTATTTAGTGTCCAATATTCAATATTTAGTATCCAGTATTCAGCATTTAGTATCTAGTATTTAATATTTAGTATCTATTATTCAGTACTTAGTATCTAGTATCCAGTATTTGGTATCTAGTATTTAATATTTAGTATCTAGTATCCAGTATTTAGTATCCAGTATTCAGTATTTAATATCCAGTATTCAGCATTTAGTATCCAGTATTTAATATTTAGTATCCAGTATTTAATATTTAGTATCCAGCACCCAGTATTTGGATCCAGCACCCAGTATTTGGATCCAGTACCCAGTATTTGGATCCAGCACCCAGTATTTAGTATCCAGCACCCAATATTTGGATCCAGCACCCAGTATTTGGATCCAGCACCCAGGATTTGGATCCAGCACCCAGTATTTAGTATCCAGCACCCAATATTTGGATCCAGCACCCAGTATTTGGATCCAGCACCCAGTATTTGGATCCAGCACCCAGTATTTAGTATCCAGTATTTAATATTTAGTATCCAGTACCCAGTATTTGGATCCAGCACCCAGTATTTGGATCCAGCACCCAGTATTACTTGGTGTCCAGCACCCAGACCCTCTCCTCAGCAGGGTCCCTGCAGCACTGGAGGTTCCTCCCTGCCCCAGCCTGGTCCTGCAGCCCAGCTCGGGCAGGCCTGGCCCAGCTGGGAGCAGCTCTGGGCTCAGGGCACAGCCCAGGCTCAGCACCGGGTCCAGCTGAAATCCCAAGAGCTGCTGGAGGCTCAGCTTGGCTGGGTTTTGTTTCTCCGTGATGAGAGGCCGGGCACTTTCTCCCCGTGCAGCCTGGGAGCCACGGTTACAGGGCAAGGGGACAGAAAAGATGGTTTTGTGCAAATGCCACCAGCTCCCTGCACAAACACTTGGGGCACTGGGAGGCCAGGCCCCCCTACCCACCCCTGCTCTCTGTGCCAGGCTTCAGAGAAGGTAAAAAGGCAGAAAACCAGGCAGAAAAGGAAAGTACAAGCCTCAAATCCATTTTCTCACGCAGCTTATCCAGCCCTCCACAAGCCCCCAGTTCCGTTCCTGTGCTGCTGTCCCAGCACAGCTTTGCCAAAGGTTTGCTGCAGTGAGTTCCTGACCTGAGCACAACTCACCTTTCCCTCATCAGCTGCATCTCAGAGCAGATTTCAATAAAATCCTGTGGCCACAGAGCTTCAGCTCCTTGTCCCTGCTCTGCCCTTGGCCAACATGAAGAATTAAAAAAAGAGAAAAAACCAAACCCAAAACACACAATTCCAAAACAAACTCAGAAAACAATCTTGGTGGGGGAATCATTTAATTGGAAACCTCAGTACTTTTCCAAACATCTCTGCTGGATTTCAGTCCATGCCGTCTCTCCCAGCTCAAGATCACCCTTGGCCAAGTTAACCTTTGCAAAGGTTCTTTTATTGATCTGCTGCTCCACAGACATTTACATTTCTTGGAGGGAGGGAGAGGCAGGGAAGAAAATTAAATTACTTTGCTCAGTGATCTTAATTATCTGAAATAATTATCTCCAGTCAATTCTCAAAAAAGAACTCTCTGGAGAACAGTGTATTTTAGTTTGGATAAAGCAAAAGGAGCTGAGTCCAAAGGAACACATTTTGTAACTTATTTAGGAATACTCAATTAACCCTCTGAGTGAGGAATCCAATCAGAGCTCCTCCATTACACTAATTATTAAAAGCCATTTGTGGGGGGGCACAGAGCAGGGCTCTAGAGCAGCTCCCTGTGCCTAAAGGGAGATTTTAGCAAAGAGCTGAATCCTGTGCAGGGATGTGCACTCAGGGCTGACGTGCCTGTTTTGGGGCTGTCTGGGGCATTTCTGTGATTTCTGTGGCACTGATGGAGAAGCCAGGCTGAGCACCCTCCTGCAGCCTCACCGAGGGCCCTCCAGGGAAATTCAATGAACATTTCAGAGCTCGGGTTCTGAGCAGCCCGGGATGGGAACAAACAGCCCAAAGCTGGGACGGGGCCACCCCAGGAGCTCCTGTGCTGAACTCCCACCCTGCAGCCCCCGAGGGGCTCCATGGCCCTAAAGCGGGCTGGTGTGGGAGGGTTCAACCAAAGCAAACAAACTGCTAAAAATAAATCGCTATCCCATCTGTTGCCAGGCAGGGAACGCAGCCCCAACAGCCAGGAGGGGGATGAAAGGCTGCAATAAACACCTTGAAATGATATCTGAGAAATTCTGTGGCCTCGGGAAAACGGTCTGGGCTTCTCTTCCTCCTCTTTTAATTGGTTTTTCCTGAGGGGAACAGTGAGGGTGGGTTTGTGCAGCGCGAGCAGAGGAGCGAACAAACACTGAGCCTCTGAGATTGCTCATGTTCCAATGAGCTTGTGCTGGCAAACAGGATTTCATGGGCAGGACGTGCTGGGGGTGAGCCCAGAGCCAGCCCAGGGTCCCCACAGGTGCCAGGAAAGCCCTGATAAATGGGATTTCATGGGCTGGACGGGCTGCAGTGCTCTCTGCTGGCCCTGATAAATGGGATTTCATGGGTTGCAGGGGGCTGGGGGTGAGCCCAGAGCCAGCAGTGTCCCCCCAGGTGCCAGGAAAGCCTCCCTTGCCCTCCCCACTCCAAAGCCGTCCCGTGCCCAATTCCCTGCTCAGGGAGGAAACATTTTGCGGCCACGCTGAGGTTTGTGGGCTGTTGTGGCCGCTCAGGACTCAGCCCTGGGGACCCCAATTCCCCCAGGGAGAGGCAGAGCAGCCCCAAAACCTGGGAAGGGTTTGAGCGGAGAGAGCAGCACAGAGCCCTCTCCGCACCCCGAGCCTCCCCAGATGCACCAAACGAAGTTTTGCTCTTCAGGGATGCATAATTAACCCCTTGAGCAAACATCCATTCAGACCTGCATAATTAGCACCGAGTTCTTCAATGGGCTAATGAAAGGCCCTTTTAGGTCCCTAATTGGCTTCCCCTCGGAGAGCTCTGGGTGGGAGCTGGCAGCACAGGAAGGGCTCTGTTGGCAGGGACTGCGAGGCTGCGATTCCAGCCAGGGTGGCCAAGGGAGCCCCAAAGCCTCCCCCGTGGGGGCTGCCAGAGCAAACACTGCTCAGGCTGGAAACATGCAGCCCCAAACCCCAAAACCTGGCTGGAGAGTCAGTTTTGGGGTGGTGGTTTGGGCAGGGGATAAACACAGCCCCAAAGCCTGGCTGGGGGTTCAGTTTTGGGTGCTGCTTTGGGCAGGGGATAAACACAGCCCCAAACCCCAAAGCCTGGCTGGGGGTTCAGTTTGGGGATGGTGCTTTGGGCAGGAGGTGGGATATGTCCCAGAAAAGCAGGTTTGTATGGAAATGATGGAGATACAAGAGACGGATGGAATTATTTAGGGACAGATAATGAGGCTGTGCAGTAAATGTGCCACTGAACGGGGTAATTAACGGTAATGCTAATCAGCAGCTAATTACATGATTCTTTGCCATTTTTAAAGGAATGGTTGCCACGTAGTCTTCAGGACCAGAATTCCCAGGTTAAGGAGAACGTGCGGAACCTGAGAGTGAGCTCCTTGGGTAACTCATTCACCGATGTATCCACTGGAGTTTAAAAATGAAGCTGGAGAAAAGAGCAGCTCCTTCCCATTGAGGCAATGTCGGCCCAAAGGCTCCAGACCCAGCTCAGCTCATCCCCACCACACCATGGATGAAGGAGCCTCCGTGCTTTACAGAGCCCCTGGTTTGGGGCCAGGAGAAAACCAAATCATGCTCGCAGAGTGAGAGGAACGTGCTATTGAAATGCGCTTTATTCCAAGGAGCTCTGCCACAATCACCTTCCCTGGGCAGCTGCTCAGGCTCCCCAGGGCACCGCTCGTGTTCTCAGCCTTTGCTTTAACCGGGGCTGCTCCTTTCCTTGGCTCCCGGAGCTCCATGGGCTGTGCTGCAGTGCTCTCTGCTGGCCCAGCCCGGCTGCTCCGCTCTGCTGCTGCCTGAGGGGCCCAGGCTGAGGGAGGAGACGTGGACAATGTTGCCTCCGTGTTTAGGAAGGCTTGATTTATTATTTTATTATATATTTTGTATTAAAACTATACTAAAAGAATAGAAGAAAGGATTTCATCAGAAGGCTGGCTAAGAGTAGAAAAAGAAAGAATGATAACAAAGGCTCGTGACTGACCGAGCCAGTCCGGACAGCCGGACTGTGATTGGCCATTAATTTCAAACAACCACATGAGACCAGCCCTGCCCAGCCCGAATGTCACAGACGTGTCATGGAAAATCCTTTCCTTAAGATTTTTCCTCCTGAGAAGCTGAGAGGCCTCAGGAACAAAATGCAAACAATGGTTATCTGCTGCTGTGGGATGCAACAGGTGCATCTGGGATTGGTCTCATGTGGATGTTTCTCATTAATGGCCAATCACAGCCCAGCTGGCTCGGACAGAGAGCCGAGCCACGAGCCTTTGTTATCATTCTTTGCTATTCTATTCTTAGCTGGCCTTCTGATGAAATCCTAATATACCCCAATAATCTCCCCTAATATGCCCCTCTAAAAACCCAATAGACCCCCGATAAACCCCCCTAATAAACCAAATAAACCCCCCTAATATACCCCAATAATCTCCCCTAATATACCCCTCTAAAAAACCCAATAGACCCCCGATAAACCCCCCCAATAAACCCAATAAACCCCTAACAAAGCCTCTCCCACCCCTCTGGCTCTGGTGCCTCTCCTGCAGTGGGACTGGCTCCCCCTCCCTCCACAGGTGAGGCCTTCCGAGGCTTTCAAGGTGAAATCCATGGAAATCCCACCCAAGCCTTGCCCCAAAGGGAAGCTGCACGTTCAGAGCCACATCCAGGGATCCTGACCAACATCCCAGGGATGGAGCCCAACCAGCAAAGGAGCAACACCCCAGAGCCTTTGCCTTGGAAGCAAGCTCCTGAGGGAGAATATGCCCAGAAAAAGAATGGGATTTTCAAGTATTGCCTCAGAGCTGATTTATTCCCGACATAAAACTAAACTCCACAATGATGTGGACTTTTTCCATGCATTATTCTAGATGGCAGTGTAAATCAACTGAGGATGCAGTCAGTAAAGTTGTTATTGCCAGCTCTAAAAATCCCACACCATAGAAAAGATTCAAAGAATTATTAATATTTCCTCTATTCATATGTGCTGTGCTTGAGCAGGCACTCACAGGGAGGATCTGGAAGCCAAAATAGAGCCGTTGTTTGGGGTAAAACAGCCCCAAATTCGGGGCATGGCATTAACCTCTGCCCAGAGATTGTTCTGCAGGGTTTGTGCCATTCAGGGATGGTGAGGAGCATCCCCTGCCCGTGCTGGAGCTGCTGTGGGACAGCCAGGGCAGTGCCACAGGAGTGCCAGGGCAGTGCCACAGGAGTGCCAGCCCGTGCCAGGGCAGTGGGGGCGGTTTCCAAGCCCTGAGGAGCTGTTTGGGTGAGGAAGGCAGCCTGGATTTGCATTGGGGGTGAGGAAGGCAGCCTGGATTTGCATCAGAGATGTCTCAGTGCCAGCAGGAGTGGCTGCTGCACACCCAGCCCCTGTCCTGATCCCGGTGGCACTGGGGACAGATCCCAGTCCAGCCCTGATCCTGGTGGCACTGGGATCCCTGTCCTGATCCCGGTGGCACTGGGATCCCAGCCCTGAGTCTGGTGGCACTGGGATCCCAGCTGTGAACCTGGTGGCACTGGGATCCCTGTTCTGATCCTGGTGGCAACTGGGATCCCTGTTCTGATCCTGGTGGCACTGGGATCCAGCCCTGAGCCCGGTGGCACTGGGATCCCTGTCCTGAGCCTGGTGGCACTGGGATCCAGCCCTGAGCCTGGTGGCACTGGGATCCCTGTCCTGATCCTGGTGGCACTGGGATCCAGCCCTGAGCCTGGTGGCACTGGGATCCCAGCTGTGAACCTGGTGGCACTGGGATCCAGCCCTGATCCCGGTGGCACTGGGATCCAGCCCTGATCCTGGTGGCACTGGGATCCCTGCCCTGAGCCTGGTGGCACTGGGATCCAGCCCTGATCCCGGTGGCACTGGGATCCAGCCCTGATCCTGGTGGCACTGGGATCCAGCCCTGATCCCGGTGGCACTGGGATCCAGCCCTGAGCCCGGTGGCACTGGGATCCAGCCCTGAACCTGGTGGCACTGGGATCCCTGTCCTGATTCCCGGTGGCACTGGGATCCAGCCCTGAGCCCGGTGGCACTGGGATCCAGCCCTGAACCTGGTGGCACTGGGATCCCAGCTGTGAACCTGGTGGCACTGGGATCCCTGTCCTGATCCTGGTGGCACTGGGATCCAGCCCTGATCCCGGTGGCACTGGGGATTCCTGTCCTGATCCCGGTGGCACTGGGATCCCTGTCCTGATCCCGGTGGCACTGGGATCCAGCCCTGATCCCGGTGGCACTGGGATCCAGCCCTGATCCCGGTGGCACTGGGATCCCTGTCCTGATCCCGGTGGCACTGGGATCCAGCCCTGATCCTGGTGGCACTGGGATCCAGCCCTGATCCCGGTGGCACTGGGCTCCAGCCCTGATCCCGGTGGCACTGGGATCCCTGTCCTGATCCTGGTGGCACTGGGATCCCTGTCCTGATCCCGATGGCACTGGGATCCAGCCCTGATCCCGGTGGCACTGGGATCCCTGTCCTGATCCCGGTGGCACTGGGCTCCAGCCCTGATCCCGGTGGCACTGGGATCCAGCCCTGATCCTGGTGGCACTGGGATCCAGCCCTGAGCCTGGTGGCACTGGGATCCAGCCCTGAGCCCGGTGGCACTGCACTCCAGCCCTGCTGCGCTGTCCCCGTGCCCCTGGTGACTCCCTGGTGACTCCCTGGTTACCATCTCGGCTCCATCTCCTCCTCCTCTTCCTCTTCCTCCTCCTCCTCCCGGCTCTAATCCCCGCAGACGGCGCCGAGCGCGAGCAGCCAGCGGGAGCAGCTCTGTCTGTGCTGACCTGGGTAAGCAGAATTTCCTTTCCTTACGAGCCATTTGCTGCTCCTGCTCTCTCCGTGAGGCAGGAGGGGTCCCTGCTCACCTGCTTTGATTTAAATTGGGTTTATCTTGTAGCAGGGAAACACCAGAGGACTGCTCCTCTGTAGTATCCTCCAGCACTCGTGCTGTGCTCAGTGATTTCATAGAAAGCTGGTCTCTGACATTTTCCATCCAGAGTATTGTAGGGAATCTGGGATATTTCCCATGAAAATGGAGATTCTGTAAGTGTTCCCCAAGTTGGAATGGATGGTGTGGAGGGGGGATCCAGAGCTTTGACGTGGGTTTGTTTTTAATGGCGAGCTCGTGGCTTCAATTTCTTGTTCTTTTGTCCCTGAACACGGAGGCTGCCCTGGCACTTCATTCATTCATTCATGCATTCATTCATTCACATGCAGATTTGCTTGCTTTGCTGTATTTTTTTTTAATCAAAGCCTTTGAATTTGTATTCCCCCTTTTTCCCTATAAACTTCTAATTGCAAAGGCAAAGCCCTGCAAGCTGCATGTCTGCTCCCCCTGCCCATGGAAGTTTGTCACGAGACCATTAATCATGACTTACAATCGTTCTGCTAATGCAGAGCATCCCTTCAGGAGCAGGGGCTGGCTGCAGATGGGTTTGCTGCTGTGGGATGGGGAAGCAGAAGAGATTTCCTCAGGAATGATTTAAGCAAGGTCATCAGAACAGCCCTTGCACCCTGAGCAGGGTCGAGCTGGATCAGGCAGAGCAGAGCAGAGCTTGGCTCAGGCTGGAGGAGAGCCCAGAGGTCAGACACTGATATCACACTTGGTTATTATCTATCCTCTCATATCACATTTGTTTATTATCTTCTGATATCACACTTGGTTATTGTCTTCTGATATCACACTTGGTTATTATCTATCTTCTCATATCACACTTGTTTATTATCTTCTGATATCACACTTGGTTATTGTCTTCTGTCCAGGACACAAACTCAGGTGCAGCCCTGCTTGTTGCTGTGTTTGTTATGGTGGCCACGGGGAAGCTCCACAAACCAGAGCTGAGTTCTGCCCTTCCCTCTCAGCTCCAGGTTGTCTCACCTGCACGAGTTAATGAGCTTTTCCCTCTCAGCTCCAGAGGGTCTCACCTGCACGAGTTAATGAGCTTTTCAATCTCATTATGCAACCCTGGCACACCGGAGTGCTCGCACTGCCAGGAGGTGAACGGGCACAGGGCACCACAGCTCCCTGTGGGATCAGGGGTTAAAATAAATGTGAATTATTTAAATAATTATTTAAAAATCTTGTGAATTCCAGGTGCCCCTGGGTGCCCCCTGTGTGCATCCCAGGGCTGGGGGTCTGTCCCCAGGTGGAGCTGGCAGGGAAGGAGGGCACGGCAGGGCTGGGGCAGGCAGGTGGGCACAGAGCAGGGCAGGAATGTGCCAGTCCCAGCACCAGGGGTTTGCCCAGCTTCTGCCACAGTCCCACTGCCGGGGGAAGTTTCTCCAGCTGAGGGAGGCCATCCACAAACCCAGGGCTGGGCACTGGGAAGGGCACAGGGTGCCCAGAGCAGCTGGGGCTGCCCCTGGGTCCTGGCAGTGCCCAAGGCCAGGTTAGAGCAGCCTGGCACAGTGGAAGGTGTCCCTGCCCGTGGCTGGGGTGGCACTGCAGGGGCTTTGAGGTCCCTTCCCACCCAAACCATTCTGGGGTTTAGGATTGTTGCACAGAGCTTGAATTAATAACCAAAGATAAACAACAGATTCATCGAGCATTGCGTCGTGACCAAGTGCTGCAAAGTGCAACAGGTGATTCAGGCAGAGTGAGACAAGGTGAGCTCCCAGGGACTCCCACTCTCCTGAGCCCATGGTCCTGGCTGGGCTGGGAGGCCCCTGTGTCCTGCAGCCCCCCTGGCCATCTCCTGGTACTGGGAGAGGAAGGGGCAGAGTGGGCAGGTGCCCATCCCTGAGCACTGCTGGCATCGGGCATGGCTGGGGCACCTCAAAGGCCATTCCCTTGCACCCCTGCCATGGCAGCTCTCCACCTCAGGGGCTCAAACCTTCCCCCTTTGCTCCCAGAACAGCAGAGGGGCAGGCAGGAGGTGACTGGGATGATTTGCTGCTGATGGCACAGGGCAACTGAGCCAAGAGGAAATCAGCTCCACGTGCAGGGCTGAGAGCAGCTCCTGCAGCCTGTGCCCAGCACCAGCTGCCCCACAGCAGGGACAGCAGCTCTGACACCAGCCCATGATCCACAGGGTGAGCAAAACATGACCCTGCCTTCCTTGGGAGCAAAACTCCCTTTAGAACAGGGAACTTGTTGGATTCACGAGGAATTAAACATCAAAATACTCCGGGAATGGAGCTGAAATGAGCCAGGATTGAACCCCTGGGCTTGGGGGGCCAAACTCTGAGCAGTGAGTGTCCATCAGCCCTGTCCCCAAGGCTGGCACTGTCACCCTGCCCAGGGCAGCAGGGTCTCCCTGCCCTGCTCCCAGCCAGGACGTGCTTCAGCACAGAGCCCAAAATGCCGCTCATCCCCAGGGCCAGGCTGACCTACTTGGGGATTTTATTCTCTTGTTTCACCTCATGTTCTGTGGCTGGCAGCAGCCAGGGAGAGGAATGGAGGGCTCCTCTCGGTTTCCCTGTCACTCAGCACCACCCTGCCAGCGCTGATATTTATTTGGAGTGGATAAAACTCACCTGCCATCACCAGCTGAATGTCTCTGCCAGCAAATTATTTTTCTGTGATATTCCAGATCTGTAGATTTGGGATGGGGCAGATGACTGCAAAGAAAACGTTATTTAGGGACTTAAAGTAATTGGCAGAAAGTTTTTACTGATTGATCAGCGTTTTTGTGGAGGACTTTTGACCTTCCCTGATTTCAAACAGCAAGATAAGGCTGGGCTGTGGAAGGAGCTGATCTCTGTGAGTTCCACAGGCATCAGAAACCAAGAGGTAAATAAAGGTCAAGTTCAGAGTACTTTGGTGATTTTATGGACTGAAAGCTTCAACTGTTTACAACTGAGTCAATTTTGGTTTCAATAATGTTAAATTAACCTTTAAAAATTGTGTCAAGGAGCTGAAAACCCTGCAAACGTGCTAATTAAGGAGATAAAGTAGGTTCAGGAGGAATCCAATATCTGAGCAGCCTCTCATGAAAAAAGACCTTTCAGCTTCTTCTCTGCTTGAATACTTCTGCCTTTTCCAAATGGGGTAAAAAACATCCAGGAGAGCTTTTGCTTGGTCTTCTGAAGGCTCAGCTGTGTCCCACAGCCCTTGGCTCCCCTCCTGCCCTGGGCAGGGATGCTCCCCACATCCAGGGATGCTCCACATACCATGGGATGCTCCCCTTATCCAGGGATGCTCCCTGCTGCCCAGGGTCACTTTTACATCTCTTTTTTCCCCTGTCTCCAGGTCCCTGTCTCAGGTTCCAGTGTCCCTCCAGTCCCCAGACCCGATCTCATGACGAGATTTGGGGTTTGGGGAACATTTCCCAGCTCCCAGGCCTTGGCTGGGGAGTGCTGGGCTCCCTGCAAACACAGCCTGCCAGTGACCTCTCCTCTTCCTCCTCCTCCTCCTCCTCACAGCATTCCTGCTTCCACTCTGGAGGAGATGGGGCGCAAGGAGGAGGAAGGCAGCGGCTCCTGGAAGAAGCAGACGAGCAACATCCGCAAAACCTTCATCTTCATGGAGGCCCTGGGCTCGTGAGTACCAGCAGGAGCTGCAGTCCCTGTGTCCCTGGGCAGGAGGGACCCAGCCCCGGCTGCCCAGGCCCTCCTGGCCCTGCTCAGTGTCCCTGGGTCCCTCCTGGCCCTGCTCAGTGTCCCTGGGTCCCTCCTGGCCCTGCTCAGTGTCCCTGGACCGGCTGCTCTGGGACAGGCCAGGAGCAGGTGAGGGGTGCCCAGGGCGCTGCTGCTGCTGCTCCCACTCCTGGCTCACCCTCCCCAAGCAGCAGCAGAGCCTCCAGCCCTGGGCACAGCTCCAGGTGCCCCCTGCCCTCCCTGCAGCCCCTGCCCTCTCTCCAGGTGCCCCCTGCCCTCCTGCAGCCCCTGCCCTCTCTCCAGGTGCCCCCTGCCCTCTCTCCAGGTGCCCCCTGCCCTCCTGCAGCCCCCTGACCCCCGGAGCCTCTCTTGCAGGGGAGGTTTTTGCCCCGCTCCTGCTGCTGCAAGGTCAGGGGCTGGCACGGCAGAGCACGACAATAACAAGTTGTATATTTAGCTCAGGAACCCTGACTCAGTTGGGGAATGAAACAAAAACAAGGATGCTGGAGTTGTACAATCCTTCCCTGTGCGTTAACAGCTTCATTTGCCTATTCATGGGGATGAGACAACAAAACATTTCCAAGGTTGTGGGGGAGGAATTGAATTACCTCCACCAGCAAGTTCTGTCATGGACAAATTTTCTGTGACTTCTGAGCCCACGACAAAGCTCCCAAAGAAGCAGCTCCTCCAAAGTCTGTACCTTGTCACAGATTAATTGAATTATCCAGCAGCTTTCGCTAAGGGAATGAGGTTAGAAAAAGCTTTGTTCTCTCCTAGCCCACTTGTTGATTCATCATTTTTAATGAGGAGCATAATTATTATAAACTGTTTGGGACAGAGATGTAGAACAGATGCCCCAGCAGCTGATTTGTAGGTTGTTCATTTCCTACTATTGCTTTAATAGGAAAATTTGGCATTAGAAATTGGGATTTTTCCCACGTGCATTGCTTCAGCTCTCTGAAGAATTGAAATTAAGATCTGGGACTTAAAACCACCTCAAAGTTGTTTTCACTTTCCCCCGGGCTCCACAGCACTGCCCTTCCTTGCCCTGAGACTGCCAGCAAGTCCCATTTAAGGCCCCCAGTTAAGGAGCAGCATCATTAAGCTTTGATGAGGATTAGTGAGCCCTGGCCCGGTGTCACTGTCACTGCCCCAGCCTCGTGCTCAGCTCCAGGACAAAGCTGGATTGGGGTTTTAGGCAGGTTATAAATACCTGCTGCTGCTGGGGGGGCAGACACTCACTGTCACTTTGTCCCCCAGGGGACACGGGGACAGCAGCAGGAGAACAGGCAGAGGCTGAATTTACAGATTAACTGGGCTTCTCCTGCTGCTTTGCATTTTGGACCTGCAGAACGTTGGGTGGCACAGCCCAGACTGCAGCTCCCTCCTGGGCTGTGCAGAATGAACATTTCCTCTACAGAAAAATGGTGGAGTTTTATTCACATTGCGTAACCTTGCCTTGAGCACCCCGAGTTTGGGGCTGCTGCAGCGCAGTTCTACAGCTTTAGAATCAGCGCCCACATGAAGTTCCACCACATTGTTTTGTGTGCTGTTTCCCCTCTCTGCCAGTCCCTCCCATGCCCAGAAGCACCCCCTGAAGTGCAGCTTCTCCCCCTCTCTGCAGAGGTGCCTTCTCAGAAGTTTTCCTGGTGAAGCAGAAAAGCACTGGCAAGCTCTTTGCTCTGAAATGCATCAAGAAGTCTCCTCTCAACAGGGACAGCAGCCTGGAGAATGAAATAGCAGTGCTGAAAAAGTGAGTGTGACACTCAAGGAGCGTTTCTGCTGTGCTGGGGGCTTTAAATAAAGGGTCTGGCCTGCACTGCTGGGTCCTGGTGCTCCAGAAGAACTGGATGGACATCAGTGATCCTCTGGCCTGCAGGGGGAGGGACAGCAGCCCCAGTGAGCTTCCCCTGGGGATTAAAGCAAGATGACTGCTGGGTTTCCCCCCCTCTGCCCTTGCCAGGATTTGTTTCTGACCCACATTTCCCTTTGCAGGATAAAGCATGAAAACATTGTGACTTTGGAGGATATTTATGAGAGCACAACCCACTTCTACCTGGTCATGCAGCTGTGAGTGCCAGCAGAGTCCTTTCTTTGGGGCCACACAGAGGGACAGGGCAGGAGCAGGGCACGTGTGGGCTGTCAGCACCAACCTGCACATTCCTTGTGGCCCCTTGGGCCATCCCCATCCTAACAGCAACTCTCTGAACCACGGTTTGGGTTTATTTATGCAAATTCATTCCTGGCAGTTTAGCAGGGCAGAGACAGAAGTATTTCTAATTAAAGCTGTGCCACGCAGGGTTTCTAGAAATGGAATGGGCACCGTGTCAGCAGCAGGGAACAGCTCTGAGCACCCTCCTGCTGCTGCTGCCTGACTGCAGGTTCAGTACAGAACAGAACCCTGTGGCCACTGGTGGAGGAGCCTGAGGCAGGGCTGGGTACCTGGGTACCAGCCCTGTGACCACGTTCACAGGGGTGCCAGGGTGAGGGAAGAGACCAGGATCTGACTCCATGCTTCAGAAGGTAGATTTATTATTTTATCATATATATTATATTAAAGCTATACTGAAAGAATAGAAGAAAGGATTCCCTGAAGGCCAGCTAAGAATAGAAAAAGAAAATGATAACAAAGGCTTGTGGCTCGGCTCTGTGTCCGAGCCAGCTGGGCTGTGATTGGCCATTAATGAGAAACATCCACATGAGACCAATCCCAGATGCACCTGTTGCATCCCACAGCAGCAGATAACCATTGTTTGCATTTTGTTCCTGAGGCCTCTCAGCTCCTCAGGAGGAAACATCCTAAGGAAAGGATTTTCCATAAAAGCTGTCTGTGACACCAGCCCCAGCAGGACTTGCCTCAAAGCTCCCCCAAAGTGCCCAGGTGCACCAGCAGTGCCCACTGGCAGCCTGGCATTGCACCCAGGAGCTCCCATCAGCCTCCCCAAAACTGCTGAGGAAGGAGCAGGAGCTGAGCTGAGTTGACACCAAAGCTCTGTTTGTGGTGACTGCAGCCCTTTTCTGTGTGCAGGGTGTCCGGGGGAGAGCTGTTTGACAGGATCCTGGAGAGGGGAGTGTACACGGAGAAGGACGCCAGCCTGGTGATCCACCAGGTGCTGACGGCCGTCAAATACCTGCATGAGAATGGCATCGTGCACCGGGACCTCAAGGTGAGCCCTGCCTGTGCCCCCTCACCTGCCCAGCCCCAACCCCTCCTGCTCCTCTGTCACTGCCAGATTTTAGAAAAAATCCCTTTGCCAGGATTTTTCTCCTGAGAAGCCTCAGAAAAGAAATCTAAACAATAATTATTTGATTGAGGTTTGGAGGTTGCTTACCAACAGGTGTATTTTTGATTGGTTTTATGTGAATTTTTAAAATTAATGATTAATTCTAGTTTAGTTGTGTCAGGACTCTGGTCCGTCGTGCATTTTTTATTATAATTTTTCTTAGCTTTCTGATGTTTTTTTTTCTTTTTTAGTATCGTTTTAGTATATCATTTTCTTTTAATATAATATTATAAAATAATAAATCAGCCTTCTGAGAACTCAGAGTCAATTCTCATCCCTCACCTCATCCTGGGGACCTCACAACACCACCACAACAATTGGTAACCACACTCCTCTTTGCCATTTCCTGCACAAATGTGTCCCCAGCCTGAGAACCTGCTGTACCTCACCCCCGAGGAGAACTCCAAAATCATGATCACGGATTTTGGCCTGTCGAAAATGGAGCAGAACGGGATCATGTCCACGGCCTGTGGGACCCCCGGATACGTGGGTGAGCCAGGGGCAGGAGTGGTGGTGGAGTTCCTGGAGAAAGGCTTGTGCACATCCAGGACGTGCCTGGAAGAGGGAAAGAAGTACATCAGTGTGTTGGGAACAACGTGGGACTCACAGATGCACTGCACAGACCCTGTAAATGAGTGTAGGGACTGAAAAATCTCAATGTTTTAAAAATGTAAAGAAAAGGGTAATTTTAAGGGCAATATATTTATTGAAAAAAATATAAAAAAATATTTTAATGCAATGGGGTTTTGTTTAATTCCCACCAGACTGCACTGGCTGGATCAGCTCTGTGGTTAAACCTCAGCTTGCAGGCAGAGACTGTCTGTGGTTCTTTCTGTATAATGGCATAAAAAAGATCCAAAAACCGCAGACCAATTCAGCTGGGAGCTGGGGCTGTCCCTGGCTGAACCCCCTGCTTCCCCCAGTGCTGGGTAATCCATCATTGCTCAGAGCTGCCCTTTGCTTTGCTGTCCTGCAGCCCCCGAGGTGCTGGCCCAGAAGCCCTACAGCAAAGCCGTGGACTGCTGGTCCATCGGGGTCATCACCTACATCCTGTGAGTGCCAGCAGGCAGCAGCAGCCTGCTCCTTTTCCTTCTCCCTGAGTTTGGGAACTCACTTCTTTTCCTTTTCCTTTGCCCTGGGTTTGGGAACTCACTCATTTTCCTTTGCTCTGCATTTGGGAACTCGCTCCTTTTCCTTCTCCCTGCGTTTGGGAACTCGCTCCTTTTCCTTTGTCCTGAGTTTGGGAACTCGCTCCTTTTCCTTTGCTCTGCGTTTGGGAATTCGCTCCTTTTCCTTCTCCCTGCGTTCAGGAACTCGCTCCTTTTCCTTTTCCTTTGCCCTGGGTTTGGGAACTCCCCCGGGCTCTGTAGAGCAGGGAGAGGCCAGACCTCCCCTTTCTCTGAGGAGCACAGCACCGAATTCCTCCCAAACCCAGCAATTAAAGGGATGTGGGGAATCGAGCACGGCAGAGGAGATGACAGGAATCCCATTTGCTCTGCCTGTGCCTCATCCTCTGCTTTGTTTTTCTCCAGTTCCCTACAAATCCCATTCCATCTTCCCGGGGACTTTTTGTTTCATTTCCTCCCACACTCTCAGCTCGGTACCAGCTGTGGCTTTGTCCTCTCGCTGCTGCTGCTGCTGCAGGGGAGTTTTTAACTCTTTTGTGCAGCTTTGCTGATCCCCTGAGCAGAGAGGGACGGGGAGAGGGCAGAGCAGCTCCTTGTCACCGCTGTCACTCCTGCCTTGGGTGGCCTCTGTGGGCTGTGGAGGAGCCCGTGCCACTCTGGGCTGGCACTGAAGGGCCCCTGTGTCTCTGCTCTGCCCCAGGCTCTGTGGGTACCCTCCTTTCTACGAGGAAACCGAATCCAAGCTCTTTGAGAAGATCAAGGAAGGCTACTATGAGTTCGAGTCTCCGTTTTGGGACGATATCTCCGAGTCAGGTAATGAAGGGATGGCACTGGATCAGCTTTGAGGCTCCTTCCAACCCAAACCGTTCTGGGATTCTCTAAGAAGGGAAACTCTGCAGTTTTTTCCCCATTTTTTCCCTCTGTCCTTCAGCCACCACTTCACCAGCCCAAGGTGCTCGTGGAGCTCACTGCAAACAGCATCCTCACGGCTTATTTCAACATCAATCTTTTATATAAACAAACAAACCTAGCAGGGGGTGTGCTGGGGTTTAATAACAAACATCACAATCCTTCCTGCAAGAAAAACAAAGGGGGAAAAAAAGGGAGAGATGTAAGAACTCTTCAGGGCAACTTCTAAATCTGCTCAGTTTTCACTTCATGGTTTCTAGAGTTATTTTTTGGGTGAATAATTCAACTCCAACTCACACAATCTAAGAGTGAAGTTTGCTACATCCAGAGTTGATATTTTTTCATCTGGAGCCTGTCCCTATAAGAATCTTCCTTTACTGGACTAATCACAGAATTATTAAGGGTGGAAAAGATCTCCAACTCCAGCCTTTGGCTGAATCCCACCAAGCCACATCACCAAGTGCCATCTCTCATTTTTTTGAGCACTTCCAGGGACGGTGACTCCACCACTGTCCTGTCCAGCCCCTTGCAGTGCCCGACCACTCTTTCAGTGAAGGAATGTTTCCCAAAATCCCCCCTGAACCTCCCCTGGTGCAGCCACACAAACCCCTTCTCCTCGGGGCTGACCTCTGTGCTGCTCCTCCAGCAGCATTCCCCACGTTCTGTTGGGATCAGCTCTGGAAGAAGGAGACAATAGTGGGGCAATAACCCCTCTCTGCTTTCTCCCTTTCCCAAACAGCCAAGGACTTCATCCGGCACCTCCTGGAGAAGAACCCGAGCGCGAGGTTCACCTGCGAGGAGGCCCTGAGGCACCCGTGGTGAGCTGGGGGTGCCCGGGGTCCCTGGGTGTGCCCACTGTGCCCTGTGGGAGCAGGGAGCAGGAGTGTCCCCACCGCAGGAGTGTCCCCCACCCCGTCATTAACGTCATTAACGTCATTAACATCGTTATCATCATTATCGTCATTATCGTCACCGCCTCCCCCGCGCCGCCGGGCTGGCTCCTTCTTGTGTGCACAGAAAGCAAACCATGAATAATTAAAAATGCAATTTGTGCATATTTGCCTCCACAAACAGAGGCAGAGGAGAAATCCCACCCTGAGCTTTCCCAGGCTTTGAAGTGTGTGTTTGTGTTACATTTTGTTGCTGTTTTTCCTTTGGGTTTAATTATTGCTGATTGAACGTACAAAGCAGTTCGGTGCCTGCAGAATGTGGAATGCCTTACAAATGCCATCTGCCTACGAGCCCATTTTCTTCTCTTCCATCTGCAGGATTAATGGAAATACAGCCCTTCACCGTGACATCTACCCATCTGTCAGTGCTCAGATCCAGAAAAACTTTGCAAAGAGCAAATGGAGGGTAAGTGGCTGCTGCTGGAGCCCAGAGCCATTTCACCAACAAACACCAGTTGCTGTCAGCCAGCACTGAGCTGGGGGGCTGAGCACCCAAAACCTGGGATCCTCCAAAGCTGGAATTGCCTGCAGTTCGTGTTTGCAGCAATATCCCCAAAGTGAGATTCACCACGACCACGGAGCAGAGGGCAGGGGGTCATTTCCAGCTGTTCCCTGCTTTCCTGGGCTGGAAGAAGCTGTGAGCTCCCAACGCAGCACCAGCCTGCGCCCATGAAAGGTGGTGTTTGTGGCTTTGTGGCAGGGATGTGCCCATCCCAAACAGCCAGTGCTGGCAGCACTGGTGTCACCCGGGGGGGACAGCCTGTCCTGCCATCACCAGCTGCTCACAGGGCTTTTGTCTCCCTCCCCAGCAAGCCTTCAACGCCGCAGCCGTCGTGCACCACATGAAGAAGCTGCACATGAGCGGCCACGGGGGGGCCGAGGGCTCTGTCCCTGCCCCAGAGACCTCCGAGCCCCCCAGGCCCAGCAGCCCCTCGGGGACCCCCGTGCCAGCAGCGCCAAGCGACGACAAGGATACAGCTCAGGGACCCTCTCAGGGGCACCCAAACCCACCCAGACCCCCTCAGCCCCAGCAGGAGATGGGAACGGGGGAGGAAAACCTGCCAAGCCCCCCAGAGGAGGGAGCCCTGCCCAGGGACACCCCCAGCCCCCCAGAGAAGGGGACCCCTGCTCAGGGACAGCAGCCTGGCCCTGCTGGACACCCCCAGCCCCCTGGAGGAGGGACCCCTGCCCAGGGACACCCCCAGCCCCCCGGAGGAGGGACCCCTGCCCAAGGATACCCCCAGCCCCCCCAGAGGAGGGACCCCTGCCCAGGGACACCCCCAGCCCCCCAGAGAAGGGACCCCTGCCCAGGGACACCCCCAGCCCCCCGGAGGAGGGACCCCTGCCCAGGGACAGCAGCCTGGCCCTGCAGGACACCCCCAGCCCCCCAGGCAGGAGCTCCTGTGGCTGCAGCCCCTCCTGTGTGGGCCATGAGAAGACCAAGGCGTCCTCCTGCTCCGAGACCGTGCTGCTCAAGAAGTCTTCAAAATCCCAGTAGGTATCCAGGTCCGTCCGTGAACTCCCAGCAAAGGGGAGGGGAATGGAGACACAGGAGTGGAGGGAGAAGGGGAGGGATGAGCCAGGGCTCTGTTTGGCTGCGAGCTGTGCCCAGCCCAGGCTCTGCTGGGTGTCCCAGCACGGGTGAGCGGGTGCCAGGCTGGGTGGCACAGCTCCCATGGACTGGAGCACACGGGATTTCCACAAGAGTGGCTCAAGGGGACCAGACCCTGCCTTGGCTGCAGGGACTGCACCCACCCTGCTCTGACAGCTGATGTTCTGTACATTGACACCACAATTCCCCTACAGAATGATCCTCAATAATTGCAATTTCTCTTCTTTCTGTTCCCTTTCACCCATTCCCAAGCAGCCATTTCAAGCCAGAGGTTCTCATTCCAGTGAAAACCAGTAAACACTCGTCTCACTGTGGCACTGGGCAAACTGGAGTTTGTTTGATCATGTGATGGAGGCAGCCACGTGGGCAGAGGTGAGTGCCCTGCAATCCAATCTTCAGCTGCTCCTAATTAATCCAGTTAGGGCAGGCAAAAGGGAAAGGCAGAAATAGCACAGTGACTGTACATGAAATAAACAAACGCGGGGTTTTTGCAAGAGGAAAAGCCTTTCACCAAGCACCTCTCCAGCCGTGACTCAGCTCTCAGCTTCCACCAGGGCCAGGGCCCTGACTCACAATCCAACTTTTACATCCCAATGAGGCTGCCCAGGAACCTGAGAGAGGGAGCCAAGGTTGGGTTTGTCACACCAAGCTCTGCACTGATTTCAAGCTATTCATGGGAAAAACCCCGATGCAAACCTGTCCCTCAGCTGGGATTGGGCTGTTCACCAGGTCTCAGCTGGGGCCATGAGCAAAGGGCTGACAAGAGCTCCAGTCCAGTCAGCACAGGCAGCTCCTCTCTCTCCCAGGTTTGGCCCAGGCAGGCTTGAAAGTCTTTGTGAGCAGAGCCCAGAGAGGCTCATTTGGTAAAGCACAGTAAAACAATGCAGTTGGATCCCGTTTGATCAGCTTGGCTCAGCCCTGCCATCATTTGCAGCGCTCTGTGCGTGAGCAGCGAGCAGCTTTGCTGTCAGACCCTGCTCTGAGCAATGTCCCAAAGGTGAGCCCCTGCTGGCACAGCTCTCCTCAAAAGCCACATCAAGAGAGCTCCCTCTCTCATGTCCTGTGCCAGTCTCTGCTGATGAGGCTGTTTGATCAGCACAGTGGATTAACAGCACAGACAAACGAGAATTAGAACCACTGCAGACTCCAGAGAGGCCAATTCCAGCAATCAGAGCTGTGACAGCCCTTTGTGAGAGCCACAGAGGGACCCGAGCTGCCCCTGCCCCACCACGGCTCATTAGCAGGGAAACAAAGGCCAGTCCTCACCTGGAATTCTCTCTCTTGCAGGACCAGAAGGGCTCTTTGACTCTTTTCTGCACTTCAGAGCCGGCAGCATGAGCAGACAGGAGGCTGTGCCCTGCCAGCAGCTCTGGAGAGCAGTGACCAGCTGGGGCCAGGGGCACAGCAGTGCCAGGATCCCTCCCTGCAGGCAGCTGGGGCTGCTTCTGGATCATTCCAGCCGGGAGGAGGCGAGGGAAGGTCTGAGGCTCCTGCTCCCACACCCAGTGTCCATTCTCATAGGGCATCGTCAGCTTGTGTTTCCTGCACCCTGTTTGCTGTCCATGCGCCGAGGCCCTGCACAGCATCAGCCCCACACACCAAAGCCATGCAGAGCTTCACTCCCGGGGCAGCTCCCTTGTTTCTACAGCCCTCACCCTCTCCTCTCCTCGGGCTTGGCTAGTCCAGGCTTTGGCACTCTGGAGTTCAGCTGCCCAGCCCTCAGTGCAGCTCCAACAGCAGAGAGAACCTGCTAGAAACCTCCCTGTGTGTGACAGTGCCACAGCAAGGCCTGAGCTCCCCTTCCAAGGCTGTCATTGCACAATGAACACTTGCTTAATAAAGCTGACATTTGTTTTGTAAAGGGCCTCTTGGTTATTCATAGAGATCTGACATGGAAATGGTCTGTCAAGTCCCTCCTAAAGCTTTCCCTGTGCATCCCAGACCTGCTCCCACTGGTGTTTTCCCGGCAAAATGTTCTGTGGAAAATAAGCAGATTGTGGCAGAAAATCAAACAAGACATCTGACTTCACCTTTGACTGTGAGCCTGTGTTTGTCTAATTTGCATAAGTGTAGGTATGTTGTACAGAGGGAGATAAAATTCTCCACTTCTCTGATCTGCTTATTTGAAGGAAGATCTCAGAGGGAAGTACTGAAGCTATGGCATGTTTGAAGAATTAACTGCAGCACAGATAAAAAGCTTTAGAGGACCCCACAGGAGGGCTTTAATTTGAACAGTGAAATTCAGCTTAAAGAGCTTGAATTGGCTAGAAGAAGAAAAAAATAATTTCCCGGTTTATAAAGCCCTCTGGAAATAACAACCTGGGGATGTGTTTATTTGCCACGGGAGCCTGAGGTCTCTCCCCCTTTTTCCTCCAACCACCGGGCAGCTCTGGCCAGTCCAACCCCCTCCATGGGGGTGCTCCTTCGCTTCAGTGCAGCTATTTTCCAGAGGTACGGAAAATTACCTCGCTAAAAATAGGGAATTGGGCCCAGGAGAGCTCCAGCTGGCAAGTGGGATGAGAGCAGCAGTCGGTGTGTGCAGAGGAGGCAGCGATGCCCGGGGCTGCTCAGGAGCAGCTCTCGTAGTAGGCGACTTTCCTCTTGATGCTGTCCCGGATCCTGCCCGCCCTCTCCTCCAGCCCTGACAGCCGGGACACCCTGGACACCAGAGCCTTGTTGCCTTCCTGAATTTCTGACTCTAGAGCTGAGGAGAGAGGGCAGGGAAGGGAAGGGTTACGTGCTGGGCTTGGGCTGAGCCTCTGCCTCACTCCTGCACAGCTCTGACAGGGCAAGAAAACCAACATGCTGCACTCCCTCTGCTCCCCGCCCTCTAAGCAGCCCCCAAACACCACTCCCTTTAGTTCTGAATGCCAAAAGATGGAAATGAGCCTGTGAAGGAAAACGGGAACCCAGTGGCACTGCAGGCAGGGCTTCCTTTCATGGTGGCACCCTTGAAAACTCTCGATTTCCTGGCACAGCAGCACCAGCTCCAGCCCACATCCCACCCTCTCACTGTCCAAAGTGTGCTGCCTCCTGTCACAGACATCTTTTATGGAAAATCCTTTCCTTGGGATGTTTCCTCCTGAGAAGCTGAGAGGCCTCAGGAACAAAATGCAAACAATGGTTATCTGCTGCTGTGGGATGCAACAGGTGCATCTGGGATTGGTCTCTTGGGGATGTTTCTCATTAATGGCCAATCACAACCCAGCTGGCTCGGACAGAGAGCCGAGCCACGAGCCTTTGTTATCATTCTTTCTTTTTCTATTCTGAGCTAGCCTTCTGATGACATCCTTCCTTCTATTCTTTTAGTAAAGTTATAATATATATGATAAAATAATAAATCAACCCTTCTGAAACATGGAGTCAAATCCTTGTCTCCTCCCTCATCCTAAGACCCCTGTGAACACGGTCACAGCCTCCCTCATCACCGCACAGCAGTCCAAGCCCTTCCCCAGGGCACGATGGCATTGAGTTTGTGAGCGCCTTACTTTGCATCCTGAGCATGATGCCCACAGTCTCCTGGAAGAGCGCCTGCGCCTCGCGGCCGATGCTCTGCACCCTCCTGCCCCGCTCGCCCAGCGCCGGGCCCTGCCCCACCCTGCTCTGCAGCTCCGAGTACAGCTCCTTCACCTGGGCAAGGGCCTGCGAAAGGCAAAAAAACACTGCAGGTAACACCCAGCAGCCTGGGCACAGGGGCATTGCCAGTGCTGGATCCTGTTCGGGTGTTAAATGGATGCTGCACCAGAGCTCTGTCTGTTACCAAGTGTGTGATGCACCCACAGAGCAACAGACCAGAAATGAGCTCCCAGCAAAGGGCTTTAGGGCTGGGAATGGCTCTGGAGAGGCTCAGCAGCAGGAAGATGCTGTGGTGTGACATCTCAGCAGCCATGACCCACACAGGAATGTGTCCTGGCATCACCCAGGGCACAGCTGGCAGTGGGCACACCCTGACCCGGTACCTGCTGGGCCTTGCTGTGACCCGGTACCTGCCGGGCCGTGCTGTGACCCGGTACCTGCTGGGCCCTGCTGTGACCCGGTACCTGCTGTGACCCGGTACCTGCTGGGCCCTGCCGTGACCCGGTACCTGCCGGGCCCTGCTGTGACCTGGTACCTGCTGGGCCCTGCTGTGACCTGGTACCTGCTGGGCCCTGTTGTGACCCGGTACCTGCTGGTCCCTTCCATGACCTGGTACCTGCTGGGCCGTGCTGTGAGCCGGTACCTGCTGGGCCCTGCCATGACCCGGTACCTGCTGGGCCCTGCTCTGAGCCGGTACCTGCTGGGCCCTGCCATGACCCGGTACCTGCTGGGCCCTGCTCTGAGCCGGTACCTGCTGGGCCCTGCCATGACCCGGTACCTGCTGGGCCCTGCTGTGACCCGGTACCTGCTGGGCCCTGCCGTGACCCGGTACCTGCTGGGCCCTGCTGTGACCCGGTACCTGCTGGGCCCTGCTGTGACCCGGTACCTGCCGGGCCCTGCTGTGACCCGGTACCTGCTGGGCCCTGCTGTGACCCGGTACCTGCCGGACCCTGCCATGACCCGGTACCTGCCGGACCCTGCTGTGACCCGGTACCTGCTGGGCCCTGCCATGACCCGGTACCTGCTGGGCCCTGCTGTGACCCGGTACCTGCTGGGCCGTGCTGTGAGCCGGTACCTGCCGGGCCCTGCTGTGACCCGGTACCTGCTGGGCCCTGCTCTGAGCCGGTACCTGCTGGGCCCTGCCATGACCTGGTACCTGCTGGGCCCTGCTGTGACCCAGTACCTGCTGGGCCCTGCTGTGACCCTGTACCTGCTGGGCCCTGGTGGCCTGCTGTGTGGCCGTCCCTGCCGTGTCCCGCGTGTCCCCGGCCCGCAGGCGGTTCTGCTCCGTGCTGCGCTGCAGCTGCGAGAGCCGCCCGGCCAGCCCGGCCAGCCCGGCCCCCACGGCCACCACGTTCTTCTCAGCTGGCCCGAGGACGGCCTCGATCTGCGGGCACAGGGAGCCCCGTTAGGATAGGGTCACACCCAAAGCCTCCCTGAGCCAGCCCTGCCGGCTGAAGGACACAGACGGGGCACGGGGAGGCCGCCGGGGTCCCTCACCTCCTCCACGCGCTCCCGGATGAAGCGCAGCGAGGAGCCCGAGCCCCTGAGGGCCCCCTGCGCCTCCAGCAGCACCGTGTTGGCTCGCTGCAGGTTCCCCAGCACCTCCTCCACGCTGCCCTCCACGGCGTTTGCCCGGTTCCTGCCGAGAGGTGGGAAGCAGCCAGGAGTGAGGGGGGAAAAGGGCAAAGACTGGGAGTCCAGGGCACAGAGGTAAAATCAGGGAGCTTGGGAAGCAGGAGAGGATTGCTGCTGGGAAGGTCACAATGTCCCACCACCAAAACCCACACATCTGGACTCCAGCAGGTTTCCCTGTGAGAGAACATCAGTTCCACTTCACAGCCTCAAGCAGAGGAGACAAACTAAGGAGGGGAGATAAATGCCTTCCTTCAAACTAGTCCAAAACGTCTATTTCATGATGCACGACAAGGTGTCAAAGGGAAAGCAATAACCATGGAAGCAGCCCCAATGAACAGTTTTCTGCTCACAGTGGGACTGCTCAGGCTGGGTGACAGAGCCCTGGAGAAAGCCAGGCTCCCCTGTCTCATCACTTCCAGCAGGTTAAGCAGGTGTCAGACACTGCCAAGGAGTTTACAGATTTATCCTGCTGACCTTCTCACTGGGGTATTGCTGCAAGCCAACTTGTGACAAAGCAGATGCTCCAAATTGGCAAGGACACCCTGTAATTACTTTTTAAGGGACCGTAATTGTCCCAACTTTCCCCCAGAAAACAAATAGCCCATTAACTCTCCCCATGCTCTCTTGTGCAATTAGGATGTAGGTCACCAATATCAGCTGATACCAGGGCAACGCTGTCATCTCCCTGCACAGGCACTCGAGATAAGAGCAAAGCCTCCCCTGCTTTCCATAAAGCCCTTCTTGTCCTGGAATCTATAACAGGATCTATTCTGGGGAGGTTTATTCTCACTGGGGCCCCAGGAGGTGTCTGGAGATTGCAGACTCATTCCTTGAGGCGCTGGATGGACACAGAGGATCCCGGCCTAAAACTTCAGATTGTGCAAGTCAGGAGAGCTCGGGCAGAGCAAGATTTGAGCCCAGCTGAGAAGCACCGGCTGCAGCCCAGCCAAGGGACCCTGAACCCCCACCCACCTGGCCTGCTCTGCCTCCTGCTGCAGCCGCTTGGCCCTGGCCACGTCCTCGGCCGTCTGGGCAAGGATGTCCTCGGGGCACTGCAGCTCCGCCGCCAGCTTCTGGATCTCGCTCATCCTCCTCCGGACTGCAGCAGCGTCCGTGGGGAGGTGCAGGGCCAGAACTGACTCACTGATCTCCTGGATGGAGGCTGGATCCGTGTCCTTGTCTGCAGACAGACAGCGTCAGGGAAGGCGGGAGTGCGAACGCAAGGGAGGAGGAGGACGGACACCCATGCACGTCTCACACACATCTCCTCATTCCAGACAGCCTCCAGCATCCCTTCTGAACCCATCTCCTTGAGTTCCACGCACTTCTCATTCACACCAGCAAAACTTTCAGGAAACAGCTGAAATGATGCCTTGAATTTGGCAATGCTAACACCACGGCTGAGCCCACAGCAGTCAGCCGGTCACACTGAGCAGATGAGGGTGTGTTTCAAGACAAGCCTTTGTTCATTTCACAAATACAAGTTAATAAATCAGAAGCAGGCAGAGCCCAAGGGACATTAGCCCCGCGATTAGCTCAGAAATATCTTCACTCATCATTAACACCAGGCAGCACCAAATGACCTGATTTTCTTATTCAGCTAATGCTCAGGAGGCTCATTATGTTATTACAATCTGTCTGTGAACAATAAGTCATCCCATCAGTTTGTAGGACAATAAGGAATCCTCATCTGATTAAAAGCCTGCTCCAGAGAAGGGTCATCTGTCTGTCTGTCTGCATCAGTGAGCGCGGCCAGAAAACCTCAGTGCACCAGGTCCCTGCTGGCTGCAAACCCCCATCCCTGGAGCATCCAGGGGACACCCAGACGTGGCACTCAGTGCTCTGGGCTGGTGACACAGCTGGGACTGTGACCTTGGGGGTCTGTGCTGAACCCAGTGATTCTGTGATCGCTCCACAGACAGCTGTGCCATGCAGGAGGCAGGCTGCAGCCCTGCCCTGGTACCTGGCATGCAGGAGGCAGGCTGCAGCCCTGCCCTGGTACCTGCCATGCAGGAGGCAGGCTGCAGCCCTGCCCTGGTACCTGCCATGCAGGAGGCAGGCTGCAGCCCTGCCCTGGTACCTGCCATGCAGGAGGCAGGCTGCAGCCCTGCCCAGCCCAGCCCTGCCCTGGTACCTGCCATGCAGGAGGCCGGCTGCAGCCCCGCCCAGCCCTGCCCTGCCCTGGTACCTGCCAGGAAGGTGCGCAGGCGCTGCAGGAGCTGCCGTGCCCGCCGCACATCCCCCTGGAGCTGCGTCCTGCTGAGCCCCAGCTGCTCCGCCAGCCGCCGTGTGCTGCTCTGGATCTCACTGGCCGACAGCTCTGTCCTCTGGATCTGCACACAGAAATAAATCGCTGCTGGGGCCTCTGCTGCCCCCAGAGCCCACAGCCCTGGCCTGGGCCAGGCACGATGCTATAAAGCTATAAAGATGCAGCTGTTCTCTGTTCTCACTGTGCCAGAGCTTCAAAGGGCTGTAAAGGTAAATGACTGAGGGTTGGGTCTGCAAAGGAAGCTCTCAAAGAGGGACAGCACCGTTCAGCTTTTAAAAACACCTTGGAAATGCATTTTGAATCACTTTGAAACCTCACTTTCTCTTTTCAAGGCACAGAAAGAAGGTGCAAGAGACCTAAGCCATGAACCCTCTCTGGTTGTATTGAATGCATCAAACCTGCAGAATCTGAGAGTTTTCCATTTTCCCAGCCCTCCTGCCACACTCATCCCAGCTCAGGAGGGAGAGAGGCTTCCTTGTGCTGTGTCCAGTGCCTTCAGCTGGGGAGGCAGGACCCACACACAGCGGGAGCCTCCCCCTCCAAAATTCCTGGGTTTCTGAAGCTGCCCAAGGGGCTAAGCCCGAGCAGAGTTAGGGGTGGGCATTCCTCGCTCTTTGCCGTGGGAAGCAGAGGTGCAGGCAGGGGACGGGCAGTGCCCACACTCACCAGCTGTGCCGTGTCCCGCAGCCGGGCGCTCAGGCTGCTGAACTCCCTGGCCGCCCGCCCGGCCGCAGCCAGGGCCCCGCTGGCCAGCGGGAAGAGGCCGTGGCAGGGCCGGCCAGCCCCGCAGGCAGAGCTGTTGTCCCGAGGGCACAGCAGCCCCTGGCAGCGGGCAGGGGTGCACGGCTCTGCTCGGGCCCCTCCGCACACCTGGGCAGGGAGAGAAGAGCTGGGGTTGGGCAGTGCCCGGCCGGACGCGCCTCGGGGCCCACAGGGAGGCAAACTCAGCCCCACAGGGATGGCACACCCTGCCAAGGGAGCTGGGACCTGCTGAGCCCGTGCTGCAGGAGCCGTGTGGGCACGGGAGGGAGCCCAGCGGGCTGGCACTGACACAGGTGGCACAGCACAAAGCGCTGCAGATGTGCCAGGCAGAGCTGGATGCCCCCACCTGAGCCAGTGACTCCTGGTCAGCATGGCATCACCAGCCCCAGCTGCAGCAAAAACAGGAGCCAAGGCCCAGGGGCTCACGATGAGTAACTGCACATGTGTGTGGAGCAAACCTCCCTGCAGAACCATCCCTGTGCCCTGCTCGCTTTGGGGGAGAGCTGCAGCTGAGAGCAGCCCCCAGGAGCAGCAGCAGCTCTGACTCTGGCAGCTGGCAGAGCTGCCCCCAGGCTCCCAGGGCAGCCGGGCACCTCCACGTGCCCAGCCAGGCCAGGCGGGTGGCTCAGAACATGCCGGTGCCCCCAGCAGCAGAGAGGGGAGGCTGGTGGTCTCCACAGCAACCGACACCGAGATGGGTCTCCATGGCAATAACAGAGCGGTGAGGGAGGAACGAGAGAAACCTCAGGCAGAAATCAAGGGGGTCTTGGAGATACAAGGAGTGACGTGAGAGAGTCCCTGCAGGGAAAAGGGCCGGCTGGGAGGGGGTGGAGGGCAGAGCTGTGGGATCTGTGATCCTTGGGCAGGAGATGCTCAGGTGGAGGGCAGAGCTGTGGGATCTGTGATCCCCGGGCAGGGGATGCTCAGGTGGAGGGCAGAGCTGTGGGATCTGTGATCCCTGGGCAGGGGATGCTCAGGTGGAGGGCAGAGCTGTGGGATCTGTGATCCCCAGGCAGGGGATGCTCAGGTGGAGGGCAGAGCTGTGAGATCTGTGATCCCTGGGCAGGGGATGCTTGGCCAGCTCTCCAGCTGAGTCTGTCTGGGCGCAGCTTTGTCCTGCCGTGCCTGAGGAGAGGAGCAGGCTGCAGGATGGGATCCTGAGCTCTGCCGGGCCCCCTGGAGAACCGGACACACCCGTGGGCAAGTCAAAAACCCGCTTTCCGTCTTCACCTGGTTGATGACAGGGGTGAGGTCGGGGCCCGAGGCCAGCTCTCCCTTCAGGGCCAGCAGCCGGGCCGTGTCCCCAGCCAGGTCCCCCTGCAGCCCCAGGGCGCTGAGGCGGCTCTGCCTGGCCTGGGCCAGCAGCCCCGGGGCTCCCGCGGCCAGGCTGCCCGCGCCACTGGAGCTGCGGTGCGCAGAGCGGATGGTCTGCAGGGCTCCTGCGGGAATCAAGGCGACAAGAGGCACAAATGACTCACAAATGCAGCACAGCCCCTCGGGGAGGCACTGCCTCTGCCCTGCGCTGGATTCCTGCACAGGAGAGGGTGCAGGGTTAGTCACCAAGGCATCACAAAAGCTCCTTTTGGTTCCAAACACCTTCCAGCCATTCCCTCAGACAGCTCGAGGTCTCCCAAAGGACTGAACTCAGGGCTGGAGCCTAAACTGAACTCAGGGCTGAAATAAACTGCAGCCAGCCAAGGCACACCCGCTGATCCTGGCCTTTGGCAGGGCAGGACAGATTGCAGAGCCTTTGCCCAGCTCCTGAGCAGCCCCATGACTGCCCTCCAGCACAGGTTGGAAGCAGGGTGGCCAGGACATGGAGCTCTGAGCAGACAGAGAGGTGCAGAGTGAGCTGTCCTGGTGCCACCAGGCACGGCTGGCATGTCCCCAAGCTGTGTGCTGTGGCAGGGAGGGGACAGAGAGGTGCAGAGTGAGCTGTCCTGGTGCCACCGGGCACAGCTGGCACATCCCCAAGCTGTGTGCTGTGGCAGGGAGGGGACAGCAGCGAGGCACTGGGAGAGAAGGAGCTGGAGCAGGACTCATGGCAGAAGCACCAGCATCGTCACAGGGCTCGATTAGCTCTTCTCCTCCCCTGCCAGCCGCCTGGCTCCCTTCCCCAGCCTCCATCCCTTCCATTCTCTGCTGCCTCATGGATGCAGTGACGCCCTCCCAGCAGGGCTGTCTCTTCCCACCCCTGCCTGGCAGCAGAGGCTGTGCTGGGGGGGCACAGGAACACAGAATGTGCTGCCAGCCCCAAAACACCAGAGCAAATCCCCCAGCAGTGTGAAAGCCCCAGCCATGGGCCAGGCTGCGTGGGAAGCACCCCTCACCGGGGAGGAGATGTGTTTGCTGTTCTGAGGCTGACAGCACGTTAAAATCCCCCTCTCATCCACCAGCCAGGGAAAAACCCCAGGCAGTCACGCCGAGGTAAATTAAGGATGGCAAATTAAGAGATGTTGCAGCTGCAGAGCTGTACCTGACAGGTCCGTGCTGAGGCTGCTTTCAAACTGGGTCTTCTTGCTCTGGTACTGGGAGCTGGTGACAAACAAGCTGCTGTTGAGGGCTTCCAGCTCCCTCGACAGAGAGGCAGTGTCATCCAGGAAAAGAAGGTCGGGATTTATGCCTCGGACCTGCTCCCTGGCAGAGAACAGGAACAAAACGAGAATTAGGGAGAGAACAAAGCAGACAGAGAGCAGGGCTGACAGGGCCACCTGTGCTGGGGCACTGCCAGCACCTGGCAAAGGGGCACTTCTGAGCCCCGAGACAGCCGAGGACACGCCAGGGCCTCGCAGGTTTGCGGAGGGGAGCTGGGCACAGCCCCTCCACAGCTGTGGAGGTGCCCATGCAGGGACCAGGAGTGATGGATATGCCCTGGGAGTGCCACCATGCAGATCTGGGAGTGCCACCACACAGCCATGAGTACCAACACGCAGCCCTGAAAGTGCCACCACGCCAGCTGCCCATGCTCCTCCTTCTTTGGGGACATTGTGCTTGGGACAGGCACAGGTGGGAGTGGGACAGGCACACATGGGAACAGGACAGGCACACGTGGAAGCGCTGCTCTGCTGCTTCCCTGCTCCCCTGGTGAGCAAAGCCAGGCACGGCAAGGACAGAATCAAAGCAGAACCGTGCCAGCAGCTCCCAGAGAAACCCCAGCAGCTCCCGCGGATCGGGGCTGCGCCCCAGGGGCAGCTCCCATCCCTCACCTGATGGCAGCGAGCGCGCTGCCCGCCTGGGCCAGGCCCTGCTGTGTGCCGGCGGGGTGCCCGAGGATGCCCAGTGCCTGCTGCAGGTTGCCCTGTGCCCGCGAGAGGTGGGGGCCGAGCTGGGAGCCCCCCGTGCCCGCGGGCAGCCGCGCCGTGGCGTTGGCCAGGCCGGCCTGGCGCCGGTGCAGGAGCTGGATGTCCCCGTCCAGGGCGTGGAAGCAGGGGTGGCAGGGCCGGCAGCCGGGCTGGGAGCCGCAGTGGCCGCGCTGGCAGCGGTCGCAGCGCTGCCCGGTGACCCCGGCGCGGCACAGGCACCGGCCCGTGGCCGGCTCACAGCCCCCCTCCTCCGTGCCCTGGAAGTCACAGTCACACTCTGGGACAGGGGAGGGACAGGGACAGAGAAGGTGGTGGTGAATAACTTCATATCTGTATAAAACCAAGCCCTTAATTAGGTGAATGAGTCCCAACCCAAGCTGGCGCCCATCCCCTCCTGCTGGCGCAGGCACAGGAATGGACAGAGCCTCCAGAGCCCGGAGCTGGCACAGCCCCTGACCCCACAGGGCAGCTCAGGGGAGCCCAGGACTCGCCCCAGGCTGCCGGGAGGGCAGTGGTTGATGAATCTGTGCTCCCAGGCAGGGAGCACGGAGCCCCAGCAGTACCTGTGCAGCCTCCCCGTGCATCCCTGTAGTGCCGGGCTGGGCACTGCTGCTGCCCCACGGCCGAGCACGTCTGTCCTGTGAAGCCGTCCCTGCACGGGCACTGTCCTGTGAACTGAGAGGGCAGCACGTCAGGGACGCCTGGCACAGCTCTGCCCCCGCTGCTCCTGACCGCCAAAACCACCCACGGACCATTTCCCCTCTCAGTCTGTGCCCAGGCCGTGCCCAAGGTGCCCCTGCCAGGCTGCAGCTCTGGCACAGGATGCAAACAGGCTCCAAACAGCCCCAGCACCGCCAGGAGCGTGCTCAGCCTCGTTTCAAAAACAAAGCAATCGCCCACGAGCAGCTGCTTTGCCATCTCAGGTCTCCTCCCCACGCTGAGCTCATTTGGAACCTATCTTAGGCTCTTAGAATTTGTCATGGTTTGGGGTTTTTTACATTTAACTTTAATTTTCCCAGTTGCCCCTTAAGCCTGAAGTGGCACACATGCTTTTCATTGACAAATGAGCGTAATTAACTTCCCTCGCCTGGATGAAGATGTCTTATTAGGACTTCCTTGATAAATATCAGGCTTGTTAAAGCGACTTAATCTTGCCTCAATAATTACCACTTTCTTTCATTTTCCTGAATAGTCTGTCGTGGTGTTTTCTAAGAATTAGGAGAAGGAAAACAGGAGTGGGATGCACTAAGGAACACACAGCACTTTTTTGTGAAGGTTCCTCTGGATGGGACAGGACAAAGGAGGCCCCCAGCAGGTGGGTTTGATGCTCTGACAGGTCCCCAGTGAGGGGACACAGAGCCATGGCAGCGTCACCCTGGTCCGGGCAGCTCCACCCCCGAGAGCCCCTCTGAGCAGCACGTGGAAAGGAGAGAACAGAGGGAGCGGGGAGGAAAGGCTGCAGCAGGCAGAGGAGCCCCCAGGAGGAGGCTGGAGCGGGCTGGGGGTACCTGGTTGCACTGGGGGCTGCGGGAGCCGCGGGGGTGGCAGGCACAGGGCTGGCAGCCCTGCCCGCTGCCCAGGCCCCAGTGCCCGGCCGCGCACTGCCCGCAGTCGCTGCCCACCACGTTGGGCAGGCAGGAGCAGCTCCCGGTGTCGCCATCGCAGGGCACGGTGTCCTGCCGAGTGCCCAGGGCATTGCAGGTGCACCCTGCAACAGGGAGGGGATGGGTGAGGAGCAGCCTCTGGAGGAGCCCCCAGACACCCAAGGAGGGGCTCGCCTCCCTCCCTGCCCACCTGAGCTCAGGGGAGCTGCACCTGGCTCTGACAGCATCCCCCAAACAGGAGATCTGATCTACATCCATCTCTGACAGCATCCCCCAAACTGGAGAGCTGCACCCCCAAAAGGAGAGCTGCACCCGGCTCTGACAGCATCCCCCAAACTGGAGATCTGATCTACACCCAGCTCTGAGAGCATCCCCCAAATTGGAGATCTGATCTACACCCAGCTCTGAGAGCATCCCCCAAACTGGAGATCTGATCTACACCCGGCTCTGAGAGCATCCCCCAAATTGGAGAGCTGCACCCCCAAAAGGAGAGCTGCACCCCCAAACTGGAGAGCTGCACCCCCAAAAGGAGAGCTGCACCCGGCTCTGACAGCATCCCCCAAATGCTGCAGTGGGGATTGGAGCCTGAGGCCCTCAGTGTCCCCAGCCTGGGGGGACACAGCAATGCCCTGACCCACAGCTGCCCTGTGCTGCTTTGCCCTGCATGGCATCACCCCCTGAGCCCAGGGGGCACTCAGGACACAGCTGCACCCCCCCAAACCCCACCTGCCCTGTGCTTTTTGCTAAACTTACACCTGAAACCACCCCCAGAGCTTTTATAAGCCTTTACAAAACGGGTCCTTGGCTTGGGAACCCCAAACCACAGCTGGGCAGGACACAGCTCCCTTTCGGAGGGGGCACCCCGGGGGCAGGGGGTGTCCCAGGGGTACTCACTGCGGCACCCAGCGGGGTTGGCACCGGCCAGCTGGGCAAAGCCCGGCTTGCAGAGGTGGCAGCGGTCGCCCTGCACGTTGTCCTTGCAGACGCAGCGCCCTGTGCCCGGGTCGCACACGGAGCCGGGCACCGCGCCATCGGGGTCACACTCGCAGGCTGCAAACGGGCAGGAAACGGCCCAGCTGAGGGGCAGGTCCTGGGCAAGGTGCCGGGGGGTTTCTGGGGGGGCACTCACGCAGACAGGCCTCGGGGTGGCTCAGCTCCCGCCGCGGGTTGCGGAAGAAGCCGCTTCGGCAGTGCTCGCAGTTGTTGCCCTCGGTGTGGTGCTGGCAGCTGTCACACACCCCCCCGCTGGCCCCGCCGCTGGCCTGGTACAGCTCGGGGTCAAAGTGGCACGAGGACGAGTGACCATTGCAGTCACATCCTGAAAAACCCCAGCAAACGGCTCAGGCACCGTGCAAACCCCCCCGGCTGCAGCAGCGGTGGCACTAGAGGGTGCCCAAGGCTCCCGTGTGGCACAGTGACACCCGTGACAGCCCCGCGGTGGCACCAGGGCGCTGCTGCAGCCGTGAGAGGCAAAGGTGCCGAGACACCGAGTCACAGCAGCCCCCCGAGCCCCGGGAAGGGCTGGGAGCTGCAGCCGGGTGGGATTTGGGGCAGTGGGGTTTGCGCGGGGGGATTTCGGCCAGGTGGGGTTTGGGGCAGGTGGGATTTGAGGGTGGGAGATTTCAGCCAGGTGGGATTTCAGCCAGGTGGGATTTGGGGTGGTGGGATTTGAGGCTGGGAGATTTCAGCCAGGTGGGATTTGGGGCAGGTGGGATTTGGGGCGGGGGCCGTACGCTGGCAGGTGTGGGGGTCGCTGTCCTCGGCGGGGGCCCAGGGCCGGGCGTTGAACAGGGCAGCGCAGCGCTCGCAGTGAGGCCCCACCGTGTTGTGCTGGCACACGCACTGCCCGGGCACCTGCTGCACAGACAAGGGGTCACCCACCTGGGGCAGCGGCTCAGCACGGAGCCTCACCCATTCACGGCCAGCAAAGAGCCTCCCACAGCCCATTCCTGCTCACTGTGGCCAAGGTGGCCCAAGGAGCACCCCTGGCAGAGCCATCCCAGGGTGCCCATGCCCCTGGCAGCCCATGGCAGAGCCATCCCAGTGTCCCCAGCCCCCTGGCAGAGCCATCCCAGGGTGCCCATGCCCATGGCAGAGCCATCCCAGTGTCCCCAGCCCCCTGGCAGAGCCATCCCAGTGGTACCCAGGCCCATGGCAGAGCCATCCCAGGGTACCCATGCCCATGGCAGCCCATGGCAGAGCCATCCCAGTGTCCCCAGCCCTCTGGCAGAGCCATCCCAGTGGTACCCAGGCCCATGGCAGAGCCATCCCAGGGTGCCCATGCCCATGGCAGCCCATGGCCAGCTCACCGTGCCCTGCTGCTCCCCCGCAGGGCTGCAGTGCTCAGCGTGGCCGTGGCAGAAGCAGCTCCCCAGCACCTGCAGCTCCGTCACGGCGTAGAAGGTGCTGGGTGAGTGGTAGCCCTGGCGGGGGATGTGGGGCAGCTCGGTGAAGTTGATGCGCAGGTTGGTGAAGGGCCCCAGCCCTGTTGGGGACAGGGGATGGCTGAGCAAAGGAAGGAGGACGTGGCACAAAGAGCAGCAGCTGAGCCATCGGCACAGACCTAATGCTGCTCCTTGACAGCCCAGAGGTGCAGCTCAGGGTCCCCCAGGGGTTACCCCAGCTCAGCACTTCCCAAGGCTGCAGGGAGAACCACGAGGAGCCTCGTTCCCCTCTCCCTTCCCCGCCCTGGAGGAGCCCACCACTTACTCCCGATGGCCTGGCTGTAGGAGGAGCTGATTGTAGAGCCCAGGTCCTGGATGCTGAATTTCACCTTAGAGGGGAATAAACAGGTTACAAAGCAGGAAACTCGAGCTGCTCCCTGCTCCTGCTCTGGGCACTGTGTGCGCTGGATTTGCCTCTGCACAACGTCACTAAACACAGGGACAGACACAACACCTGCCTGTCACAGAGCAGCAAAGGCAGAGGAGCAGGGATCTTCCCAAGGGCTGCCCTCAGCACTGCTGGGTGCCACGGGCCCCATCCCTCACCAGGTGTGCCAGGCCTCCATCCCCCACCACCCCCCCCATCCCTCACCAGGTGTGCCAGGCTTCCACCCCCCATCCCTCACCAGGTGTGCCAGGCCTCCATCCCCCCCCCCCATCCCTCACCAGGTTTACCAGGCTTCCATCCCCCATCCCTCACCAGGTGTGCCAGGTTTCCACCCCTCACCAGGTGGGCCAGGCTCCCAGGCCACCCCCTGTCCCTGCAGCCGTGCCCACCCCAGCCCCAGCAGGGCTCCCTGCCACAAGCCCCCAGTACCCACCGTGCCGCTGTGCCCGGGGTGCACCTGCAGCTCCTGGCACCGGGGGTCGTGCCAGCCCTCGGGGGAGCCGCGGGGCATGCGGGGGAAGGAGGTGGCACAGTCTGAGGCCAGGTACTGCAGCACCTGCCACGTCCTGCCAGCGTCCAGGGAGCGCTCGATCAGCATGGCTGCGGGCGGCGCCTGCGGGCAGGGACGGGCACCAGGCTGGCACCAGGCTGGCACCGTGCAGTGACAGCTCACGGGCAGAGCAGCTGCCCCCACACACCCACCCTGAAGTGCAGCACCACGCTGTCCAGCTGGAACAGCTGCTCCAGGTCCAGCTGCAGGGACACGCGCTCCACACCTGCGGGCACAGAGGGCACCGTCCCAGGGACACGCTGGGGGCACGGGGACAGTGCCAGCCACTTCCTCCTTTCCCCCCCAGCCCCGGAGCTCAGCACCGTGCCCTCGTGCCCTCGGGCGGGTTGTTGGCAGCAGCGCGTGCCCCTCACCGTTCTGGGACTGCCACCAGCGCGCGCGGCCGGCCGAGGACAGCACGTTCTCCACGCGGTGCCCGCTGTGGCTGTGGGGCAGCCTCGAGTCACACCTGCAGCACTTCATGCTCCACTGCAAAGAAAGGACAGTGAGCACCCCAGCAGCCCCCGGAGAGGCCTCGGGGGCGAGGAGGAGAGGCAGGGTGGGTTCATTACAGAACAGGAGCATCAGCTCGGTGAGAGAGAGCGGGAGGACCACGGTCAGTGAGACTGATGACGCTCAGGCCACTCAGCCTGCACACCTTGTTGTGAGCCACAGCTCAAGGTTTATGGACTAAAAGCTAAACCCAAAACCTTTGACTAACACAGATTTTTGGCGAACCATCTGAATTGCGGTTTTTTAAGCAACCCCCCCGGTTTCCACAACGCCAGCACTGGCTAGAAAGCCCTTTGCAGCCTTTCCGCACTGGTTTGCCCTTTCCTCAGAGCCCAGGGGCTGTCTGCTGAACAGAAGGGCCTTTCTCTCCTATCCGAGGGCCCGGGCCGTGCTCAGCCCCCAGGGCTGTCCCCCGGGAGCAGGGCAGGAGCTCGCAGTGGGTCAGGAGCCAGGGGGTGGAAGTCGAGTGGCTCAAAGTTCAGCCCTTCACTTGAGCAAGTAACCCGGGGAGTAAACAGAGATTCAGCGCGGGGAGCGGGAGAAAGGCTCCCCCGGGAGCAAACAATACCCAAATTGTCACTAACCAGGCAACGCTCCCTGCGGGCACCTCCGGGGCCGCTCAGAACGGCAGAGATCGAGCGGGAGCCGGGAGAGGGAAGGGCTGGACAGCAGCCGAGGATGGGGCAGGCAAGGAGCACCAGGAAACTGGGACGGAGACAGCCGGGGGGGCAAGGTGGGAAGGGCAGGGCCAGGGGGACGGGGAACTGGGAGATGGGGAACTGGGGAGATGGGGAACTGGGAATTAGGAGACGAGGAATTAGGAAAAGGGGAATTAGGGAGATGGGGAATTGGGAATTATTAGGGAGATGGGGAATTATTAGGGAGATGGGGAATCAGGGAGATAGGGAATTTTAGGAACTAGGGAATTTTAGGAAATAGGGAAACACGGAGATGGTGCCAGAGCCCACAGCAGCGTCCCGGGGGACACAGGAAGGCCCCAGCTGAAGCTCTTGGAGTGGAGCCAGGGACTGCAGAGATCCCTGGGAGGGGGAAGATGCTGCTCAGGGCATGAAATGAAGGGCTCAGCACCTCCAGCATGGTAGGAACAGGTTATGCAGAGGAACTGAGGCTGCCCCAGCCCTGGCAGTGCCCAGGGCCAGGCTGGATGGAGCTTGGAGCAGCCTGGGGCAGTGGAGGTGTCCATGGCAGGGCACTGGAGCTGCATCATCTTCTCCAGCCCAAACCCTCCTCAGGAGCAGCAGAGGAGCCTCCCAAATGGAGCAGTGGGACACGTCTGTCACATCCCCAGGGATTAGGGAGGATGGAGCAGAGCGTGCCAGGGATGGCAGAAGCCAGCCCTGACGGCTCAGAAATGCCACCCTGCGTGCAGAGGGGGTCTGGGTCTGGCAGGGGCACAGCTGGCACAGGGAAGGCAATGAGACACCCTCTGCAAGGCTGGCGGGGGCTGCACTGGCTCTGGGTGACTCCAGAGGCATGGGAGAGCTGGGAGCCCAGAGGGGAATCAGCTTTCGGGGTCTGGGCAGGGCCAGGGGGGTGACAAGTGACAAACAGCACTGCACGGGCACCCCTGGGCTAAAACCTTCCACAGGATGGTTAAAACTGAGGAGCCAAATCCAGCCCAAACCCTAAACAGGGCCCTTCCAGGGCTGGGGGAGGGACAGCAGGGCAGCAGGGCGGCAGCCACTGGGCCACAGTGACACCACCATTAATGGTTTCACCTTTAAAACTTAATTTGTGGTTTACAAAAATTAATCTGTGGTTTCATTCCTCACACAGCCCAGACCTGGGTCTGCTCTGTCCCAGGCCTGGGAGCCATCCCCAGCTGGGAGCACAGTGAGATCCTCACTTGGAACCCGTCTGTTTCTGTATTTGCCACAATCTTTATGTTCTCTGTCTATAAATACCCCAGCACAGGAGTTGGCAAACTACAGTATTTATAACAATATCACAAAGTAAGCAAACATAGCGCTGAAAATATATAATCATGCCATTTCCCTGGCTCTACCAGTGAGAATCACAAATAATTTAATCAGGACTAGGCAGAACTCATTTCAGATAATGGCCACGAGCAGCAAATTGTCAGGGAGCTGCAGGAATTATCCACAGAAATAATCTAGTGAACAATTGCCAGCGGTGATTAAACTTCCCACCAGTCCTGACTGTGCTCAGCAAAGGAGAAAGGAAGGTTTCCTGCAAGGGGAAAGGTTAATCTCGGCTAAATTATTCATTAGCGGTGACTCGTGCATAGTTATGAGCTCATTCACACAGCCAGGGACAGCGGTGCTCTCCAGCAGCCTCAGTGCAGCTGCAGCCCCACTCAGACCTGGTGCCAAATCAAAATGAAGCTTCAGGGTGTGAGACAAACCCTTCCCAGGCAGCCCAGGGCTGTGCTGGCTGCAAAAATCTCCTCTTTCCCCCCGCCCCCTCGGCTTTTTAATTAAGACTAAAATTAACACTGGAAACCAAATCCATGTCACATCCTCGGAGCGAGTTGTGAAACCCCTGCATTGCACAACAGCAGGATGTGCCCTCACCAGCTGTGACTATGTGGCTCAAAGTTCCTTGGGACAGAGGGATTACCAAAAAGGACTGTCCAGAGAGAGGAGAGCTTCAGCAGCACGTCCCCTCCCCAGCTCTGTGCCATTTCCTTTTGTGAGCAGGCTCAGGGCATGCCTGGGAGCTGCCAGGGGCTGCAGCTCTACGTGACCAGAGGCAGGGCAGCTCTGGGCCGCAGGCATCTTTTATGGAAAATCCTTCCCTTGGGATGTTTCCTCCTGAGGAGCTGAGAGGCCTCAGGAACAAAATGCAAACAATGGTTATCTGCTGCTGTGGGATGCAACAGGTGCATCTGGGATTGGTCTCATGTGGATGTTTCTCATTAATGGCCAATCACAGCCCAGCTGGCTCGGACAGAGAGCCGAGCCACGAGCCTTTGTTATCATTCCTTCTGATGAAATAATTTTTTTCTATTTGTTTAGTATAGTGTTAATGTAATATATATCACAAAATAATAAATCAAGCCTTCTGAACCATGGAGTCAGGTCCTCGTCTCCTCCCTCACCCTGGGACCCTGTGAGCACGGTCACAGCCAGGGATCTGCTCTGGGCATTGCTGGCTCCCAGCACAGCCTCCCCTCCCTGCCAGGCTCTGCTGGGAACCAGTGGGGAGGAAGGCAAAAGGGGCTCTGGGTCTGCAAGGAAATCACTTCTCACCCTCTGTGCCTCCAGGCTGCTCCAGTCACCCAAAATCGGGTTATGGAGGCTCTGGGATGAAGGGAAACTCGTTCCAGACTTCTGAAAGATAACTCACAGCACAGTTGTGCGAGAGGGAAAACTCCTGCGCTCAGAATAAATAGAGTCACGTCTCAGAAATAAATGGAAGGGGAGAAAAGTCCACAAAGAACAACTTGGCTGAGCGTGGCAGGCCTGCAGGTCTGTGCTGCTCTCCTCCTGCCCTGGCCTTGTGACCCAGCTCCTGAGCAGCCTCCCTGCTCGTGCAGGGCAGCAAAGCTCGCACAATTTAACCTGATGGCCCCTGACCAAGGATATTTCGGGAGCTCCTGCTGCCATTTTAACATGAGCAGAGAGCCCTTGAAATAAGAACCCCCTGGCACAGGAGCAGAGCCTGAAATAAAGTGCACTTTTCATCAGCAGAGAGGGAAGCTGAGCTGTGCAGCCGTGGAGCAGAGACCCCTCCCAGCTGTGGGGTCCCAGCTCTGCCCCAGGGCACAGAGCACTGCGCCAGGCAGCCCCTGGCACTCAGCACACCAATATCCCATGGGGACACCAAGGAACACTCTGGAAAGCAGTGGGAATCTGTACACACACACAGATTTGGGGTTATTAAATGATGGGGTGGGCCAAGGCCCCTGCAAAGCCAGGTTATGTCAGGTTCTCCACCCTATCCCAGCCCCAGGACACGTCTCTGTTCCAGCACTGGTTCCTGCAGCAATGGCTGTGCCAGGCTCCGGGGGCAGGGCACAAATCCATTCCTTTGCCATGGGAAAAGGCAGCAGAAGCTCCCACGGCTCTGCCATCGTGGTTAAACTTCCCAGTGAGCAACTGGCATTCCCTAAACTGGACTGGGATTCAGTTTGGGAGCACAGATCCAGCACAGAATCAGGGAGCTGAAAGGGATCACTGAGTGCAGCTCCCAGCCCCACACAGGACACCCCAAAATCCCCAAAATCCCAGCCTGGGCCCCGAGGTTCTCTGTGCCATGACATCGCTGTCCCTTTGGCTGGTTGGAAATGACACTGGAAATGAGCTCTGAGTTTTGCTCAAACACAGAGAGGGCTCTGCCCCCAGCTTGGTTCTACCCCAGATTCAGGGGGCAGCAGAGGAGGGGTAAAGGCACGAGTTGGACAACCCTCCCAGGGATGAGGGTTGAGGAAATGCAGTTCCTCTCCCTCACTCAAAAGCAAGCTTGTGGGCGCTGTTTTCCTCGCCCCATCTGTTCTCACATCAGCAAAACCTCATCTGAAACCTGCCAGGAGGATCTGACAGGCTGCAAAGCCCAGACTGCAGCAGCTTGTCCCACACCCCACACGGTGCCAGGCAGGGAGGAGATGTCTCCCAGCATGTGCCAATCTGCAGCCCCGAGGCCAAGAAAACGAGATGCAGAGAGGGAGGAGGGAGCAGCCATGGGAAACAGGCTGCTCCTGGCAGGTGGGGGCACATCCCTGCAGCAGGGAGTGCCCGAATGCCGGGCTGAGATCAGCCCTGGGCAGCAGCCTGTGCTTGCTGCTCACCTCCAACCCCTCAGGAGCACAGACCGTGCAGGGCAGACCCCTGGCAAAGAAAAGCCCAAAGCAGAGCTGTGCTTTGGTGCCATCCAGCCTGGTCATTGCCTGGCTCTGTGCAGAGCAGGCTGAGGGGGAGGCACAGCTCTCCCTGCTCCAGCCCTGGGTGGGCTCCCAGCTCCCTGAGCGATCCAGGCAGGTGGCCCAGCAGCTGCCAGCCCCAGCACAGCCCCAGCACAGCCCCAGCACAGCCCCAGAGCTGTCTGGCACTTCCCTCCCGGCAGATATTGGTCGGTATTTCTGGAAGCAGCCAAAGAGGAGTCAGTGCTGGGGCTCCAGAGCAGCCCTGCCAGGCAGCTGCCCCCATCCATCAGCAGCAGGGACCCTGTGCTGTGCCAGGAGCCCCGTTGAGCTCACATCTCCTGCCAGGAGCCCCATTGGGCTCACATCTCCCTGCCTGGAGCCCCATTGGGCTCACATCTCCTGCCTGGAGCCCCATTGGGCTCACATCTCCTGCCTGGAGCCCCATTGGGCTCACATCTCCTCCCAGGAGCCCCATTGGGCTCACATCTCCTGCCTGGAGCCCCATTGGGCTCACATCTCCTCCCAGGAGCCCCATTGGGCTCACATCTCCCTGTCTGGAGCCCCATTGGGCTCACATCTCCTGCCAGGAGCCCCATTGGGCTCACATCTCCTGCCAGGAGCCCCATTGGGCTCACATCTCCTGCCTGGAGCCCCATTGGGCTCACATCTCCTGCCTGGAGCCAGTATCAGATATACTTACATATATTCGGATATATATATATATATATCAGATATATTTACATATATTCGGATATATATATATATCAGATATATTTACATATATTCGGATATATATATATATATCAGATATATTTGCATATATTCTGATATATATATATATCAGATATATTTCCATGTGTTCTGATATTTTTCATATATTCTGATATATATATATCAGATATATTTATATATATTCTGATACATATATCTGATATATTTACATATATTCTGATATATATATATCAGATATTTACATATATTCTGATATATATATCAGATATATTTCCATGTATTCTGATATTTTTCATCTATTCTGATATATATATATCAGCTATATTTCCATATATTCTGTTCTGTAGTTGAAGGAAGTGCTAACTGAGGCTGACCCACCCTCAGTCCCTCTCAGCCCGTCCCACCGAGCCTCCCTCAGCCCCTCCCGACCCAGTTCCAGCCTGGCTGCTTTTCCCGTCCGTTCCCAGTTTCCCTGCCCCGCTGGCTGCAGCAGCAGCTCCCAGCCCGAGTGCTTCCTGCCCGGGCTACACCGGGCAGTGCTGAGCCCCGGCCAGGGATGGAGCAATGGGAGGGCAAAGAATAAAGGTCAGAGGGCTCTGGGGCCGGGCAGACAATGGAGCAGAGGCTGCGGCTGATCAGTGACCACCAGAGTTGCACAAGAGGGCCCTGGGGCCGGCAGGAGCGACCCCTGGTCCCCTGCCCTCTGCTGAGCTTGCAAAACCACCCCAGATCTGGGCCTGCTTGGCAACTGAACCAGAGCAGGGCTTGTCACCAAAAAAGAGCCCTAGGAGTCTATAAATTGAACGGGTTTGCTTTTTATAGGATGGGAATAGGGAAATCGAGTTCGGTTTTGCTTAAATTAGGGAAGTAGAGAAAGGGAGGGAGGAATTAGGAAATGCTGAACCCGTGGGGATCTCTCCCAAGTTAAGAGCTGGTATAATCAAACCTCCGTCAGCAATTACAGCTGCAGAACAGAAATCAGGGGATTTGCTATCGGTAACTCTGAATCTCTCATTTCAATAAAGGAAAGGAACAAAATGTCAGCAAGAGAAGAGCCCATTCCCAGAGCCAGAGAATGCAGCTCAGCACAATGTTAACTGTTCACATCCCCTTTAACCCTGCCACTGTAAGGCAAGAGACGAGGGACACGGAAACCAAAGGGTTTTGGGATTTGTAGCCTGGGAGGGACGAGTGCAGCCCTGCTCCCTGCCTTCCCGCAGGAGCCCTCCCTGCCCTGCAGCCGGGTCCCTCCTGCTCCAGGCCCCTCTCTGGGTGATGCAGAGGTCACAGTGCTGCCCTTTGAAAGAGCTCCCAGGGCCAGCAAAGGGGGCACCCAGCCCATCCCAGCTGCTCTCGGGGTGAGCAGGTTAATCGGGGTTTGCTCCTCACTCACTCTCCAAGCACAAGGCCCCCACGGCCCCTTTTCAAATAGAAGACACTGCCAGAAGCTATTGCTAAATGAAGATTTCAGAGGCACATTTTGGAGCGTTTTTCTCATCTATAAGCAGAAATTTGGAAGGGAAAGCTAATTAAGCCACAGGAAGCAGTTGGGGTTTATTTGGGAGCGCAAATGCTGATCCCTGGGAGCAGCAGAAGAGCTCCAGAAAAAGGGAGTGGAGGAAATGCCTGACTGAGACTGTCAGCAGGAAAAGGCCCTGAGGGAGCAGAGATGCTGCAGGCAGCCCAGCATCCAGGAGGATTGGATGCTCACACCCCTCTGGGCAGGAGCTGCCCCTCCCTGAGCTCAGGGATGAGTGGAAATCTGTCCAGCCCAGCCAGGACACCACAAATCCACAGCCACATCTTGGCCTCCAGTTTGCAGGGGATGAAAACCACAAGGCTGACTCACAGCAGCTGGGCTCCAGTGCAGAAAGCTCTGCCCCACTGGGGAGCTGCCACTCCTTTCCTCTGGAGCATCCCTTCCAAGGCTGCCTGTCCTGCACTGAACCCTTGGGGCTCCTCCCAAGGCACTTTGGGGTTAACAGCAGCCACAGAAAGGCTGCAGGAAGTGCTCACACCGGGGACACACCAGCCCTGCAGCTCCCAGCTCTGTGCTGGGGCAGATTTATCCCTAAACTCTGTACTGGGGCAGATTTATCCCTAAACTCTGCTGGGACAGATTTATCCCTAAACTCTGTGCTGGGGCAGATTTATCCCTAAACTCTCCCTCTGGCTCAGCAGCAGAGTGGGAATCTGCAGCATCATCCCCCCAGCAGGATCTCCTGCCCCCACACAACCAGGGACTGAAAACAGCTTCAGCAGCTTTTCTAAGCTGGAATGTTCCCATTCATGACAAGCAGATATGAGTTCAGTTTATAACTAAAATCCCTAGGGACAGGAGGGTTGGGGATGCTCCATGCCAGAGCCTTGCTGCCCACACCCTGGGGCTGCCTTGGTGCCCAGCTCACCCAGGGGGACGGGGAAGAAAAGGATGGGTTGGAAAGGACCTTAAAGCTCATCCCAGCCGGGACAGCTCAGAAAACCCTCCAGGCTGGAGCATCCTGCTGGTGAGGAGGATGGAGGCAGGATGGGAGGTAGGATGGGAGGGAGGATGGGGAGGATGGAGGGCAGAATGGGAGGGAGGATGGGAAGCAGGACGGAGGGAAGATGGAGGGCAGGATGGAGGCAGGATGGGAGGGAGGATGGGAGGTAGGATGGAGGGAAGATGGAGGGAAGATGGAGGCAGGATGGGAGGGAGGATGGAAGGCAGGATGGAGGGCAGGATGGGAAAGAGGATGGGAAGCAGGATGGAGGGAAGATGGAGGGAAGATGGAGGGCAGGATGGAGGCAGGATGGGAGGGAGGATGGGAAGCAGGATGGAGGGAAGATGGAGGGAAGATGGAGGCAGGATGGGAGGGAGGATGGGAGGTAGGATGGAGGCAGGATGGGAAAGAGGATGGGAAGCAGGATGGAGGGCAGGACGGCTCTCCCACGCCCCTGGCGGTGAGGAGGATGAGGGGAGGAAGGCTCTCCCGCCCCCAGGGCAGCTCTGGGCGCAGGGCAGGGGCTGTACCTGTCCGTGGGGGGTGCAGTACGTCTCGGGCTTGCTGAGGCCGCAGGTGGAGGAGGCTCTCAGGCGCGGGGCCCGGCCCAGCAGCAGGTCCCCGGGGGCAGGGTAGCAGGCTCCGCCCTGGGAGCAGGGTCTCTGCGCTGCCAGGGGCTGCAGGGCGGCTGCAACGGTGGGAACCGGGCTCAGGGCGGTGCCGGGGGCACAGACAGCAACCAGCCCCGCAGACAGACAGACAGACAGACCGGGGCACAGACAGCAACCAGCCCCTCAGACAGACCGACAGACAGACAGGGGGCACAGACAGACAGACAGACAGACAGGGGGCACAGACAGCAACCAGCCCCTCAGACAGACAGACAGACAGACAGGGGGCACAGACAGACAGACAGACAGGGGGCACAGACAGACAGACCGGGGCACAGACACCAAAAAACCCCTCAGACAGGCAGACAGACAGGGGGCACAGACAGGCAGACAGACAGGGGGCACAGACAGACAGACAGACCCGGGGCACAGACACCAAACAACCCCTCAGACAGACAGACAGACAGGGGGCACAGACAGACAGACAGGGGGCACAGACAGCAACCAGCCCCACAGAACCAGGAGCTGCTCTCTGCACCAACCCAGCCATGCCTGGGACAACCTCCCCAGGACACGTGCCAATGGTGCTTCCCCTTGAGGCGAAACCTTTGTTTTTAATACCAGTGCTTTGTACCAAGAGTTACTTCCTTGCCCTGGCCCCAGGCTCTGGGCTGCAGGGATGCTCTGTGCCTTGCTCATAGAGCTGAGCAGCTCTGGAGGTGTCCCCTGGTCCCAGGGCCAGCCAGGTCGGTGTCCCCTGGCCCTGCAGCTCAGGACAGAGAGCAGCTCCTGCCGCCCAGCAGCGCTACAATGCAGCCCAGGCTCTGCTGCTGCTGCTGCACTGCTGCCATCAGCAGCGTTTCTCTTTCCTCAGCTGCCACCAGCAGCGTTTCTCTTTCCTCAGCTGCCATCAGCAGCGTTTCTCTCTCCTCGGCTGTTCCCCTGCCCTCTGGGAGCACAGGGTGAGCCTTACCCAGCAGGACGAGCGCTGCCCATGGCCACGGCTGCCAGCCAGGCTCCATTCGGCCACAGACACAGCTGGGGAATGGTTTGCAGCGAAAAGAGCAGAAAACGTCAGTTCAAAAGCTCACTCCGGGTCCTCCTTCCTTCTCACTTCACAGGGAGAGGCTTCTAATTAATCTACACGGAATAGCAGGGGGAAAAATCAAGAATAACGAAGAGGAAAATGAGATGCTGAAGCTGAATTTGCCTGCAGCGCAATGAGCCCCTGCCCCAGCCCGGCTGGTGCGGGTGGGATGGGGGCTGGAGGGGATGGAGCGCACACAGAGCCCTGCAGCCCCCAGGCCCCCTCCCAGGCACGCTGGGCGCCTCCCGAACCTGCGCTGCCCTTGGGCGCCTCCCGTACCTGTACCTGTACCTGTACCTGTACCTGTACCTGTACCTGTACCTGTACCTGTACCTGTACCTGTACCTGTACCTGTACCTGTACCTGCGCTGCCCCGTGCTCCGTGCGCCCCAGCCTCGCCCTGCGCCTCCAGACCCAGCCCCGGAGCCAGACTCGCGCCGTGAGCCCCGCTCACATTGCAGGAGAAGCAGAAATCCATAAAAACCTCCCGTGAGCGTCTCCCGCGGGGAAAGGAGCCCCGTGGGACAGCCCAGGGAGGGAACGCTGCCAGCACGCACCCGCGGCAAAGAGAACCCTCACCTGCCCTGTCCCCCGTGTCCCCTGCGAACCGAACCCTCACCTGCCCGTCCCCCGTGTCCCCTGCGAACCGAAACCTCACCTGCCCTGTCCCCCGTGTCCCCTGCCAGCAGAACCCTCACCTGCCCGTCCCCCGTGTCCCCGCCGTGTCCCCGGCAGCCGGCAGAGCTCTGGGCGCCGGCCGCTCCTCGCAGGCTTTAAACGCGCCCTGCCTCACCTGCCGAGAGGTGCTGTGGGTGCAGCGATGACAAAGGAGTGATTCAGGGAGCCCCAGACATCCACACCCTGTGAGCGCAGCGCGGCTCCGGCAGCGCCGGGCGGGCACGGCGGGGAAAACCCAGATGGGGTGTGATAGACCCAAATGGGGTGTGATAGACCCAAATGGGGTGTGATAGACCCAAATGGGGTGTGATAGACCCAGATGGGGTGTGATAGACCCAAACGGGGTGTGATAGACCCAAACGGGCTCTGTTAGACCCAAACGGGGTGTGATAGACCCAGATGGGGTGTGATAGACCCAAACGGGGTGTGATAGACCCAAATGGGGTGTGATAGACCCAAATGGGGTGTGATAGACCCAAACGGGGTGTGATAGACCCAGATGGGGTGTGATAGACCCAAACGGGGTGTGATAGACCCAAATGGGCTCTGTTAGACCCAAACGGGGTGTGATAGACCCAAACGGGGTGTGATAGACCCAAACGGGGTGTGATAGACCCAAACGGGGTGTGATAGACCCAAATGGGCTCTGTTTAACCCAAATGGGGTGTGATAGACCCAAACGGGCTCTGTTAGACCCAAACGGGCTCTGTTTAACCCAAATGGGGTGTGTTAGACCCAGATGGGGTGTGATAGACCCAAATGGGGTGTGATAGACCCAGATGGGGTGTGATAGACCCAAATGGGGTGTGTTAGACCCAAACGGGCTCTGTTAGACCCAAACGGGCTCCATTTAACCCAGTTCGGCTCCGTTTAGCCCGGCTGGGCTCGGTTTAACCCAAAGGAGCTCCATTTAACCCCGTTGGGCTCTGTTTAACCCGGCCGGGGCTGTGCTCACCCCGGCTGCCAGGGCCGGGCCGCTCCCAGCGCCTCAGCTCCAGCCTTTAAACGCTGATGGAAACATAGCTTTGTTATTGTTATTCTGCTGCAGCAAAGTCAGGAGCGGCTGAAGCCCCGTCTGAAGCGAGGGCTGCAGAGCCAGGGCGGCTCAGAGCGCAGCCACCGTCCCCCAGCGCTGCCCCACACGCTGAATTCCAGCTGAAACTGCTTTCATCCTCAGCAAAACCGAGCCCTTTCCGTGTCCTGCAGTGGAACAACCCCGGAGCTCCTCTCCCACCCTGGCGAGGGGCTCAGCAGGTGACTCCGGCTCCCTCCTCCTGCTGCGCTGCTGTCGGTGTCACCCTGTGCCATCCCCACGCCGAGGGCCGGAGCTCCCAGCAGGGCTGCACACAGAGCTGGGATAAAAGAAATTAAAAATATCGTCCCTCGGGCTACGCAGTGTGCGCTGGGCTGAGGCGGGGCACACCTGGGCACACCTGGGCGCGCTCTGCAATGCGGTAACGCCGCATTCCTCCGGCCCGGCCCCGCCCGGGGCAGCGGGGGAAGCGAGAATAAACCCTGGAACGTCTGCAGAGAGAGGAGGGAGGGATGGGACGTGCCCCGAGCTGCCGGCAGATCCTCAGCACGGCAGCGAGCCCCGCGCAGCCGAGCGAGCGCCTCGGGGTGTGAGGGGCTCCCACCGAGCCCCGAGAGCCGCAGCGGGGCAAAACATCACCCGCAGCTCCGCCTCCGCAAGGTCAAACAGGATCCAAACCGAGGAAAAGGCTCGTTTACAGAATATCAACTGAACCAGTGAAAATGGGAGAGTCTCGTCTAGAGAATATCAACTGAACCAGTGAAAATGGGAGAGGGAAAATCAGCTGTGGATGGGTGGGTGCTCAGGGACCAGGGATCCCTGAATGCTTTGGTGGCAGGGTGGTGACAGGCCCAGTTTCTGATAGCAGTCAGACAAAATATCAACTGCAAACCAGTGCAAATGGGACAGACTGGTCTATAGAATATCAACTGCAAACCAGTGAAAATGGGACAGACTCATCTATAGAATATCAACTGCAAACCAGTGAAAATGGGAGAGGGAAAATCAGCTGTGGACGGGTGGGTGCTCAGGGCCAGGGAACCCCGAAAGCCCCGGTGCCAGGGTGGTGGCAGGTCCAGGCTCTGGCGGCAGCCGGACCTGGAACAGCTCCAGCGCTGAATAAATGCAAGTGCTGGAGCAGTCTGGGCTGGGTGGCACAGACAGGAGGATGCCCGCAGGGCCCGAGCTCCTCTCCAGCCTGTGCTGACCTGTGCCAGGCTGTGCCCACAGCCCTCCGAGGGTTGGGCCAGACGTTCCCTGGAAAACAAACACCGTGAGCTCCTGCAGGAAATCGCGCTCTGAGTCACGGGACATCCCTGCCCGGGCTGCGGGGGACATTGCCCAGGAAAACCAAACACCGAACCTGGAGGAGCAGAGCAGCACCGAACACCTCTCCAGGAGCAGACCAGCCCCGAACACCTCTCCTGCAGGAGCAGATAGCACCGAACACCTCTCCTGCAGGAGCAGAGCAGCACCGAACACCTCTCCAGGAGCAGAGCAGCACCGAACACCTCTGCAGGAACAGATCAGCACCGAACACCTCTCCAGGAGCAGACCAGCACCGCCTGCTGCTCCCCGTGCCGACAGAAACACCAAAGGAACCGAAATCAGTGACACAGCGCTGCATAAAGAACATTAAATCCCTTGAAATGCAAAACCTGCACTAAGGAAAAGGATGCAGCTCGAGGATGGTTTTATAGTTCAAGCACGCAGAAATTGAACAATACTTAACGCTGCTGTTACATTTCTCATTGAAGGATTAACAAGGTCTGAAGCACAATTCCTGAAAGCACACCAGCAGCTGCTTCACAATGGAAAATGCCAGGCACAGGGACGATTCCCTTCTGCTGAGCAGGATCTTGGCACAGGACAGGGCAGAGTCCGGGCTCCCAGCCCCTGACTGCCCAGCGCTGGGATGAAACCCTGGGCAGGCACAGCCTGAGTCCTGCCAGGTGCCTCCAACCCTTGCGGGAAAGGCCGGCAAGAGGCACAGGACACGGAGCTGGAAGCACTGAACTGCTTGGGAAGAGGAAAACTTGGGAGGGTTTTGTCAGGGGTGAGAAGTTATGTCTCATGTTGTAACTTTCTGATAACCCTTTCACTTGGAAGATTAATGATATCAGTAATAAAAGAGGTTTTCCTTCACCTAATCTTTTTCATTTCCCGTTTTAATTCAAACCTGACCAGCAAACCACCTCTTTATGCCAGCAGAGATGATTAAAATCACTGGCTTTGCTAATTACCATGATCTCTTTTAAAAGCATTTCAGGAATTCCTGACAAAATTCCAATTCCTGTTCTGAGAACCTGCTCTGTAAGCAAATAACACTTTGAACCAAAACGCCACTGACCTACTTTAGGTTTAAATTCCAGTAACTCTGGGATCTGGCTCCAAAGGGCAGCAAGCCTGTGAACCCAGCCGCTGTGTGCAGCTGCAGCAGTGCCAGCTGTGGGCACAGCTGTGGGCCACAGCTGGCACAGGGCCCTGCTGCCGTGGAGGGCTCAGGACCTGCTCCTCACCCAGCCCAGCCCAGGGGCACAGCAGTGCTCCCAAATCCCTTCCCCACCGCTGGGCAGCTCAGGATTTGCCCTTAAATTCAATTGAGTTTTCCTTTTCCCCATGCTCCTTTCCCCACCCCATGGGGTTCCCTGGGCCTGACCCACCATGAGGGGCACAGGATGCCCCAGTACCCCCAGTACCCCCAGTGTCCCCAGTGGGCTGGGCTGCACGGCCCCCCAGGCACAAGGGACACGGTGCAGGGCTGGCAGGGCACAGGCTGGCACTGTGCCCCCTTCCCACCGGGACCTGGATCAAATTATCCTTGCAGGGGAACAGCGTTATTTTTGTCACGTCCCCGTTTTCCAAGCAGGAAAATATTCCATTAGGAAAGCGTCCAGCTCCCCTCTGGAGGGTTTTGGCTTTTGGTCTCCGCACCCGTTTGGTGCCAGGCAGCAAAGCCCCCAAAAGCCTCTCCCTGCAACATCCAGGGCAGAAGTTTAAACTGACATTCAGGGACATTTAGGAGCCCCCTTTGAAGCACAGGTGTCCCATGAAGGACGCGCTGTTTGCTGCTCCTGCCTGCCAGCTTTGAGCTGCCCAGGTAGAACAGAGGCTGGGCCCAGCTGTGCTGCCCTCCCTGGCTGGGCTGAGGGCTGGGCACAGCCCATGGAGCAGAAAAAATCCAGCAGTGCCCGAGCCTTGTCCACTCACAGACGTGTGGGAGATGAGGCAACAGCTCTGTGCAGTTCTGTGCTCAGGGAGCTGGCACCAGGGCACGGGGCAGTGCTGGGCACCAAGGCACAGGGACAGGGCAGTGCTGGCACCAGCAGGAGAGGGACAGGGCAGTGCTGGCACCAGCAGCAGAGTCCCTGTGTCCCTGTGACCTGCCCAGGCAGTGATGGCCCCTCAGACCCCACAGCAGAGCAGGTCACCACAGCGGCCAGGTCACCACGGCCGGCCACGTGGCCAGAGCTGTCTGCACCCTGTGTCCACCACAGCCCGGGGGAGGCACAGCTGGGCTATGGAACCAAACCTGCATTATTTTATTCATTTTTAGCAGGACAGATCCTTAACACGCCTTGCTGGGCTTTAGGGTTTCCTTTCCTTTTTCTGCCCTCATTCCCTAGAGTGACACCACCCTCGTGCTGTGCCCGAGCAGATCAGACACCCTGGAAACGTCCCGGGCCTGCTATGGGGCCGTTCTGGCAGCAGGGCCAGCTCCCTTTCCCTCCCAGCCCCTTTCAGGGCAACTCTGCTCCTCCCAGAGCCCCCAGCACGCACCCCGGGGCATGGCCCAGCGCCTGCCGAGCCCCTGTCCCTGTCCCTGTGCCTGTCCCTGTCCCTGTGCCTGTCCCTGCCAGCAGGGAGTGTGCCAGCCCCGGGCCGTGGAACCTGAGCCCCTGGAAGGGAACGGGGCTTGCTCTGTGCCCAGCCCGGCCTGGGCAGCGCTCCCGTCCCGAGAGCATCACCAAGGGCACCCTTGGTACCAAGGTCACCCCATGGTACCGAGATCATCCTGGGTACTGAGGGCATCCCTGGTACCAAGGTCACCCCACAATACCGAGGTCACCCCGTGGCACCGAGGGCATTCCCTGGCACCAAGGTTAGCCCATGGTACCAAGGGCACTCTGTGGTACCAAGGGCACCCCGTGGCACCGAACCCACCCGTGCCCAGCCCGCCGTGCCAGGAGGACGCTCAGCTCTGCCAGAGCAGCAGCAGCCCGGTGCAGCAACTGAGCATCCCCTGCGCCCTCCTCCAGGGCAATTCCAGGCAGATCTCCCGGTGGGCGGCGCCGGAGCGGCATCCCCGGAGCTGCCGCGTCCCTTCCCCTCCTGAGCATCATCCCCGGAGCTGCCGCATCCCTTCCCCTCCTGAGCATCATCCCCGGAGCTGCCACATCCCCTCCGGAGCAGCATCCCCGGAGCTGCCACATCCCTTCCCCTCCAGAGCAGCATCCCCGGAGCTGCCGCGTCCCTTCCCCTCCAGAGCAGCATCCCCCGCTCTGCCGCACCCCAGGCTCCCCTCCGGAGCCTCATCCCCGCTCTGCCCCATGCCAGCCTCCCCTCCCAGCCGATTCAGGTTAAGCTCCGGCTGCTGACGCTGCCGGGGAAGTTCAGGCCCAGCTCTTCCCCCCGATGACGTTAAACCCGCGCGGCTCCCCCGGCCACAAAGCCCGGTTTAATCAAAGTTGCGATTAAACCTGACAGCATCCTCGTGCAGACTCTCCTAAATAAGATTTAGAGCGGCTAAAATTAGTCTAATTTGGTGTTAATCATTAAGCGTTTTAGCCACACTTAATTCAATTTAAATGTCCACACAACGAGCTTGGATAGATTTGTCACTGAAATCTAAACCAAAATGGAATTAAATGTTGTTAAATTAGATCAACACAATCTGAGTGCTGCCATGAGAAGTGTTTGCCAGAGATGATTATAGGCTGCTTGGTTAATGCTCAAAATTATCCTGAGCTCCGTCAGCCCAAAAGCTCCAGCTCTCAGTACTCTGGGAATCCATGGGCATCTCCATCAGTATTTTACCAACAAAAATTCCCTTCCCAGCCCTCAGGAAAAGACTTGCAAACATCAGGTTCAGCGGGCAGCAAAAACCCTGCCTGAAAAAAAAAAAAAAACCAAACCCAAAACCAATCAAAAATCCCTTTTGTAGGTGAGAAGTCGCCGTGACAGCGCCCTTTGTGTCCGGGGCCGGGAGCGGCTCGGCCGCTGGAGCCGGGGCTGGGCAGGGCCGGGCACCCCGAGCCCTCCCTGGAGCCGGAGGGGCCGCGGGGCGAGCCCCGAGCGCCGGGATCGGCCGTGACCTTCAGCTCCCCCTGTCTGGCCGCCGCCTCCTGCCGCTATCTCTTCTCCAAAAGCCATTTTTTCTGAGTGTTGCGGAAGAGAAAAAACAGAGCCCGAACTCAGGGCTCAGCTGCAACCTGGCTGCCAAGTTGGCAGAGAAGATAAGGACCCTTTATTTAAAGTAGAAAACCCCAGACGCTGAGGAGGGATAGACGAGTCTTTAGCAACTTTTACGGCCAGTCTTGCAATACAATTTCCTAAGCAGACTCGAAACTTGCAAAAAAAACCCCAAAAACCCCCGAGTTTTCACCGGGAGCGTTTCCTGGGAGAGCCGCGGGGGCAGGGGCGGCCTCGGGACGTGCGGGATGTGAGGAGCCAGGGCTGAGTCACAGCTCAGAGACACGGAAACCCCCCAAATTCAAGGGCCGTGCTCCTTTCTGGGGCAGCCAGCAGTGCCCACGATCTCCTGTGCAGGAACCGAGCAGCGTGGGGGCACCAAAGCTGAGGAGGAGGAGGGGAGGAAGGCAGGAAGGACGAGCTTTACCTCCTTCCCCGTGCACCAACCTCTCCCTAAAACCGCTGCTACAACACCAGCTGATGTTTTAATTTTGACACACTGCCTGGCAGAGCAATTCCCGTCCTCTCAGCCACATGGAAGTCTGTCCCGGAGTCCATCACCTCCTGGAGATCCCAACAACTTCCTGAGGCTTTAGCAGCCCTCTGGGCCCAGCTGAGGTGTGCAGGAACCCTCTGGGCCCAGCTGAGGTGTGCAGGAACCCTCTGGGCCCAGCTGAGGTGTGCATGGAACCCAGAGGATTCCTGCAGTATCTGCTCTGCTGGAGCTGCAGCCGCAGCAGATGATGGGGATGATGATGATGATGATGATGCAATCGTTCTTGCATCATCAGTAATGCCCGGGGGTTATTGGTGCAACACTGCCTGGCTGCAGCCCAGGATGGGAGCAGACCGGTCCTGCAGGTGACACTAAGGGGGTGACACAGAGGGGGACACAAAGGGGGTGACACAAATTGAGCACCAAGCGCAGGAAAAGTCAGGAGTGAATCTGAATTTGGTGTAACTTCTCCATCTTTGGAGCTTCCCCAAGGTCTCACTCCCAGGAAGTCAGGGGCTGTCACACCTGCAGAATCCCCTGCTCACGGTTCCCTTGGGTGAGGCACCTGGAGAAACCTTCCACAGGCACCTCACACCCCACCTGGTGACACTGTCACACCTCAGGCTGGTGACACTGTCACACCTTGGTTGGGTGACACCAGCCTGCTGCGTCCCTGGGGTGTTTTCTCACCCCCTTCCCTGCAGAGTGGCAGCCAGGCAGGGACATTTTGGTGAATTGTCACTGGCAGCCAGGCGGGGACATTTTGGTGAATTGTCACTGGCAGCCAGGCAGGGACATTTTGGTGAATTGTCACTGGCAGCCAGGCAGGGACATTTTGGTGAATTGTCACTGGCAGCCAGGCAGGGACATTTTGGTGAATTGTCACTGGCAGCCAGGCAGGGACATTTTGCTGAACTGGCCACGCACAGCCCCAGGCCCGGACCCAAACGCTGCCCTGCTCTGGGAGCTGTGGGCACAGACCCTCTCCTCGCCTCCCAGGCAATCAGCAAAGCCTCTGTGAATATATGAAATATGTATTGCAGAAGCAGGTACAGCAAGTCAGGCATCAGATCTCTGGTTTGGGAATTAGACTGAGACAGTCTTGGGGGTTTTTTTGGAGGAAGGAAAAACCTAAGTTTTTTAAGAGAAAAAGGAGAAATGGAAGGAGGGATGACAAAACGCAAGGAGAAGTGGAAGGAGAAAGAAATGCAATGGGGAAAAGAAGGAATAAAAAAATTACAAAGTGGGGGAGGAAAGGGTTTAAAAATAAATAAATAAAAGGGTTTTTTTTTTTCCGTCTGGCCGGATTAGCGGCAGGAGCTGCCAGGGCGGGGGGGCCAGGCTGGCCCCAGCTCCGGGCCCCGCTCCCGGCCCGGCCCCCGCCCCGCCCGCCCCGGCGGCGATAAAAGGAGGCGGCGGCGGCCCCGGGCAGCGGCGGCAGCGGAGCGGCTGCGACAGCGACAGCAGCGGCCACAGCCCCAGCAGCGACTGCACCGCTCCCTGCACCGCTCCCTGCACCGCTCCCTGCACCGCTCAGCACAGCCTGCAGCAACACCGCAGCCTCACCGCAGCGCACAGCCCGCAGAACACACCAGGTAAGGGCTGCCAGGGGATGGATGCCATGGGATGGGATGGGATGGGATGGGATGGATGCGATGGGACGCTGTGCAAAACGCGTGGGACCAGCAGCGTGTGCCTCCCACCACAGCCTGAGCAGGCTGGCTCTGGCTGTGCCCTGGGCTGTGCCCTGGTCACGGTGGCTCTGGCTCTGGCTGTGCCCTGGTCACAGTGGCTCTGGCTCTGGCTGTGCCCTGGTCACGGTGGCTCTGGCTGTGCCCTGGGGCAGCACAGGGCCAGGGTGGCTGTGTTTTCCTGAAGCAACCCTTCAGCAAAAATCCCCCCTCCCCGTTTGAAACACGGCTTCAAAGCCCAGCTGCAGGTCTGCGGGGAGCTCGGGGAGCTCGGCCGCCACAGCAGCCGGATCCAACTCACGCCCCTCTCCCTTCTCTTGCAGAAGCCACATCAGACCCCGCTGCTGCCGAGCTGAGATGGAAACCATGCACGAGCTGATCCCCTTCGCCAAGGAAATGCTGAGCCAGAAGCCCAACAGGAAGATGGTCAAGCTGTACATGGTGGGCAGCGTGCTGGCCTTCTTTGGGGTGGTCATCGGGCTGGTGGAGACCGTGTGCAGCCCCTTCAGCTCCCAGCCTGGCCTGGACGACGAGGACAAGAGCAATGCCTCAGCAGCCCGGGAGCAGCAGCAGCAGCCGCAGCAAAAGGAGGATTTGGTGCTGGCCAAGGGCAAGGCAGCGCCAGCGCCGCAGCGGGCCCTGCTGACCCGGCAGCACGCGTCCTAGGCTGGCCCAGCACCGAGCCTCCGCCCGCCCGCGGGGTTCCAGCACGGAGGGAAGGCTCGGCCGGAGGAGGCTGCACCTTGAGACTCGCCACAAGTGAAGGGCTTTATTTGCTGCCGTGCAGCAGTGGGGAAAAATACCTTTTGTTGGTATAAACCTGTGCGCCGAGCACAGCGTGGTTTCTTATTTTTCATACGGACGCGTTTTACACCATTTTGCAAGATCAATAAATATTTTATATGGTACCGGTGCTCTCTCTTGCTGCTGTTATTTTCAGAGCCTGCTCGTGCTGGTTTGCAGAGGTTTTGCTCACACCTCTGGCTCCTTTTGTGGGGCAGGGGGGACATGGGGGACAGCGGGGGAGATAAACCCAGAGAGGCGGCTCTGGGGGCAGGTCTGTCTGTCTGTCTGTCTGTCTGTCCCTGTGCTCCTTCCCCAGGGGCCAGCTGGGGAGGAGGTGGCATTTGTGTCACACGGGTGCCACATGGCCCGAGCTGGAGCTGGGCTTGGGCTTCAGGGGTTATCTGGGTTCAATGGCACAGATCTGTCTCTGCCACGGCCACGTGTGCACAGAACTGGTTTAAAATAAACCAAAACCCCATTCTCGCCCTGGCAGCCCTCCAGCAGGCTCCAGCTGCTGCACAGCTAAAAACCTTAAAACCAAAATCAAAACCCTTCCACCTTTTTGGGCTCTTTCACAAAGCTGCCACACACACCTGAGTGTGCAGGGTAACGGTGGATTCCAGAGTCTCAGGGTGACACAGATGGAAAAACACAGGGATGGCACAGCCTGGAGGGTGTGGAAACCATTCCAGGCTTCAGGCTCCACTCAGAGCGCTGCCAGGATCATTAGAGGACTTTCACCTATTTAAAAAATGTTCTGGGGCTTAGCAAGAATCTGCTGCATTTGGGACTAAGTCATGTCAGTCAGAGTCTCCAGCCAGCCAGAGCCAGGGATCCCAGCCACACTGCAGGGGGAGGGCAGGCAAAGCCGCCCTGCCAGTCCTGCCCAGGGCAGAAAATCTCTTTACCAGCTCCAAGACACCCTCGGGCCAGGAGGAGTAGCAGGATACACCCCTCATGGAAACTGGAGATGCACCAGCAGTGTGCCACTCTCCAGCCCACAGCACAGCAGCTGAGCCAAACGCTGGATCATGGAAAATGAAAAAGCCCTGCCAGAGCTCAGTGCCCAACGCACAGCTCCTCCCAGAGCTGCACAATGTAAGAGCAGGACCTGAAAATACCAGAATACGGCTGAAGTTCACTGGTTCATTTTCATAATACACAACCCGCAATTCATTTTGTTGACAAGTATTTCTGTTACCAAAACAAACCCAGCAGCGCAGAATGGAGAAAGAATCCTACCCAGCATCTGCCCAAAAAATGTGCTCAAGCTTTCAAATTTAAAGTACTTTTTCCTCATTAAAATTATAAGGGTTTTTTAAAATAGTGTTTGAGAGTTACCTCATTTAGTCTGTAACTAAATGAATTTAGTCTGTAACTAAATGAATTTAGTCTGTAACTAAATGCCCTTTGGCAAGGCTGAACTTGCCCCTCTCTGGCAAGGCTGAACAATTCCCCCTCACTGATACCGACGGAATTTTCATGGGAAAACTCGAGAATTCAGGCCTGAAGGGATCCATCAGCTGAGGAGCTCCATGGCCCTGCCCATCCCAGCTTTTCGAGAGGTTTTACATTCCCAGCAGGGCTCAGGGGCAGGGAAGGCTGGGCTGGAATGCGAGGGCACCGCCGGGAGCTGGGGGCTGTGGCTGTGGCAGGGGGGATGGAGGCGCTCCCAGGGCTGCTGTGTCCTGCCAGATCACAGGATCCCACCCAGGGGGACAGTCCTGGGCAGCCCAGAGCTGTGTCCATCACCTCAAAGGATCAATCCCACCCAGGGGACAGTCCCAGTCCATCCCAGAGCTGTGTCCATCACCTCACACGGATCAATCCCACCCAGGGGACAGTCCCAGTCCATCCCAGAGCTGTGTCCATCACCTCACACGGATCAATCCCACCCAGGGGACAGTCCCAGTCCATCCCAGAGCTGTGTCCATCACCTCACACGGATCAATCTCACCCAGGTGACAGTCCCAGCCCATCCCGGAGCTGTGTCCATCACCCTCAGTGCCCAGGATCCCCTCTCCCGTGCCAGTCCTGGCTGTGTCACCCTGCCCTGGGGAAGGGGCGCTGGGTGAGGGAGGACAAGGGGGGACAAGGGAGGACAAGGGAGGACAAGGGAGGACAAGGGAGGACAGGGAGCTCCTGAGGTGCCCGGGGGGCTCCAGGTGAGCCCGGCCAGGTGCCCCCCAGAACTGCCGGGTTTGCTGCCCTGCTGCTGCTGCTCCCAGTGCTGCAGCCCCGAGGTGATGAGCTTACAGCAAAGAGGGTTGGGAGCAGTCAAAATAGCCGCTCCTAAGACAGCTAAGGGGATTAGACAGCTAAAGCACAGCCCTGCCCCTGCCCCAGGCTGGGCACCGCACCCAGCTCACCCTGCTGGGCCAGCCTGGGGCCAGCCCGGGCTGCTGCCACGGCCCCGGGCACTGCAGGGACCTGGGACTCTCTGCAGAGGGGGAATTAGACCAGTGTTGATCCCTGATTTCACCCCACAGCACCCCACAGCCCGGAGCACACGGGTGTCTCAGACAGCTTTTATGGAAAATCCTTTCCTTAGGAATTTTCCTCCTGAGGAGCTGAGAGGCCTCAGGAACAAAATGCAAACAATGGTTATCTGCTGCTGTGGGATGCAACAGGTGCATCTGGGATTGGTCTCATGTGGATGTTTCTCATTAATGGCCAATCACAGCCCAGCTGGCTCGGACAGAGCTGAGCCACGAGCCTTTGTGATAATTTTCTTTTTCTATTCTTAGCCAGCCTTCTGATGAAATCCTTTCTTCTATTCTTTCAGTATAGTTTTAATGTAATATATATGATAAAATAATAAATCAGCCTTCTGAAACATGGAGTCAGATCCTCGTCTCTTCCCCCATCCTCAGACCCCTGTGAGCACCATCACACACGGGGCCATGGCCACAGCCCCTGCGAGGTGCCAACTGCAAAACTGTTTAATTATAAACACTGGGATAGAGCAGAGAGAAACCAGATGGGATAAGACACAGGCAGGACCAGGGAGAGCAGACAGAGCATTTAAGGCTGAGTTAAACCCAGACCCTGCGGGACGAACTCCTGGGGACGGCCACACATTGCCCCGGGGCTGAGTTATGTTGCTGGGCTGCCATGAGGTTGACTTCTGTTGTTCTGAGCCTTGTCTGAATGTGGTTTATTCCAACCTGTGAAAGTGACACTTTCCTGGTACATTAAATTCTCAGGAAAAATGCAGCTGGCGCAAAATCTGGCGAGTCTTTGTGCGTAGCCATCTTTCAAAGATCTGATTTCAGGCTGGAGCTGTCATCCAGCCCCTCACCGCAGGAGCTGAAGCCCTCCCCTGAGCTCAGCTCTCCAAAGGCAGGGCTGGATGTGTTCAGAGAGCCCTCAGTGCTATTTCAGTGTGGACACGGACGCTGCAGGGGCTGCCAGGCTAAATTTAGGGGTGCAGATAAGAGTTCCAGCCTCAGGCACCCATCTCCAAGGGCACTGGGAACATGGACAGCGGCCAAGGCTCCGAGCAGCCGCTGTTCCAACCATGAAATTTCAAGGCAGCAATTCCCAATTTGGTCACACAGGGAAAAACCACAAGTTTAGGGCTTGGAAAGGACGTGAACATCACAGTGTTTTCTCTAAAGCAGCAGTGTGCAGAAGTGCGACGTCGAACCAAACCAAAGCCATCCCACAGTGCTCTCATCTCCCTGGCCTGGCAGCCACGGGGGCTGCAGGGTGTGCAAGGAGAAAAGAAACCAAGGGCAGCCCCTGAGGTTGGGATGGCCCTGTCTGCAAAGAGAGGAATTAGAGCTCTGCTCGTGGCAAAGGGCACTGCGACAGCTGGGTAGGAAAAACAACATTTTAATGTCTACGAGACAAAGGGAAGCAAGAGGGAAAAGGAAAAAATAAAAAGGAAAATCCTCTGCATTTGACCAAGATTTGATAAGGATTTGAGAAAAGCCAAATATCACTCAAAAAAGGAAAAGAAAGAAAAAAAAAAAAAAAGAAGCAGAATCCAAATTCCTGCCACGTGTTTTTGAGCCTTGGAGCTGCCTGCACCAACCTGCCTGGGCTGGGCCTGGAACGAGCTCCCTGCAGGGCTCCCCGAGCTCCCTCTGCAGTGTCTGGCAGGACAAATTCCTGCCCAGAGCTCCCTCTCCCCTCTGGGCTCGGGCAGGACGCGTTTCCTGCCCAGAGGGCAGCAGGGCAGGAGCATCCCCGGGAGCACAACCCCAGCTCTGGGCACGGGAGGGACCCACGGCGGGGGAACCCACCCGGGGCCACCCCAGAGAGGCCATCCAGGAGCAGCAGGGCAGTGGCACAGCCCCGGGCTCTGGGCACAGCTCTGGGCTCTGGGCACAGCCCTGGGCTCTGCTCTGGGCTCTGGGCACAGCTCTGGGCTCTGGGCACAGCTCTGGGCTCTGCTCTGGGCTCTGCTCTGGGCTCTGGGCACAGCTCTGGGCTCTGGGCACAGCTCTGGGCTCTGCTCTGGGCTCTGCTCTGGGCTCTGGGCACAGCTCTGGGCACAGCCCCGGGCTCTGGGCACAGCTCTGGGCACAGCCCCGGGCTCTGGGCACAGCTCTGGGCACAGCCCTGGGTTCTAGCACAGCCCTGGGCTCTGGCACAGCTCTGGGCACAGCTTTGGGCTCTGGCACAGCTCTGGGCTCTGGGCACAGCCCCGGGCTCTGGGCACAGCTCTGGGCACAGCTCTGGGCTCTGGGCACAGCTCTGGGCTCTGGGCACAGCTCTGGGCACAGCCCCGGGCCCTGCCCCTCCAAGGCTGGCAGCAGCCGGGATCAGAAGCCCCTTGCCCTCCATCAGCCTTTCCCGGGGCTGTTTGGGGCGCAGGAGCCGCCGAGCCCCTGCTGCCAGCCCCGGGCCAGGAGCTGCCTGGGGCTGGAGCTGCCTTGGGCTGGAGCTGCCTTGGGGCTGGAGCTGCCTCGGGGCAAGAGCTGCTTTGGGGCTGGAGCTGCCTTGGGGCAGGAGCTGCTTTGGGGCTGGAGCTGCCTTGGGGCTGGAGCTGCCTCGGGGCTGGAGCTGCTTTGGGGCTGGAGCTGCCTTGGGGCAGGAGCTGCTTTGGGGCTGGAGCTGCCTTGGGGCAGGAGCTGCCTTGGGCAGGAGCTGCTTTGGGGCAGGAGCTGCTTTGGGCAGGAGCTGCTTTGGGGCAGGAGCTGCCTTGGGCAGGAGCTGCTTTGGGGCAGGAGCTGCCTTGGGCAGGAGCTGCTTTGGGGCAGGAGCTGCCTTGGGCAGGAGCTGCTTTGGGGCAGGAGCTGCCTTGGGGCAGGAGCTGCCTTGGGGCTGGAGCTGCTTTGGGGCAGGAGCTGCCTTGGGCAGGAGCTGCTTTGGGGCTGGAGCTGCCTTGGGCAGGAGCTGCCCTGCCCCAGCTGGGGCTGTCCCCGGGCCCCCTCCGTGCCCAGGGCCCGCAGGAACGAGGGACGATGTTCAACCACCTGCGCGGGGCTCCCTCTGATGCTCTCCAAGTGAAACTTGACGCTGCTCGGCAAAGACACACCTCTTCCAGGGTGTTGTGCAAAATTCTGCATTTTAATGTAGGACAGGAAATATGAAAAGAGCCGGGCAGGACCCAAACGGCCCCGCTGGCCCGGCCAAGCTGCAGGGAGCAAACCAAAGGCTTTGCTTGGCTCATCCATCCAGCCACCCGGGATTTTCCAGGGCTTTGGAAGCTGCAGCTCCTCCACTGACGGGTTTTTAAAGGGTCACACTGCTACTTCCCTCAGAGCAGCTCTGCTGAGGGATTTTTGTTCCTTCCTTCTCTCTCGTGCTGCATTTCCTGACTCCTCAGTGGGATGGGGCGGTTGCAAAAGATTCTCATTCCCTTCCTGGGACTGGTTTTGGCCTTCTGGTTCTATTCAGCGAGGGACACTTTCAAACCGGGTAAGTATCCAAAGTGACTCTGACTTTAAGGAAAAAATGACAAAAAGCCGCATTTGGGTGTTTAGCATAGAAACCGGTCAGAGCTCGGAGCAAGGCCGAGCCTTTGTGTGGTGGCGGATACTGAAAGTGGCTTTAACAAAGTTTTAAAACCAAACTGAGCAAGGACCGTGCAGAAAAACCTCCTGAGGGAGCAGGTGAGGCACGGGGCGAGAGGGAGAGGGCACTGAGTGCTCCATTTTCCTGAGTGCAGGAAAAGAGTTTAGAAACGGGGTTGTAAGTGCTAAAGTTTGGAACACGCACTCCGTGGGTTGCTTTTGGTACAGAACAGTTGGGGCGTTGGTAAATTGTGTCCTGGCTTGTGGAAAAAGCTGCTGGAAGAGTCCAGAGCTGTCCCTGTGTCCCCGCATTCCTCGGAGAGCTGTGGCAGCTCCACAGCTTTTCCCGTGAGATGGGAGAGCCCTGCTGGCGCTGGGTGCTTTGCATTCATTGACCTCCCAGTTACCGACTGCTCTGGGGGGCACTCAGGGTTATTATCTCCGAGTTGTAAGGTTATTATTAATTACCTGCTGCTCTGGGGGGCACTCTGGGTTATTATCTCCGAGCTGTAAGGTTTTCTAACGGCATGAGGCTGACTGCAGGGGCTGTGCCTGTGTCGCAGAGATGCTCCGCGGGAAGCGGGTGATCGTGACGGGAGCCAGCACGGGCATCGGGGAGCAGATGGCATATCACCTGGCACGGATGGGCGCCCACGTCCTCCTCACGGCGCGCACCGAGCCCCGGCTGCAGAGTGTAAATGGGCACAGCTGGGGCTCTGGCAGGGCTCACCCAGACACGGGCACGGCACCTCCAGCACAGCCACGGGAGCACCTGGGCATGGGTCACACCTGGGCACGGGTCACACCTGGGCATGGGGATGGGCACGGGTCACATCTGGGCACGGGGCACACCTGGGCACGGGTCACACCTGGGCACGGGGATGGGCATGGGTCGCACCCAGGCATGGGGACAGGCACAGGTCACTGGGACGGACACCTGTGCCCTGGGAGCTCCTGCACACCTGGCAGTGCCTCCTGCACACACACACCTGCAATCCCTTCCTGCACACAGAGCTCCCCACACTCCACGCCGCAGTGTCTGAGCCGCACACACGTCCCCACACACCCTCATTCCACGGCAGGCCCCTGCCCCTGCCCCTGCCCCTGCAATTCCAGCCCAGCCTGCGCGCAGGAGCAGCCAGACTGCCTCGGGTAACGCGCTCACCCAAGGAATCGTTTCCCAGGCTCCCTTTGAAGCTCACAAAGCTCCAAACACACTCCCGAAAGCCCAAACCACTGGTTTTAGGTGGGGACACATCACAGGGAGCTCCAACACCCACACCTGAGAGCCAGCGGGCTCGGGGGCAGGGAGGGGGTCCAGGCAGGGATGGGCTCCCAGAGCAGGGATGGGGCTCCCAGAGCAGGGATGGGCTCCCAGAGCAGGGATGGCTCCCAGGGCACGGACGGGCTCCCCAGAGCAGTGATGGGCTCCCAGGCAGGGATGGGGTCCCAGAGCAGGGAGGGGCTCCCAGGCAGGGATGGGGCTCCCAGGCAGGGATGGGGCTCCCAGAGCAGGGATGGGGCTCCCAGAGCAGGGATGGGGCTCCCAGAGCAGGGAGGGGCTCCCAGAGCAGGGATGGGGCTCCCAGAGCAAGGATGGGGCTCCCAGAGCAGGGATGGGGCTCCCAGAGCAAGGATGGGGCTCCCAGAGCAGGGACGGGCTCCCAGAGCAGGGATGGGGCTCCCAGAGCAGGGATGGGGCTCCCAGGCAGGGATGGCTCCCAGAGCAGGGATGGGGTCCCAGAGCAGGGATGGGGCTCCCAGGCAGGGATGGCTCCCAGAGCAGGGATGGGGCTCCCAGAGCAGGGATGGGCTCCCAGGGCACGGACGGGCTCCCAGAGCAGGGAGGGGGTCCCAGAGCAGGGAGGGGGCTCCCAGAGCAGGGATGGGGCTCCCAGAGCAGGGATGGGGCTCCCAGAGCAGGGATGGGGCTCCCAGAGCAGGGATGGGCTCCCAGGGCACGGACAGGCTCCCAGAGCAGCCAGGCTGTGCTGACCCCGCTGTTGCGCAGGTGGTGCGGCGCTGCCTGGAGCTGGGGGCGGCCTCGGCGCGCTTCGTCAGCGGCTCCATGGAGGACACGGCCTTCGCCCAGCACGTGGTGAGGGAGGCACAGCAGGCCCTGGGTACGTCTGAGCCCTCTCTGCACGCTGCCAGCATCCCGGCCGTGCTGTTTGCCATGTGAAAAAAGGGAGAGACGGGAAAATTCTCCCCTAACTCTGCCCTTTGCGGCCCCCGCTCCTCTGCCTGCACTGCTGCCTCTCAAACCGAACTGCGCTCTGGATTGCAGCTCTGTGCCCTGCTGGCATCCTGCTGCCGTGCCACAGCCCTGGCCTCCACCAGCCCAGTGCCAGGCTCCGGGGCAGGCACAGCCCTGGCCAAGGGTCACGGCTCAGAACTGCACCAGCCCCATGGGGAGCTCCCCTCTCCCTCCTGGCCCACAGACAGCACAGGGGTGATCTCCCTTGGGCCATGGCATTTGTGTTTTGAACCAAAAAAATACATCACAACAAAATATTTACTGGCAGCCACCATCCAGGCTGTATCCCTGCTCCGGAGAGAACAGGCCACAGCTCTGACCCAAAAACCTGATTTCCCTGGATTGCACTTACTCTGGTCCCAGAAAATGTTGTTTTGCTGCTTGCAGCCCTCTCCCCCAACACTAATGCCCATTTTTCTGCTGGCAGGAGGCCTTGACATGCTGATTCTGAACCACGTTGGTGCGTCCTACTTTGGCTTTTTTGATGGGGACGTGGAGCACGTCCGGAAGCTCCTGGAAATCAACTTCCTCAGCTACGTGGCCATGACCACGTCAGCCCTGCCCATGCTGAAGGAGAGCGAGGGCAGCATCGTGGTGGTTTCGTCCATGGCAGGTGAGGGGGCAGTGCCACCAGGCTGGTGACACGGGACTCACCAAAGGCACCTGGGCTGACTGCCAGAAACAGCACACAGAGACACCAGGCACAAATCCCCACCAAAACCAGCCCCAACACCCAAATCCACGTGGGTTTTCTGCTCAATCCAATCTCCCCATTTTGGTTTTTGACCAGTTAAACCCCACAGTGCTGTGTTGGTCAGTCCTCTGGTGAGCAGCTCAGGCCGGGGACAGGAGTTTCAGTTTTGCTCCATCCCTCCCCTCTGAGGGTTTTGTGGTTCCTGTGGGCTGCCCATGCCCTGAGCAGAGATGTGGGCCACAGCTTTGGCCTTAAAAGCTGGAAGCCAGCAAGAATATTTGTAAGGCTGCTGTTCAGGTGCCAGGATGGCACTTCACTGGTACAATCCTGTCTCTGAGGGAGGGCAGAAGAGCAGCTCAGGCAGAGCAGCCTCGTGCGCTAACGCAGAACTTCACTCTGTGCCCAGGTAAAGTCGGGTTCCCCTTTACCGTCCCCTACTCTGCGACTAAGTTTGCCCTGGATGGATTTTTCAGCTCCCTGAGGCAGGAGTTCACCATTCAGAGCATAAATGTTTCCATCACGCTCTGCATCCTCGGCTTCATCGACACAGGTGAGAGCAGAGCTGTGCCAGCCCTGCTCAGCGCTGGGCATCCCCACCCCGGCTCCTTCTCCTGCCACCTCAGCCTTTCTGCCCTGCTGCGGGGGGATCCCACCTGTCTGCCCCCAAAAAACAGCCTCAGAATCCATTTACATCCCTGTGCCACGTACATCTGGGCACTGCTTACAGGCTGGCACAGCCCAACATCCCTTTGGGTGCCCGCTGTCCCCTCATCCCTGGGGATCCCCACTGGCCCCACATCTTCCAGAGATCCCCACTCTCCCCATCCCCAGAGATCCCCATTCTCCCCATCCCCGGGGACCCCTGCTCTCCCTCATCCCCAGAGATCCCCACTCTCCCCATCCCCAGAGATCCCCATTCTCCCCCATCCCCGGGTGTCCCCGCTCTCTCTCCCATCCCGGGGATCCCCGCTCTCTACATCCCGGGTGTCCCCGCTCTCTCTCCCATCCCGGGGATCCCCGCTCTCTACATCCCGGGTGTCCCCGCTCTCTCCCCCATCCCGGGAATCCCCACTCTCTCCCCCATCCCGGGTGTCCCCACTCTCTCCATCCCGGGTGTCCCCGCTCTCTCTCCCATCCCGGGGGTCCCCGCTCTCTCCCCCATGCCGGGGGTCCCCGCTGTCTCTCCCATCCCGGGTGTCCCCACTCTCTCCATCCCGGGGGTCCCCACTCCCCCCATCCCGGGAATCCCCCCGCTCTCTCTCCCATCCCGGGGGTCCCCGCTCTCTCCCATGCCGGAGGTCCCCGCTCTCTCTCCCATCCCGGGGGTCCCCGCTCTCTCCCATGCCGGGGGTCCCTGCGCTGACGCGGGGGCGCGCAGATCGCGCCGTGCGCGCGGCCGCGGAGGTGCTGCAGGAGCGGCCGGCGCCGCGGGACGAGTGCGCGCTGGAGATCCTCAAGGGCGCCGCGCTGCGCCGGAGGGAGCTCTACTACCGCTACAGCTCCACGCGGCTGCCGCTGCTGCTGCGGGACTGCGCCGCCGAGCTGCTCGATTACCTGGTGCGGAGCCGCTACCGCCTGCCCGCCGCCCCCCGCCCGCCGCACTGAGCCCCGGCCCCGCCAGGGTCCCGGGCACCGGAGGGTCCCGGGCACCGGAGGCTCCCCTGTCACCGGAGGGTCCCGGGCACCGGAGGGTCCCCTGTCACCGCAGGGTCTCTGGTCACCGGGAGGGTCCGCAGCTCCCAGGAGTGTCCCCGGCCCCAGGAGGGTCCCCGGTCACCGGGAGTGTCCCCTGTCCCCGCAGGGTCCCGGCCAGCCCGTTCCGGTTCGCGATGCGCTGGCGGCACCCGCCGGGACGGAGCGGGGCCGCGTTGGCGGCTCCTCCGTGCCCTGCCGGCCCCGCCCGGCCGCGGAACGCTAATTATTGAGCTAATTATTAAATAAAGTGTATTAACCGGACAGCTCTGCATGTGCTGGCGGGGATTTATGGCCTTTTCCAGCTGTTCATGGGCGCTGGGCGCTGCCAGGGATCCAGGGGCAGCCACGGCTGCTCTGGGCACCTGGGCCAGGGCCTGCCCACCCTCACAGGGAACAATTCCTTCCTAATTTCTCCTTACCCACACACAGAGTGGGTTCTGCCCTTTAAACTTTCAGAAAAACACCCTCAAACCCATTTGCCACCTGCCAGCAGACACTGAGCAGAATCACAGCCCTCCTATTCGTCCACTTGGCTCTTTGCTGCCTTTTGCAACCCATGGATTCCTCAACAGGGATATATTTTCGGGGTAAGAGCCACGCAGCAAACTGCCAGTGTTACCCCATGGTGATATCCCAGAGGATAACCCGGAATCACCAGCAGGGGATGGAAAATGGAACCTTTGGCAGCCCTGCTCTCCCCAGATCTGCTGTGAACCCTGCTGAGCGCTGCTCAGCGAATCCTCGGGCAGCCAGCGAGGAAGGGAAGGGCTGCTCCTGGTTTAGAGGTGGAGAGAGGGATGTCCACTGGTCCCAGGGACGCCTGCTCTGAGAGGACACTGCTGTCCCAGACCTCTGCTCAGTGCCCTCCCTTCAGCTCTCTCCAAAAGCACACCTGGCACTCCTGGCAGGCCAAGGGTGCAAAGGGACAGCCTAAAGTCCAAAGCCACACGCTTCATGAGGTTAATGTTTGCTAAATCACCGCCAGGGCAAAGAAAAGGTCCATTGTGTGAGATAAGAACCAGCTCAAAACTCCCCAGCCCCATTGGCAAGCTCCAGCCACCTTCACCTCCCCGTGGGGCTCGTCTTGTTCCTGCCTTTCCTCTGCAGAGGGATGGGGTTGCTGCTGAAGATTCTCATCCCTTTGCTGGGAGCAGCACTGGCCTTTTATTTTTACTCAGCACCTGAGAACTTCAGCGAAGGTAAGGCCGGGAGGAGCAGGGAGAAGCAGGGAGAAGCAGGGAGAAGCAGGGAGAAGCAGGGAGAAGCAGGGAGAAGCAGAAAGGAGCAGGGAGGAGCAGGGAGAAGCAGGGAGAAGCAGGGAGAAGCAGGGAGAAGCAGGGGGAAGCAGAAAGGAGCAGGGAGGAGCAGGGAGAAGCAGGGAGAAGCAGAAAGGAGCAGGGAGGAGCAGGGAGAAGCAGGGAGAAGCAGGGAGGAGCAGGGAGAAACAGAGAGGAGCAGGGAGAAGCAGAGAGAAGCAGAGAGAAGCAGGGAGAAGCAGGGAGAAGCAGGAGAAGCAGAGAGAAGCAGAGAGAAGCAGGGAGAAGCGGGGAGAAGCAGGGAGGAGCAGGCTCCACAAGCACCGCCAGAGGGGCGGCGTGTGCCGAGCACAGGGACCTGGACGAGGCTGGCACAGCCGGGCAGGGCCGGGAGGGGAGGTCAGGCTGCCCCAGGCGAGGGCTCAGAGCCGGGGGGAACTCACGGAGCTGGGACACCGTGCTGGAGCCCCGTAAATGACTTTTTCGGGAAACAAGCAGTTCAACATTCAATCCTTTCATTGGCCAGCTCTCCCTGCTCCCTGGGCAGGGTGCCGAGCTCAGGCCTCCCCACCCCGCTGGGATTGGGGTCAGACTGCAGCGGGGTCTGACGGGGCTGGCAGGGGCACAGGGGAGCCGCAGGGCCAGGGAGGTGCCCACGAGCAGAGGGGCAGCGAGGGCTGTGCCGGGGCTGAGCTCTGCACCCTCCTCGGCAGAGATGCTCCGGGGAAAGCGGGTGATCGTGACGGGAGCCAGCAGCGGCATCGGGGAGCAGATGGCATATCACCTGGCACGGATGGAGGCACACCTGCTGCTCACAGCACGGACAGAGGCCAAGCTGCAGAAAGTAAATGGCGAGGAGGGCGTGCTGGGCTGGATGGGATATTCACCCCAGCCTGGGCACACGGGCACAGCTGGTACCTGTACACCCACCCTGGGCACACCTGGTACCTGCAGACCCACCCCAGGGCACACCTGGTACCTGTACATCCACCCCAGGGCTCCCCCAGCACCACCCTGGGCACACCTGGTACCTGTATACCCACCCTGGGCACACCTGGTACCTGCAGACCCACACCAGGGCTCCCCCAGCACCACCCTGGGCACACCTGGTACCTGCACACCCACCCCAGGGCACACCTGGTACCTGTACATCCACCCTGGGCACACTTGGTACCTGCAGACCCACCCCAGGGCACACCTGGTACCTGTACATCCACCCCAGGGCACAGCTGGTACCTGTACATCCACACCAGGGCACAGCTGGTACCTGTACATCCACACCAGGGCACACCTGGTATCTGCACACCCACCCCAGGGCTCCCCCAGCACCACCCTGGGCACGCCTGGTACCTGCAGACCCACCCTAGGGCACAGCTGGTACCTGTATATCCACTCTGGGCACACCTGGTACCTGTACATCTTCCCAGGGCACACCTGGTACCTGCAGACCCACCCCAGGGCTCCCCCAGCCCCAGCCGTGCCTGACCCAGGACAGGAGCAGCCTGGGCAGGGTTCCCTGCAGCCTGGGCAGGGCTCCATGCAGGGCAGTCCATCGCAGCCCCTTCTGTGCCCAGGTCGTGCAGCGGTGCCTGGAGCTCGGCGCTGCCTCCGCCCGCTACATCAGCGGCTCCATGGCCAGCCCCAGCCTGCCCGAGGAGGTGCTCAGGGAGGCTGAGAACACCTGGGGTAGGTGCTCCCCGCCCGGCCCCGTGCAGCCAGCCCAGGAGCTGCTGGCCCTGCGGCCGGTGGCACAGCTGCTCTGCCCCGTGCAGGGGGCCTGGACATGCTCATCCTGAACCACATCGGCCAGAGCGGCTTCACCTTCTTCAGCGGGGACGTGGGGCACGTGCGCAGCCTCATGGAGACCAACTTTGTGAGCTACGTGGCCTTGGCCACGGCCGCCCTGCCCCTGCTGCGGGAGAGCGAGGGCAGCATCGTGGTGGTGTCGTCCATAGCAGGTGAGCTCCTGCCCGCAGCCCTTCCCCTCCTGCCGCGATCCCTGCTGAGACTCTGCTCCAAAAGGGACCACAAGCAGGGCTGGCACTCGGGGGCAGCGCGTCATTCAGCTCTGCACAATTCAAATCCTCTGGGAAATGTATCTTCTGTCCTGTCAGGCTCTCGGCAGCCTCTGATCGCCTCCACACAGGGCAGGCAGGTGATTTTACAGGCATGGCCACACATTGAACACCATTTGCAATACCTGGGCATCTCTGCAGGGATACAAAAGCTGCTCTGGTAGGCCTTTTGTGCCATATGTCACATTTTGAACGTTCCTGAGCATGTTTTATCTCTCAGGCATTCATGGCAGTTCATTCCAACACCCTAAATCCCAACACTGGAGCTACTGGCAGGGCAAGAGGAAGGGAGAGCTGTGCAGCCTGGTGCCTGCCCAGCACCTGAACCCCAGCCCTGTCTCTGCTCCAGGTAAAATTGCTGGCCCTTTTACTGCTCCCTATTCCGCAACCAAGTTCGCCTTAGATGGATTTTTCAGCTCCTTGAGGCAGGAGCTCATCATAGACAAGGTCAACGTTTCCATCACGCTCTGCATCCTGGGCTACATCAACACGGGTAAGCTCAGCCCTGCCAGGACCCCGGGCTCAGCCCATTCCATCCCTGGTGCCAGCCTCCCCTGCCTCTGCAGCTGTGGAAACAGGACCCCAAGCCTCAGAAAGTGTGTCCTGAGGCCCTGGCAGAGTGAACTCAGGGGAGCTCCTGTGGTCTCTCAAGAGCTGGAAAGCCAAGGGAAGGGAAGGACATTTATAATTGTTATTGTCACTGTTCTGAGCCTTGCTGAGCGATCCCCAGAGTCTGTGGGTTTGGGTCCCTGGGTTTGGGTCCCTGGGTTTGGGTCCATGGGTTTGGGTCTGTGGGTTTGGGTCTGTGGGTTTGGGGTGCCCGGGACACCCCAAAGCCGACGGTGCTGCGTCCCCCTGAGCCGTGGCTGTCCCGCTGCAGAGAGCGCCGTGCGGGCCGTGTCCCGCGTCATCCCCGACCCGCCGGCGCCCAAGGAGGAGTGCGCGCTGGAGATCATCCGGGCCGGAGCGCTGCGCCGCCGGGAGCTGCGCTACCCCGGCCGGGCCGTCGGCAGCGCGCTGCTCCTGCACAGCCTCGCCCCCGAGCTCCTGGAGCGGCTGCTCCGCAGCACCTACCGCCTGGAGAACGTCCAGAGAACGTAGTGCCGGGGCTCCTGGCACACCTGGGCTGTGCCGGGACACCTGGGCTGTGCCGGGACACCTGGGCTGTGCCGGGACACCTGGGGCTGTGCTGGGACACCTGGGCTGTGCTGGGACACCTGGGATGTGCTGGGACACCTGGGACACCTGGGGCTGTGCCGGGACACCTGGGCTGTGCTGGGACACCTGGGACACCTGGGGCTGTGCTGGGACACCTGGGGCTGTGCCGGGACACCTGGGCTGTGCCAGGACTCCTGGCACACCTGGGCTGTGCTGGGACACCTGGGGCTCTCCTGGCACACCTGGGGCTGTGCTGGGACACCTGGGGCTCTCCCAGCACACCTGGGCTGTGCTGGGACACCTGGGGCTGTGCTGGGACACCTGGGGCTGTGCTGGGACACCTGGGCTGTGCTGGGACACCTGGGACACCTGGGGCTGTGCTGGGACACCTGGGGCTCTCCTGGCACACCTGGGCTGTGCTGGGACACCTGGGGCTGTGCTGGGACACCTGGGGCTCTCCTGGCACACCTGGGGCCGAGCAGGACAGGTCTGGCTCTGAACCCAGCTGCTCGGTGCCCTCTCCACACGCTGGGGCATCCCTGTGCTGCCGCCCTGGCAGCCTGGGGCAGGACGCTCCAGGAGTCTGTAAGGCAGCACAAAATTGTCCTTTTTAGCAATGGGCTCTTGCGAAGGGCGTTTTGCAGCCAGGAAGCGCTTCAGAGAAGGGCTGCAGCAGGATCTGCCGCCAGTGCCCTGCCCACAGCAGTTCTGCTCAGCCTGCAGACACTGTTCCCTCTGGAGAGCCACCGAGGCAGCCGAGCTGAGCCCTGGCCCAGCACCAGGCTTTGGGCCAGGCAGCACAAAGCGCCCAAAGCCACGAGAGAGTCTCTGAATCCGGAGGTTTTCTGTCACACATCCCTTCCATGCCGGTCTTTGTAAAAATAAATCCAATGTTGCTTTGAGATCTCTGCTGTTCCGGGTGTTCCTTCTCCACGTGCACAGCCCTTATCAGGGCAGGGCGCCCTTATCAGTGCCCAGCTGGCTAAACCGACCTCCTCCCGATTTGCATTAACCAAGCTTTCACTTCTCTAAAGACCTTAATGAATTTCTGCCATTCCTGACCTCTCCTCAGCTGCCAAAACACGCTTTTTTTTCCTCTTTCCAACCTGCAAGAGGCCTTGCAATAATAGCATTACTGTACTTCCCCAAAGCCGCTCAGGGAAACTCCGTCCCCGAGTGCCACCGGCCGCTGCAGCTCACCCTGAGCTCACAGGGCAGCCCGGGGAGATGCCCAGGAGATAACGGAGCTGGCGGCTCTTCTCGGGGCCAGGCCGGACCCTCGGGGCTCCCGAGATAAGCCCGACCCCGCTGAGCCGGGCTGCGGGCACCGACAGGAACCGGGGCTCGGCCGCAGCTGCAGCGTTTCCTGTTCCAAGGGAGAGCAGGAGAGCGCAGGATGAGCTGCTGGGCATGAGGAGGGCGGCTGGGGCGTGCTCGTGCCCTGCAGCACCCGGCTGGGCACGGCACCCGAGGGGCAGGACAGGAGCCTGGCACCAGGTAAGAGCTGGGCACCCACAGCCCCCACAGCTGGGGCTGGCAGAGGCCAAGGGCAGCACCAGCACCTTTCCCCTCCTTTTTCACCCCAATTTCAGCCTACACAACTCGCACGGGGGAGCCGTAACGTGAACCAGCAAGCAGCAGAGGGTTTTTCCTGGTTTCCCTTGAAGCAAGAGGTGCAACAGCTTGGAAAGCAAAGATAGAGGACAGGTTTAATTACAGAGGGTAATTTGGGGTAACGGAAGGAGGAAATAGAGCATCGGCTTGTCAAGAAAGCCTCCGGGGTTTGCTCAGCCCGGGGTGAGTAATGGGCTGTGTTTCTTTAAGCTTTATCCTGCTTTTCAGCGCATTTTTGGTGAGCTGAGGCTTTTACAGCCCTGGGACGGGCTGGGTGAGCCAGGGGCAGCACAGGTGGGAGAGGAGTGAGCTTTTCCTGGTGGGAGGAGATGGATGAGTGGAGGCTGAGCAGAACACACAAAAATGGAGCAAAATGAGTTGAAAAACACTCAGCTTCTGGAGCAGTGTCCTGGCTGGGGCTTGTGGGCACCTTCCCCACCGAGGCACCCCCCAAAAATGCTGCTCACCTCCAAAGGAGGCCCCTACAGTAAAAGAAAGCACCAGGAATGAGCTGTGAGCCCCCCACAGCTACCACCAGGACAGCGAAAAGAATTACAGAGCAGGTTTTAATACGAACTAAACAGCATGGAAGCAGCCTAGATGTAACTGGCGCTCCAGGAGCACTGCCCGCCGCCCCACACCCACAAGCCCCAGAAAGGGCTGATTTTCACTCATCCCCCGTGCTTTGGGCCGGTTCCGCAGGGCAGAGCCCCCGAGGGCACGGCGGCAGCATGCCCAGGAGGGCCGAGAGCTACGAGGAGAGGAGCGAGCGGCGGCAGGAGGCGCGGGAGCGGCGGCGGGGCCGGGTCAATGCCACCCGCTGCCGGGCCAGCGTCACCCCCGGCCGGGGCGCAGCGCCCACCAGCCCCCGGCAGGCCGAGTTCCTCCGCAGGAGAAACCTGGGCGCCGAGGCCGGGGGGAGCCCGCCGGGACACGGACGGACACCCGCACGGAGCGAGGACACCCAGGGCCCCGTGGGGGGAGCATCCCCAGCCCGTCCCTGCGCCTCCACCGGGACACAGACCCTGCCCGGCCCCGGCTCGGCGCTGACGGACTCGAGCCAGCAGACAGAGTGAGCGGCTCCTGCCCGCCTGGCAGTGCCCACGGGGCTGCACGGGCACAGGGCAGCTGGGAGGGGGTGTCCAGCTGGAGACCCCCCCTCAGTAACGCTCTCTGTTTGTCATTGCAGCTGGGGAATAGCGGTTTTAAATAAGGTAAGCAAAGCACAGGTAGTGACCGGCCTGGAGCTCCTGAAAGTTAAACTGCTGTGGAAATATTTCCACTTCCCTGGCAAAACTAACCCGATGGACCCCAGCAGGCTCTCCTTCTCCACCCAAATATAGGCTGTTAATTAATTTTTTATTTATTTAAAATTGTTTTATTTTTATTTAGAATTGTGTAGCTTTTTGGAGCAAGTTCATGCCATGTTCATAAACTGAAACAATCCTATTTTTAAACATCTGCCCCTTTCCCTTTCAGGAAATGGTGCAGCTCTCCAACTACCTGAAGGTAGGTACCAAACAGTGCTCAGCACCCACTGGCACAGCTGGTTTTCACCAAGAATACCTATTAAAATTATCAATATTGCTAAATATTGGGGTGTTAAAAGCCCAGTTTTAACACGGCCAAAAAAGCCAACAGACCTCAAAGACCTGGAGCCGCCAGGCAGGGCCAGCCCTGGCCCCACTGACCATGTCCCCGTGTCCCACAGGAGGCCCTGCACCGGGAGCTGCTGCTCAAGCAGAAGATGGTGATTTTACAGGAGCTCCTGTCCACCCTGCTGCAGGCTTCAGAGAAATCCTGGCAGGTACCAGAGAGTGCAGGACCCCCCAGCACCTCCCCTGGCTCCCCTGCCCCTCTGCCCAGGGAGGGTGGGACCAGCTCAGCAGAAAAGGCCCTTTTTGTCTTCGATGAGGATGCAAAATTAAGATGATACATTTTATGTAATATATGGGGCTTTCTTATAGGACCCTTAAATCAAACAATTTGTGCCGTTGTGGCATTAAAAAAAATTGATTTGAAAGTTCTGTTGGGGCAGAGAAGCGAGTGATTGGGTGAGGGGGGACAAAAACTTGTGTTAGACATCCTGTGGTGAGAAACTTCCGCCCCTGCTCGCTCCTTCAATATAATGTGAGCAGGAAAAAACACCCAGCCACAGGTGCAGGAAGTGGCCATGAAACCTCAGAATACCAACAGGTGGGTGCTCCTTGCTGCTCGCTGCCCCTGCTGCAGGACAGGAGAGACTTTGCTGCTGCCTCTTGCACGCCGCTGTTCCTCAGCCTAAAAACCAGCTTTTATCATCCTAAAATCAGCTTTTTATTGGCCTAAAATCAGCTTTTATCGGCCTAAAAATCAGCTTTTCATCAGCCTGAGAATCCCCTCGGTGCTGGAGCCAACAGGCAGATGCTGCTGCTGGGAGGGGATTCCATGAGGCAGGTGGGGCTGGCAAAGGGACAGATGGATGGATGGACGGATGGACAGATGGATGGATGATGGGTGGATGGGTGGATGATGGATGGATGGATGGATGGATGGATGGATGGATGGATGGATGGATGGATGGATAGACAGATGGATGTATTGGATGGATGGATGGATGGATGGATGGATGGATGGATGGATGGATGGATGGATGGATGGATGGATGGATGGATGGATTGGATGGATGGATGATGGATGGATGGATGGATGGATGATGGATGGATGGACAGATGGATGGATGGACGGATGGATGGATTGGATGGATGGATGATGGCACAGCCACATCTGTGCACAGCTGGAGCCTGTGCAGACAGCAGAGGAGGAGAGCTGAGGAAAACCAGGCAGAATATTGCACATCTAAAATTGCTTTTCAAAATTCCACCTACGTACTAAGAGCCTTTAGCTCTTTGCACCAACAGCTGAACTGGGAAGATGGAGTCCTGGGGACTGTAAATGTGCTTCTGTGCAAATTTAACCAGTGCTGAGACCCTGGGGAGTCTGGTTTTGCTTGGCTCTGTCAGCTATTCCTGTAACACCGAGGAGTTTCTTGTCAGAGTCGTGACTTCAGACGGCAGTGGGCAGAGAGGATATTGGTGTTCTCAGTATTGGTGGTGGAAAACAGCCCACGTGAACTCTTTGCTAGCAATGTTATGTGAATTTGCATGCAGTCTGCTTCCACAAAGCCTGAGCAGCCTGACTAACACCGAGAGGAGCTGATGACAGTGAGGAAAATGAATCATCCCCGTGCCCTCCATCCCCCTGCCCAAGTGCAGATGTTGCAACACAGACCCAACCCATTTTCTAAGGAAAACAGCCAGACAAGAGCGTTCCAGCAGCTGGAGCTCGAGGCAGGGAGGGAGCACAGGCAGGGAGCAGTGGGGACAGGCAGAGCTGCACTTCTGCCAAAGCCAGCCAGAGCAGCCCCAAATCCCCTCGCTCCTCACTTGTCATGGCACTGCCAGCACCTGCACTCGTAACCAGAGAAACTGCCTCAGGACAGCTTTTCAATCCATAGAAGTTTCACTTCCCCCATATCCCATTTATTCTGAGGCTGGAAAGGTTTACTTGAGCTCTCAGCACTGAAGAGACTTTGATCTGATTACAGATGAAGGGAGAAAATGAATCGGAACACAAACCCAGCACGACATTGGGGGAACAGTGTGCAGTTCATGATTTCACATCTCACTTCAATTGCTTTTCCCCAGGGTCAGCTGAACGAGGACAAACTGAGGTGCAAACTACGGGTGCTGGAAAATCAGCTGCAGGCCTGCACCCAGGTAATGTCTGATTCACTGACAAACAGGCGTGAGGAAAGGCAGGAAAACAAAAACCAAGCCTTGTCACTGGGCCGGGCCTCAGTTTCTTCATCAATCTGATGAGATACCTATCCCAAAAGGACTTTAACTCTTTGCTGAAGCAATGCTTCACAGCACATCAGCAGCATTGACACACTCAGGTTTAGCAAGGTGGGAATCTGACAGATAAGCGCCTCAAGCTCTTTCTTTCTCTAAAGAGTTACTCAAAGGAGTGTGTGAAGAAGATCCTGATCGAGATGGAGGACCAGAAGCAGACCTATGAGCAGAAGGCAAAAGAGGCTCTTCAGAAGATGCTGGAGGAGAAACTCCTAACAGAGCAGCAGCTGCAGAGCTCTCAGGTGAGCAGTATGTCTTACACCTGGCTTGGCTTTCCTTTAGCCCAACTGTGACAAAGAAAACCCACATGTGAGGGAAAGGCGATGACAGGCTTGCCATTAGCAGCAAAGATAAAAATATATGAAGTTTTAGCTACTCAGCAAAGCCCAAAGCAGCTTTAATGGAGCCTGTACTCACTGCACAAGCTGCACATCAAGTTACAGACAGCTCACAGCTGGGAAATGTACTTGGGTTTGTCAGCTTGAATTGCAAACCCTTCCCTCCCACCACCCCTCTGGGCCATTCCCTGCCTGCTCACACCAACAGATAACAGGGCACGAGGTCTCCACAGCTGTTTTTTTCTGGAGTTGCTCATTTATATGAAAATACGTTTTCCCCAAGAGGCAGCGAATTATTTTCAGAAAGACAAGTGAGCTTTATCCCAAGTACCAGCGGGCTCCTCAAGCCTGCTGGCAGCGCAGGAACGTGTTCCAGAGGGAGCACTGCCCTGCTTGGCGCTGTCCATCAGATGGCATCAGCCCCACACGGGTTTTTGGTGCTGCTGCTGCTCGGGGAGCCAGCGCTGCCCAGCACAGCCCGGCTGGTGTCACCAGGGCAGGCTGGCAGCATCCCCCGGGGCCTGGGTCACACCGGCACCAGGGTCACAGCCGCCCCTGGGTCACACCGGCACCAGGGTCACAGCCGCCCCTGGGTCACAGCCGCCCCTGTGGCACACCCAGCCCCGTGTCACACCCACCCTGGGTCCCTCTGTGCCCTCCAGAGAAGCCTGGCGGAGATGCGAGAGGACCTCGCCCTCTGGAAGGAGCACAACGCCACGCTCAGAGCCGAGCTGACCAAGGAGACCACAGCACACACCGAGCTCAGAAACAGCTTCCAGGCTTTACAGAGCGAGCTCCAGGTGCGTGGGCTCCCTGCAGGAGCAGCCTGCTCGGGGATTTTGCTGCTGCTGGGTGCCCAGAGCAGCCGTGGCTGGCCCTGCATCCCAGGGGGTTGAATCTGCATTCCTATGGGGATAGTTCTTCTGAGTCGGGGTTATTTGGGCGAGGGAAAAGTTTAGTGAAGTTAGGAGGATGCGTAGGGTCAGTATGAATAGGATTATGTTTATTACTCTTCTCTGGGTTTAAACCAGATCCTAAGGATTGGAAGTCGATTGTAATTAATATATAGAAGGGTAAGATCCTCGTCAGTACACGGAGATGTAGAGGAATAATCATACGGGCCGGGCTGGACGCCGGGGCTGGAGCAGCCTGGGCGGCGGGGGGCAGCACGAGGAGAGCTGTGATGCCCTGCCAAGCCGGCCCGCTGTGTGTCTGTGTGTCTGTCTGTGTGTGTGTCTGTGTGTCTCTCTGTGTGCCTGTCTGTGTGTCTGTGTGTCTGTGTGTCTGTCTGTCCCGGCGCAGCGAGCGGACGCGCAGAGCGAGCGGCAGAGCCGGGAGCTGCGGGCGCTGCGGGACGAGCGCACGGAGCTGCTGCAGAGAGCCAGCGCCCTGCGCAGCGACAACGACAGCCAGGCCGAGCTCATCCGCCGCATCCGAGGTACCGGGGCCGGAGCGGCGGGCTGTGCCCTCCGGGAACCGCCAGGGACCGGGGGAGAGCTCCTGAAGAGCTGCCCGGGGCTCGGAGCATCTCAGCGCGCCGCCAAGGCTGCTGATGCCAAAGCCCCCCAGAAGGTGCTCCTGGCTGGATTAGAGCTCAGAGAAGTGATTTTGCTAGAGGAAAGGATGTAATGGGAGACCTGAAAAGAAAGGAAATCCTGGGATGTGTCCTCAGCTTGAGGCAGCACTCGGCACCCTCGGCAGAGCATCAGACGCAGCCCCGGTGCTGGGTGGTGAGGGCAGACAGAGGAGCTGGAAATGTCCTAAAGCGCCACTTCAGACACAGCAAGGGAACTCACACACGTTACTTTGAACTCACACAAGGCTATTTTAAAACATAATTAGGGAAGAGAAAGAGAGTTGCAGTTCTAATCTCATAACATGTCTTGCATGAACAGCTTTAAAATAAACCATAAATTACTTGAAGACGAGGCACGAGAGAGAAAGCTGCCAAAAAAGAAAGGGGAATAAAGAGCTAAAAATCACATCCCTTCAGAGAAAGAACGTCCAGGTCCACTCTACACATGTGGAGAACAGAAAAGTACCACCCTTGCATAAAGATACACAGAGATTTACACCAACCTTGATCTTCTATCCTTATTTCAGATAAATTGCAAAAAGAGCAAGAGCAGAAAGTAACACTGGAGGCAACAATCAGCCATTTGCAGAGTAAGTCACACAGAAATGCACACAGTTAGAGACCTCCTTTAGTGCTGTAGACAATAATGCTGCTTTTTGTGTTCCCAGACCTGATCCACAAGCAGAACAACCAACAGAAGAGCCAGGAGGTGACGGTGCAAAGGACAGGTCAGCAAACTTTGTAACCCCCACGTAGCACTCCCTGGACACAGGAACACTAGCCCTGACTCTAGGAAAAGGCTGCAGAGGTCTAGAATAAAAGGTTATTTTAAAGCTACACAGAATGAATTGTTTTGCTAGCTAACATTAAAACTATAAACATATTTATGATGGTAAACACTTTAAAAAATAAATGGATTTCACTGCAAATTCTACTTCAGTGGCTCCGCCATATTTTTTCCAAACAAAACACATTCCAGTTTATAATTGCAATTACAGCTGTACTTGACAAAAAGAAAGCAATAAAAAAGGCATTTTAACTCTCCCTCCCCTCCATTTCTGGCAACTGTTTAGAAATATTGCTCTTAAGATGATGAACTTGTAGCTACAGCAAAGACAGTGATAACAAACTCAGCTCCTGTGTCTTCTGCTTTGTGCATAGCACAAAATATTATCCCTAAAGTGTGCTGAGTAAACAAGAGCTAGAGCCAGCCCAGAGCCTGGAGCTGTTTCTCATCAGAAGCCTGACTCTCTTCTAGACCAGGTTTTCACCACACAGACCCAACCTCTCACTCCTGCCAAGGAAAAACCAAACACTCTGTCAGAGCACCCCGAGGAGGAGGAGGAGGAGGAGGAGGGAACAGAAAGTCTGAAGGATGAGATGCAGAAAAGGACATCCCAGCTCACAGCAAAGGAGAACGAGGTGAGGAAGTCACTCAGCAGAAACAGCACACACCAAAGCTCCTGCAGGCAGCCCAGGCTTGGCTCCTGTAAGGATTACCTGCCCTAAGTTTTACCCTGACCCCACTCCTGCCTGAACCCCGATGAAGGCCCTGCACACAAGGGCAGGGCTGCAGGAGCAGAGCTCTCCCTGTACAAACCCCCTGCTCTCACAGACTGCAGATCCTCGGCAGCCCCACAGGGAAAAGCCAAAGCCACGCTTTAAGAACCAAGCCCCTGAGCATCAAGGAAGGAGAGGAGGAAAATAAAATGCCTGCAATAATGACAACGATAAAAATACCAGGAAGGGTCTGCTAACAGAAGCAATGCCTGTACAACTGGGCTGCAAAAAACCCAAAAAACCAAAGCCCTTTACACACACTTTGCCATCCAACCAGCTTTCTGCCAACCAACAGCCCCTCAATTCTTATAGCAGTGTTCAGCCAGCAAGGATCTATTGAAAATGAATTATAAAACAATAATTTATAACTTAGTGTAGCAGAGCAGAGAGCCACACAGGAAAAGAGCTCGTGCTGTTACTGCTGGCAGCAAAACAGGCAGGTGTGGGAAGCTGGCAGTGCCCCAGCAGTAACCCTGAGCTGTGCCCTGTCCCTGCAGGTACCCAGGTACCCAGCAGCAGTAACCCTGAGCTGTGCTCTGACCCTGCAGGTACCCCAGGTACCCAGCAGCAGTAACTCTGGGCTGTGCCCTGTCCCTGCAGGTACCCCAGGTACCCAGCAGCAGTAACCCTGAGCTGTGCCCTGTCCCTGCAGGTACCCCAGGTACCCAGCAGCAGTAACCCTGGGCTGTGCCCTGTCCCTGCAGGTACCCAGCAGCATTCTGCAGTAACTCTGGGCTGTGCCCTGTCCCTGCAGGTACCCAGCAGCACTCTGCAGTAACTCTGGGCTGTGCCCTGTCCCTGCAGGTACCCAGCAGCATTCTGCAGTAACTCTGGGCTGTGCCCTGTCCCTGCAGGTACCCCAGGTACCCAGCAGCAGTAACCCTGGGCTGTGCTCTGACCCTGCAGGTACCCAGCAGCACTCTGCAGTAACCCTGAGCTGTGCCCTGTCCCTGCAGGTACCCGAGGATGCTCGGCAGAGCCGTGCCCAGCTGCGGGTGAAGCGCTGCAGCCACTGCAGCAGCCCGGCCGCTCTGGGGGCACACCGAGCGCAGGGGACCCCTCCTGCTGAGAGCCCCTCGCTGTGCTCGCAGTGCTCGGAGCTGCGCTCGGAGCTGGAGGCGCTGAGCCAGGAGTACCAGTGGTGCCTGACACGGCTGCGGCAGTGCCGTGATGAGCTGAACCGCTCCCACGGCAGCCAGGCTCAGGTGGGAGCTCCTGCCCCGAGCCCGGCCCTGCACACGGCCTGGGACACGTGCCCTCCTCTGTGCCCTGCACAGGGCACGTTTGCCGGGCTGCCATGGGCAGGGGCATCCCCCAGCAGGCTCCTATAACACAAGCTTCTCCTGGCAGAGGCAGTGCGGCCCCTGGATCCCTCTCCTGGTGGCAGTGGCAGCAGTGGCCATCGCTGCCTTCCTGGCGACTTACAGGCTGTGAAGGAGCTCCTTGGTGACTGACTTCACTGCAGGAACTGACCTCTGCTTCAGCAAAGGCAACCTGGCCTCACCTCACCTCACCTTCTGCTGTTTTGTGTGTGCACATTGGGTTTGTATCCCGAGCTGGTGCCACTCCAGCCAGCTCCTGTGAACACGGGGACATCACCCCTTCCCTCGGCTGCTGGGGTCACTCTATCCTGAGCTGGGGTCACTCCAGCCAGCTCCCGTGAACACAGGGACATCACCCCTTCCCTCGCTGCCGTGGTTGCTCTGCTCCTGCCAAAGGCTGCCCTGCCCAGCCCCGAGGCACGGAGGGACAAAGCTCGCTCTAGGCCAGAGGGACAGGGCATCCTGTGCCCGTGGCCTCCAGCCTGCCTGGGGTTTATACCCCCGAGTTCCCCTCCTGTATTTATTGCCTCCCTCAATGGGAGGTACTTGATCCTGGGCCATCTCTACTCTTACCTGACAAAGGAACCCAGATCAGGGGGGCTCCTCAGCACAGTCCCCTCACACCCGCTCCTCTATCCCACTCCTCCAGCCTCCTTTGTGGCTGAGCATCCCCACAGCCACACCTGCTTCCCCATCACTGCCAGCACCACATGAATTCACCAGAGACAGGGGTTTAAAGTCCCTTTTGCAGCTGCACCGTGCAGGTTTTACAGCAGCACTTGCCCATCATTCATGTGCAGGCTCAGACACAATGACACCAGCTCCCATGGAAGTAAATATACCTGAAATACACACGTAATATACACGTAGTAAGCACACATGAAGCCTAAAATAAACTTCACTGATTCAAAGCACCGGGATGATCAAATCATTTATTTATCTTCAGCTGCCCACTGCAAATGAATACACGCTGACTTTGCAGGGTGTGATGTGCAAGCAGGCAGGACCGGGGCAGCAGAGCATCTGGGAGCACACTTGGTTTTTTTATAAAGAAAATGTATTTGGTTTTGCCACCGGCCTGCAGCGACTGTCACAATTCAGCCTTCAGTGCTCAAGGACCACGAGAGACGCAGGGGACAACACACAGGGAACTGGATCTTCTGCCTCGGTCCCCGATGCAGTCAGTGAGGAAGGTTAAAAAGTCTGAGCACGCTCGTGCTTTACAAGGCAACCGCTGGAAGAGACACGACCTCGCTGGAAATGCAGAGATCTACAAAGTCGCTCTGAGCGCCGAAAGCCTCCTTGAGCTGCCGGCACCAGGCATCCAGCACGTCGCCGAGCTCGGCGCACAGGCTCTCGGGGACGCTGAAGGAGCAGATCTGCACCCTGAGCCCGTCCTTTATGCGGGGGCAGGAGGCCTGGGCCGTGAACACCCTCAGCGGGGTCAGCGCCAGGCAGTTCTCGGCGCCCTCGGCGAAGGTGTACACGGCGGGGTAGCCCAGCAGGGCCCCGGCCACGGCGCACAGGTTCCAGCCGCCGGCGCCGACCTCGCTGGCGGTCACGGGCTCGGCGCCGGCGGCCTCGGCGTCCCGCAGGTGGCCCAGGAGGGCGGCGAGGCGGCGGCGCACGGCCCGGGCCTCGTCGGGGCCGCAGAGCGCCGGGCCCCGCCGCGCGGCCGACACGTCCACGAGCGGCACGGGCCGGGCGCGGAGCCGCTCCCGGGCCAGCCCCGGCCGCAGCACCAGCGCCCAGCCGCCCACGGCCAGCACGTGCAGGCGCTCCGCGGCCAGCCCGGCCTCCCGCAGCCGGCCCAGGTAGCGCCGCAGCTCGGCCGGGCCCGCGGGGCCGCAGTCCCACAGCAGCGCCGGCTTCAGCCCCGCCGCCACCGCCAGCACCTCCCCGGCCGCCTGCAGCGCTCGGGCCGCGGGCAGCCGCCGCCTCCGGCCGGGCCCCTGCGCCTCCCGCGCCGCCGCCACCAGCAGCGGCACCGGCAGCGCCGCGGGGCCCGGCGCCATCAGCGGAACCCGCCGCGGTTCCGGGGCGGGCCCGAGATCGGCCCGGCCCCGGCGGAGCCGCCTCCTGCGGGGCGGGACCGCCTCGCCACGGCCCGGGGAAGAAGCGGGAGGAGGGCTGGGGCTGTGCTATGGCCGGGGGAAGGGCCGGGGAAAGGGCCAGGGAAAGGGCCGGGGAAGGGCCGTGGCCGGGGGAAGGAGCGGGAGGAGGGCTGGGGCTGTGCTATGGCCGGGGGAAGGGCCGGGGAAGGGCCGGGGGAAGGGCCGGGGAAAGGGCCAGGGAAAGGGCCGGGGCAGCGCCGTGGCCGGGGAAGCGCCATGGCCGGGGGAACGGCTGGGAGCTGGGCCGGAGCCCAAAGCAGGGCACAGGGACAGTGCCCGCAGCCTGGGCACAAAGCAGGGCACAGGGACAGTGCCCGCAGCCCGGGCACAAAGCAGGACACAGGGACAGTGCCCGCAGCCCGGGCACAAAGCAGGCAATGCAGGGACAGTGCCCGCAGCCTGGGCACAAAGCAGGGCACGGGGACAGTGCCCGCAGCCCGGGCACAAAGCAGGCAATGCAGGGACAGTGCCCGCAGCCCGGGCACAAAGGAGGCAATGCAGGGACAGTGCCCGCAGCCTGGGCACAAAGCAGGCAATGCAGGGACAGTGCCCGCAGCCCGGGCACAAAGCAGGGCACAGGGACAGTGCCCACAGCCTGGGCACAAAGCAGGCAATGCAGGGACAACACCGAACCGTGCTGGGAGCTGCTGACAGCTCTGTACCATCACTGCGTGCTCACGGTTGCACGGATCTGAACAATCAGCCCCCAGCAGACTAGAGAAGCTCCAGAGGGCCCTTCCAACCCCATTCTGTTATAAATGCATTTACAATGCTGGCAAATATGCATCCCTATTAAAAAAAACCCCACTGAAAGGAGGATCAGCCTTTGAGGTTGCTGTTACAGCCCCATTAAAGAGAAAAAAATGAGACAAGGTGATATTGTCCAGGTAGATTTAATAAAGCACAGATTATTTTCTTTCTCCCCTTCCAATGATCAAGTGTTTATATACATTGTATTATAGCAGATTAAAAAATATTACAGAATTGAAATCCGATGTATACAGAGGAGTTGTTTAAGCAAACAGCTGAAAAGGGTGAAGGAGTTAAAAGCATTCCTGTAATCCCCTCTGTTTTGAGCCACTTCCAAAAACAAAAGCACCACAAATTGCTGAAACTGTAGAAGACGAGGAGATTTACAGGTGTTATTTATTCAGACTGAGGCAAGGCACAGGTTAAGAAGCACTCCTGTATATGTACAAGGCCAGAAGGCAGGGCGGGTCACTGTGCTGGCAGCGGCTGTGCCATGTGCATGGCCGGGGCCTGCATGGGCCAGCCCTCCTGGTGGTTCTGCAGCAGGCGGTAGAGCTGCTTCAGGTGGGCCACGATGTTGTCCTTGATGTCGGGCGTGGAGATCTGCAGCCGCACGCTGCCGCTGTCGAAGGAGCGCGTGAAGTCCCCGGAGAACATCTCGTAGATCATCCGCGCCACAACGGGGATGACCTGGTGAGGAAATCCCTTTTTTTTAGCCTAAAGGCATGTGGAATGTCCGTGTTTCTCTGCAGGAGCCCCTGTCCTGCATGCTGAGATGGTTTCCACAATACCCTAGAACGCACTCACACACCAATTCTATTCAGCACATGTCACATTTGTGTTTGCTCTCCCAAACCACCAGTCTTACTGGAGTTTTCCTGGTGTCAGAAGCCACAGCAGAAAATAACAGGTCTCAGTATCCATGGGAATTGATCCCAAAGCAAACAAGGCTGGCACGTGTCACCCCAGAGCCCCAGTGCCCTACCTGCACCACGATCAGCTTCCTCTCCCTGGGTTTTCCATCGGGCCACTCTTCTCCAAAGCAGAAGTAGATCTCGTATGGTGGCTGTTTCTCAATTTGTCCCTTCTGATGGGCAATCAGCTCTAGGAGGAAGAGGAGAGTGCTGCAGGGTTGTCCTCTTTAGGGGAAACACCCATGACATCCCACCCCATTGCATCACCCTGGTCTTACCTGCACAGTCCTCTGCCACCTCTCACACAGTTACAGCTCACCCTTTCACGTGAAGTGCTTTCTTTAAAAGCAAGGCCCTCTGATGTCTCTCAGAGCATTAAATGAGTGTACAGTGCCCTTCTCCTGCCACACACCTGCTCCAAGTCAGGGGAGCAGTGGCCCTGACCTGCTGTCCACACCTGGTGCACCCAGGCAGAGCCCCAGTGCAGACCACCCTTTCCAACAGTGCCATGCCCGGTGTCCAAAGCTGCTCTCCAGAAGCAGAAGTCACCTACCGCTTAGGAAGGTTTCCAGACAGAAGAGCTTGACCTTCTTTTGCCTCTCGATGAGGTTTGGGGTGGTGGAGGAGGGGGCACAGGGCCCAGACCAGTACACCTTGCACTGGCAGAGGCGCACGGCGTAGATGGCGTGGCCGCTGACCTCCAGGATCAGTCCCCTGTCCATAACATCCAGCAGCCGGCTCGTGAAGATCTTCTGCCTCTCGTTGGTGATCTGCTCCGTCCCTGGGAACTTGACTTGCTCCAAGCTGATGGGCCCAAAGAGCTCCTCCTGGTCTGGCATAGGACCCAGCTCCCCGTAGAAAAGTCGGCAGCCCTGCGGGTTGCTCACGGTCGTTGTGGGTCCGGTCTCCTTTCCTCGATATTCAAACTTGATTTCTAGGTCTGTCACTGAGAGAGAAACCATCAGTGTGGCTTTTCCTGCAGCACCAGCAGCAGGGAGACATCACACAAGCCCCGCTGCCCTCACAGGGATGTTTAAACCACACAAAATTCTATTTAAACTACACAAGTTCTCCTCACTCACTCACTCACAAACAGCCACAGGAAAAAAAAGGCAAAACACTCTTTTCTGTGGGGTTTTAAAGCACAAAAGCAGAAGCACTGTTACAAGCCCATTCACGTACTTGGCAGGGAGCTGATCCAGAGCTCAGGGCTGCTGAAGAAGTCGTGCTGCAGCGCCGTTGGGGGCATTTCCATATCCAGAGGTTCATTCTTTGGCCACACAGTTTCAGGGCTGCAGTTTTCTGCACTGGCTGGAGCCATCGGAGAATCTACAAAAAGGCAACAACTCCTCAATAAATCAAGATTTTATTTCAAGCATGTGGCAATTTACAAACAAGTATCTTCACTAATACATTAGTCCGTGCCACCAACCATTGATATTAAGAAATGGAAATGTCTCTTGAATTGGGACATGCTGAGATTGATTCAATTCTTCCTCCTCTTCATCATCAAGATCATTATCCTTTTCATCCCATGGAGCTGAGCCAGTGGAACCTGCAAACAAGCACATTCTTGTGAGTGGACGATCAGCATGAAACATTGGAAAAACATCATCTTCACGTTGGATATTAACTTGTGTATTTTTCAAATTTCAATAGAAAATGATAAATCTGAGCCATACAACACTCTAATTTCAGTTTAATATATAATTCTAGAAAGCAAAGGTTAAAGTATTGATGAAGTAAGACACAGTATTGCCAATATTAGACTGTTTAGCAGGAAAACATAAAACTGTGTGCAGCTTTTTTAATTCTAGGACTAAAAGATGGTTCAGAGTCCTTGTAGTTAAAGTACAGGCTTCACGTGGGAGCTGCTCCTGCTGCACAAGGGCAGCTGCAGAGTTAATGCCGAGAGGGAAGGAGCTCCCTTGGAGCAATGCCTGCCCAGGAGCCAGCCCAGGAGCCAGCCCGTGTCAGCAAGGCCCTCACCTGGATTAATGATTGATCCCTGCGACTGCGGGATGTCGCACACTTCGTAAATTTTAATGGGGTTCATGGGCACCTCCTTGGTGCCATCGTACATCAAATTAAACTCCCGGCTCTTGTTAAGCGCACATCGGAGCTGGGCTTTCCATTTTGCAGGGTCTGGCTCGTCCACTCCTTCCTGGTATTTTCCCGTTTCCACGGCCCATGCCTGGGGACAAAGTACAGCCAGCTCAGTCCAGCCCTCCCCACAGAGCAGCTTTTATCAGAAACCAAACCTCCACACAAATCCACCGTAAAAGCCTTCTCTTGCAGAAGTGTTAGGTAGAGCTCTCGTGATAACAAAAAAGGAAATTCCCACTTTAATAGTTTTTCTATTAAAAGAAAGTAGAGGAAAAAAAAAGATGTAAATCCAAATTCCAAAAGAATGTTCACAATTCTGGGTTAGGGATTTTGTGGGTCTCAGATTCAACACCAGAAGTCATTTTTGACAGGGAGCCTGTGCAGGCAGAATGGACTCGGTTAAAATGGAGTGGAAGGACAGCCACAGACATCCAGCTGGCCTCTCCCTCTCTCACCCCAAAATCTGATTATTCGTCCAAGATGCCTCCAAGACAAAGGTCAGAAATTCCTCAGAGGAGTGCAGGGAGTTACAGTGAATCCCTTGGGATAAGAATATTAGGGACAGCAGCGATGAGTGCTTGTGATGAGCTTGTGGTGGACCTCTTAAGGCTTATGTAACAGCATTTCATGGTTTGCTGCCAAGAACAAGCCAGTGACCACATCCCAGCCTGAGCAGATGGAGCCAACAGCAGGCATCTTGCAGAGACCAAGGAGGATCACACAGCACCCTGCCTTTGGTGGTGGGAAAGGGTTAAAGAACTCAACACCATCCCAGGCTGTGCCAAGCTTGGCATCCAGGTGCACAGAGTGGCTTTTCTGAGGTCAGATAAATGAAATGTGCCTGCGAACAGCTCCGGAGATGCCTGTCCAGCCCCTGGGCCAACAATCCAGCCCTTTGTGTGTGTTCCAGAGCCCTGGGATGCCCGAGCTCACCTTGAAGATGGTGTTCTCCTCCTCGTGCTGGGGGCTGTGCCGGGTCGCGTGCTTCCAGGGGATCTGGAAGCGCTTGGCCTCGCGGTTCAGCCAGATCAGCCCGGGGTACATCCCACTGTCCACCTGCGCCACCAGCCACGGCTTCAGCCGCACCCTGCGCGGGTGGAGGGCCATGCTCTGCAAGGGGGGACAGCAGAGCACTGCTGGAGGTGACTCGAGCCTCGCTGGCTTCACAGAGACAGAATTCATGCAACGAGAAAGGGCCCTGTGCTGTGTAACTGCTGCTGTTTGTATGGCGCTCACCCTGAGAGCACCAATTCAGATCCAGCTGGGTGACTCCTGTGCCAGGGAGAGTCACACACACCTCCCTGAGGGAGCCCGGAGCTGCTACAGGGACAGCAGCTCACATTCAGGGTTCCAGGCGGTTGTTTGTGCTCAACGAGCACACGGAGCGCGAGCCCCGAGCAGAGCTGGGCTGTAAACCCCGAGCAGGAGATAAAGGCACCAACAAGCCACAGCAAGAACAGGCAGCAGAGTTTCCAAAGCCTCCACGTACGCCTTGGAGAAGGGGCTGATCTGATCTCTGCTCCTGCAGTCCTGTCAGACTCTCAGTGAGGAGGAGAAAGGCTCACCCTGACTGGGAGGTGCAGGGGCCAGGCTGAGGCACAGGGGCTGTTCTACCACAGCCACCGACTCTGAAAGTCATTTTATGACTTTTCCATGAATGCCCTGAATGCAGCATAATCACTGGCAAACAGCAGTGACCTGTAATAACCAGGATGTTTATCCAGAAGGACATGAACTGCAGGTCTGCCTGCACTGCTGCTAAAAATCGACTGCTGTTTACTTAATGTTTTTGTTAAGTACCCCTGTGCTGCTCATACAGTTGCAGCCAGCCAGCAATATTTTCCTTGTGTAGAACAAAGCCAAACAAACAGAATTAACATGTATCCCTCTCTAAGAAGAGGCAACATTCAATATCTTTAGATTTTGGGAGGGGATTTCTGCACTACACGTGTGGTCAGAAGGCACATCTCCCATATTCCTTTGTAAATCCTGAAACAGAGGTGAGAAATTACAAATGTTCCCATTAATAAAGGAGTTACAGGACAAGTAAAACCTTTGCCATAAGCCCTGAATATTGCTGGAGGAATTGCAAAATGTGTCTGGTAGCAGAGATGGAGAAGATTAAAAAAAAATCCTATCCAAGAACTAGTCTGGGAACAGGTTTTATTTGTTCAAATACCTGCAGATCCCATTCAGAGGCAAGCGCTCACACAAAATTAATCCAAACACAACTCAGTTTATCTGTTTATCTTTTCTGCAAAGAAAATGTTCGGCTTCAACTGCAAACCATTTTTAAATAATAGTTTGAAAATGTGTGGGCACATTACCAGACTGTTTCCCAGGAGCTGCAAAGGATCAGGAAGCAATCATCAAAATTATTTTAGCGTTCCTGAAACTCTGCTGTGTTGGTTCTCCATGTTGAAAATGCTGTCAGAATTAAACCTTCAGAAGCGTGCTTGCAAAGACACAAAGTTCAGGCTAATCCTGGACTTGGAATTGAGACCAAAATCAGGTACTGATTCCTCTTGAAAAGGAAAACAAAAAGTGACATTTTGAAGAATCCTTTCTGTGACTGCTTTCCACCATTTCTTTTAATACTACAAGCAGTCCCTGCTAATACTGTGTGTTGTGCACACACATTTGCAAGACACAGAGTAAATTCAAATCCCAGAACAGCAGAGAGTTGTGCCCCTGTCCCAGCAGAGGAGTCGGATGACAAGGTGGGCGCTGGCAGGGATTGTCCCTGGGCCCGCAGACAGCGTCTGCCAGTGCTCAGCACTACAATGCTTTATGACCTTTTATCACCAATGACTTGTTGACACAATAACTGAGAGCAAATCAACTTGAATCCCATTGCTGGGCTCAGACGGTGAGTCAGCCTCTCACAACCTTCAACTTCGATCCGGGGGGTTCCACCAGTGCCAGACAGCTGGGGAACATCTGGGCACACTCACGGCGTGTTCACCAGTGCCAGACACCTGGGCAATGCCTGGGCACACTCACAGTGGGTTCCACCAGTGCCAGACACCTGGGGAACATCTGGGCACACTCACGGTGTGTTCACCAGTGCCAGACACCTGAGGAATGCCTGGGCACACTCATGGGGGGTTCCACCAGTGCCAGACAGCTGGGGAACATCTGGGCACACTCACGGTGTGTTCACCAGTCCCTGACACCTGGGGAACATCTGGGCACATTCCCAGCTCTGCCAAGGCAGAGGCTCCTCAGTGCACAAACCCGGGGGCTGTCCAGCTCCCTTTATTCCCACTCAATCTGGGTGCTGGGTGGGGATAATTAGCACATCCCTGTGCTGCTAATGCATCTCTGGCCAGTGATGTAATTACTGCCTGCACCCTAATTATCAGTATTTCTCCTTGGAGAAATTCGGCCCAACAAGGGCCACTCCAAGTCAGGAAGGAGCAGACAGCCTGCAGCCACTCCTGGGTCTGCAGAGGAGTGACCAAGGTCAGGGACAGCCCCGCTCAGCTGTGGTGACACTCGGGGCCCTGGTGAGGTCCCAGACAGTTCAACAGCCCACAGGGCACCAGGAAAACCATCCCGAAGCCCAGCTCAGCTTTGCTGCACGGATGCTTTCGCTCCTCACCTGCAGATCCAAATATACTCAGTGTTTCTGTTCCACCTCATCCATTAAAGCCTCTGAAGATGGAAGGGTCTTCTCGGGGTTCACTGCTGCAAACCCCCAGACCCCTCTCCTTTCTTATTACATTTGTTTGACTATATTATCCTGGATTTCATGGACCTGTATGCATTTTTTCAAAGGCAAACCTTCCAAACAGGCTGAATTGCCATCCGACGCTGAATCACCTCCCTGCACCAGGAACTTGGGGCTCCCACATTTCAGAGCTCTGTACATCTCCTGCCTCCCACCACCCCTGCTGTCCCCACCACACCCGAACACGATCAACTCTCTGAATTCCCAGTTTGCACACCCCAGTCTGGTCACCTCAGCCCCCGAAATTGGAAGGGGCACGAGTTGTAACACAAAACGTGGGGATTTGGGGTGTAACAGCTGCAGAGGGCGGGGGGAACGCACCAGCCTTGCCTAACTTTAGGCCTCGCTTTACACCGGCAGGAAGGCGTAGCCCGGGGCTGCCCGCGGGGCCGGGGGCAAGGAGCGCTGAACCGGCGTTCGCAGCGGGCTCTGCCCTCCCGGACCCGCCCGGCGCCCCCGCACCGCCGCCCTTGCCCCGGGGCCGGGCACTGCAGCCTGCGGAGCCGCGCACGGAGCCCCGCGGTGCCCGAGCCCGCTCCGAGCCCGCACCGGCCCCGCTCCGAGCCCGCACCGGCCCCGCTCCGAGCCCGCACCGGCCCCGCTCCGCCCGGAGCCCCACGCGGGACGGGGCCGCGCCCGGCGGCTCCCGGGCCGGGCGGGCTCCGGGGCCGGGACCGCCCGATCCCCGCGCCCCGCACGGCTCACCCCGTCCGTCTGCGCGTCCGTCTGTCCGTCCGTGCGGCTGGGGCGGGTCCGTCCCGCGGGGGCTCCGGGCCGCCCCGCGGGGCCCGCGCGTGGGGCAGCGGCGCTCGGGCAGCGGCGGCCGCGCTCGCCCAGCGCCCGCCCCGCCTCACCTGGCCCGGCCCACACCTGGCCCGGCCCACACCTGGCCCGGGCCGCCCCTCACCTGCCCCGCCTCACCTGGCCCGCCCCTCACTTGCTCCACCTCACCGGGCCCGCTCCTCACCTGCCCCGCGTCACCTGCCCCGCCTCACCTGGCCCGGCCGCCCCTCACCTGCCCAGGTGCGCTCAGCGCAGCCGCGCCGCACCCGCAGTTTCCCCCGAACGGAGACGCGGGGCAAGTGGAGCTCCCCGCACCCCCGCCCTTCTGCCGCGGCCCTTTTCCTGTCAAACCGAATATTTAGGAAACTTTCAAACGGGATATTTTTTCCCCCCTGGTAAATGGAGTGTCTAGAAAAGGAAGTTTGCTTTTAAGCGGGGTGTCTTTGCCTTTTAAATGGAATATTTAATTTCCTGGGCTTTTTCGCAGTTCAAAGCATACTCAGCTGAGTCATAGAAGCACGGCATGACTAAGGCTGGAAAAGACCTCGAAGATCATCGAGTCCAAACATGAAAACATTAACCCAGCACTGCAGGGTCCACCCCCAGAGCGCGTCCCTCGGCACCACATCCGCCGGGTTCTGAGCACTTCCAGGGCCGCTGGCTCCCTTCCCCGGGCAGCCTCTTCCAATGTTTGTCCATCCTTTCAGTGAAGAAATTCTCTCAGATATCCAATCTAAACTTCCCCTAGCACAGCCTGAGTACATTTGCTCTTGTCCCACATCCATCCATCCATATAAATCCATATCCATCCATATAAATCCATATTCAGCTACAGGATGAAGCCAAACCGTAAACTCAGCTCTGATTAAAGCCACGGGCACACAGTTTTTTCTCTGAAAAGCATAAAAACGTCCCTGTTCCCTGGCTCCATCCCCGCTCTGGGTCACACCTACCCCTGGGAAGGGGCTCAGCAGCTTCTCCCTGGTCCCTCTGCAGGCTCCTGCCCTCCAGCCTTGCGTCTTATTTATTTTCCTCGTAGGTGGAGAACCGTGACTCAGTGGTGAATCTTGGTTTCAAGGATCATACAGTGCTTCACCTGGCAGTTTCAATGAACCAGAAAAAAATGGGAATTTCCCTTCTCCTCCTCACCATGAACACTGTGGAAGATACTGAGCCCTGGCTTTGGGAAGGCTGACTTACACCCACAGCTCAGTCCTGAGCCAAGGGGCTGGAACTGGACAAAATCTTGGAGATATTCACACACAGAGACAAAACAATCCACTGTTTTTCTGAGCAAGTTTGCCTTGCTGGATACCAAGTGCAAGATAAATATGTCAGGCTTCATTCAGCATGGAATTCCACTCTGAGGAAACATGCAGGAGTTTGTCGGCACATAAGAAAATCCTCCTGGCAATAAGCAGAGTACCAGCTGCGACACTCCAAGGTCAGAGCTCTCTGTGCTGGGTGAGATGGGCTCCCTGAGTGGTACCTGACCATTCCTGATGTGTAAATCAGGGGACAGCTGCTCCTGCAGTGAAACACCCCTGTTGTTCCTGCTGTGTAAAGCATGCGGTGGTAGGACAATTTTGGGAGCAGCCAGGAAGAGACACAGGCAGATATTGGGCTGGACTCCAGGGCGAGCTCTGCAGGATCTTTGATCTCTCCTCAGCCAGGCCAGCACAAAAGCTCCTGCATTCCTGCTGTCCACACCTCTGTCCCACAGGGACAGGGCAGGATGCTCTGTGCTCGTGGGGGCTGCTGTGCAGGGGGACACCAGTGCTGCTGCCCACCCCGCTGCTGCCCCGGCAGTGCCCGGCCAGGGCTTTGCCCTTCCTGGGCACACTGGAAGGACACTCAGGTGCCCAAGCTGCAGGAGGGGTCCTGGCGCGGGGCAGCGCAGGGGGATTTTAAAAACGGAGCAGTGTGGCAAAGCAGCTGGGTGAGGACTGCTGATTTTGGGAGCTCTGGCCTGGGAGAAGGGGTCAGTCCTGCCTGCAGTGTCCCTGCAGCTGCTCAGGGCAGGCAGCTGTGCCCGCTGCCTCTGCCACAGCCGCTGCTGCCTTCCCAGCTCCGACACAGATGCCAAACGAGTGAGTCTGCCCAGCCTCTGCAGGGTTTGGTGGTTTTTCTTTCCTCCTGAGTTTCTCCCAGCCCGTGCTGAGGCGTGTGGCAGCACGTTGGGGTAGGCAGCTGACGGGAAAGCAGCTGCACATCTTTTTCCATGCTCTTGGCTGGGAAACTCCACAGCTCTGGAGCTGCTGAGGTGATAATGCAGGATAGCTCATGAGGCAGGATGTGCAGGCAGGGGTTACCTGTCTGTGACTGATCATCCCAAGTGTTCATTCACCCTGACACAACACACAGAGCACTGGTCCTGCTCCTCCAGGCGCACAAACTGCCCCAGCCTCTGCACTCTGGTGTTTTCTAGAAATTGTTATTTTTATTTTTACTTCTCGCTGCCTATATTTACCTCTAACTGCATTTTTTTTTAAATCAAATGAAGAGGTCTTTTGGCTGATAAACTGTACCTTGTGAAGTGACATCCTGCAGCTCTTCCAGTGCAGTCTGCAGAGCACACAGAGGATGTGCAGAGGAATTTCCATTCCAGAAGCTATGGGATTTACTTTATTTCAGTGCCGAATTAATATCACTATTTTATCAACACGATTGTATGTCATGATACCTGCAACAGAGACCTCCGGGTCTCTTGCAGCCCTTTGTTCCCAGCTGGAGAAGATTGCAGTCATCAAAACAAAAAGGAACCATTTTCTCTCCTGGGAACAGATCACCAAGTTCCCATAAGGCAAAACAAAATTATGCAATGAGTCAAGACAATGTCCTGGGCATGTGGAGTCTTGCTGTGTGCTCTCAGCACTCACATTCCAGCAGGCAGCTCCGTGCAGGAGAGCAGCACAGAATGGTGGAGAGGCTTCACCCCAGCACATCCCAAAGTCCCCAGCTGTGCTGCAGGAAAAAGGAACAAATCCTTCCCAGCCTGTCCTGGCGGCCCCTCTGTGCCCTGGGGCTCTTTGTGACCAGGGAGAGCTCCTGGCCTCAGCAGCCACGGTAATCCCAAAAATTATATTAAATCATTTATAAACACGGCTGTGGCCACCAAAGACTCCTCTCCAGTAGCTCTAGCGAAGAGGAAAACGGGGGGATGGATTTATTGTTGTTTTCCTGGTGGGCAGCCCCACAGCTGCTCTGCTGTGGATGAGGCAGCTCCGAGTCAGGGGCTGAAGCGCTCCCAACAGGAAGGGCTGGGTTCATTGTTGTGTTGCATTCTTCTAGGCACGAGGATGCACAAGAATATCATTAGATACAAGGGCTTTAAGTGAAATAGAACAGTCTTAAAATTTCTGGCAACTTCTCTGGCCCTTCCCATCCGTCCCCAGGCTCCTGCTGTGTTGTCTCTGTCCGACATGTCTTTGTTCCTCTTTTAAGTGAAACCCAACCTTGCCTGGGTGTTCTTACATGTAAAGGTGTCAGGTTGTGTTGTACTCCTGCAAACCTCTGTGTATATATATAAATAAATATACATATAAATATATAAATATATATACACACACAGTACCTGTGCTGGGTCACTTGCAGGTGTGAGTGGATACAGACCCAACCCCACTCTGACACTGCAGCATGAATGGCTCTACTGTTCTGCAATATCAAACTTCAGCCAGGTTCTTAACCAGTATTCTTCCATGACAGAGGCTCTTCTTACCTAACCAACACCAATAAAAGTTCCAAAAAATGAGCAGCTTAAATCCATCTGGGCCTTGGCATGTAGGATAAGAGAATCTATGGTTTCCTATTAATGCTGCTCCAATCCTCTTAATGCAGATATTGGGCTGGCTTGGGCACATTTATAGCTCAGGTCATTCTTTCCACTGACACAGATCCTGGTGGGGCTGGTGGTCAGAAAGGCTCAGGTGGCTCTGAGGAAGAGGAAGGGGCTCTGTGTGTGCTGAGGAGGGCTCTGAGAGGTGCTGAACAGGAGGCAGCCCAGGGAAGAGCTGCCCTTTGTGTCTGTCATCAGAGCCATAAATGAGCTGCAGGGGGAAGGGGCGAGCAGGAGAATTTCCATGGACACAAAGAGGGGAAGGGAATAATAAAAATATGCTCTAAAAATATGGAAATAAATCCTGCTCTTTATAGCTTAAAGCTTTAAGGTGGAGATGTGGCAATAAGAGGAATATGTGTGTATCTAGATACCTTCACTAATTGTCTCACAGCCTACTGCAGACATTCAATTAATTTAATCCACCAGCAGCTTTTTCTATTGAAATGTTTGTTTTCTCAGGATCCCCTCTCTGTAGTTGTTGTTTTTCCTGTGCCCCATCTCACTGAAGCACTGAGGCAGGAACACAAGCCAGCACTGCAAAGATTAATGTTCCTTCCCCTGTAATCCCTTTTCTCCCCTAGAAAACCCTACAGGACAGAGAGCGGGGCTGTGTTTTGTGTGTGCAGGGAACCTCTGCTCCCAAATTCTTGGACAGGGAGGCATTAACGTGCAGAAAGACCCTGAGCCCCTGGGGTTTGCTTCTAAATAGGGCACAGCTCAGAACATCTGAAGGTCTCTGGGGCTCATGGGTGGGAATCTCCTAATGATCTTTAGTTATTTTTATCCGTGCCCAGTGCTCAGCGCTCCGGGGCACAGGAGCCACTCTGAGATCTCCTGGGGAGTGCACGGAGCTGCCAGCACCTGGGCAGGGAGGAGGAACAGAAAATAAAGCACAAAAAAGGGACGGTGACATAGCAAGACACAGCACCAACATCAGAGGAGGGCACGGGACAGCGAGAGGACAAAGAACAAAGGACTTTGGCAGGGTTTTTCTTCTTTTCCTTCTGTTTTTAATCCTGCTCTCTGGAGGAAAATGGGGCAGCAGTTCACCAACGCTGAAGGGGAGCAAGGAGAGATCGATGTTGCAGAGCTGCAGGAATGGTACAAGAAGTTTGTGGTGGAATGTCCCAGTGGGACCCTCTTCATGCACGAGTTCAAGAGGTTCTTCGGGGTCCAGGACAACCAGGAAGCAGCAGAGTACGTGGAGAACATGTTCAGGGCTTTTGACAAGAATGGGGTAAGTGCTGAGAGGGCTCCACAGTCATTTATTTCTGTATATTATATATAGAACAGGGGACCAGCGAGGGCAGGAGAAGGAGCACAGGCTGGCCTGGATTTATCTCCTCAAATCTCCACCTAAATTAAGGTCAGAATGTCCCCTTAAGGGACTAAGGGTGGATTAAAAAGTTGGGACTTAGGCAGTCACACTTTGAGGCCCTCAAACAGCCAAGGCTCCCATATGGCAAAAATATTTCTGTGTTGAGATAGCGGGGAAATTACAGTGCAGGAAAATCCTTCCCAGGCATGTTCTGTGTCGGAGGAAGTGTCTGTAGCAGGTATGAGGTTTGTAATAAAATATCAAATGTAGCTCTGCTTTCCAAAAGCAGAGGAATGCTGAACAATTCAGACATTCTGGGTTTGATTCCCTTTGCCATATTTTTCATGGGACGCCTGGGGAAAGTGGGGTTTGTGGTTCAGCCACAGCCCCTGCAGCCTGGCATTGCTTTGGGTTCTCAGCTGCCCTGGCTGAGCAGCACCTGCCAACGGGGAAATTCTTCTTCTCCTGAAGCTCCTGATCATGGTCCAGCTGTGGGGATGTTTGTTCCTTGTACAGGAAAAGGGGGCTCAGGCTGTTCATCTCTGATCAACTCATCTCTCTTAAGCTCCCTTTGAAAATAGGGTCAAAATCTCACGGAAGTGGCAGCAAAAGTCCCTTTGTGGGAAAGGATTTCAAAATGCCGTGGAAGATGTCGGCAGGTCAGGCTTGTCTCAGAATTCCAAGATGTGAACAACCAAATTCCTGAGAAAAATGGAAGGTTCAGGTCCCAAATTCTGTTATGAAAGCTGTGGGGAAAAGGTAGCAGAGCAAAGTGTACATAAAAGATGGAGTCCCATTCCTAATTTACGGGAGTTTTCCTAGCAGGACAGAGACTCTGTTTTTGGGGGCTGCTGGTGGGTGCAGGATGGGAGGGGAGCCCAGCCTGGCTGGGCAGGGTGTGCCTGTGCCTGCTGCAGCTCCTGAGCTGCCACAAGCCTTCCTCAGAGTGCCAAGCAGGCCCCTGGCCCTGCCCTGGCAGCTCTAGCCAGGTTTTCTGGGGGTGTAAAGCGCCTTTCCATCAGCTCTCTGCCCAGCCAGTGTCACCCAGCCGCTGCTTCTGTGTTGGCACAGGACAACACCATTGATTTCCTGGAATATGTGGCTGCCTTGAACCTGGTTCTAAGGGGGAAGCTGGAGCACAAGCTGAGGTGGACGTTCAAAGTGTATGACAAGGATGGGAACGGCTGCATAGACAAACCTGAGCTGCTGGAAATCGTTGAGGTAGGTGGGCATTGCCCAATCCCTTCTTTCAGCAATCCCCGCTCTTTGGCAACGCTCTGAGCTGCGTGGGGTTTGGGCTAATGGGGTTCCAGGGGTGCTGTGGGGCTGAGCAGGTGCACAGGTGTTAAAAGAAAAAAAATCTACTATTTAAGGAAAAATACACTATTTAAGGAATGCTCTATTTAAGGAGGGGTCACCATTTGAGGAGGCGAAGGGGAGACGTGCATATCTTAGGGGTTGATGATCATTAGTCTCCAATTTATTGATTAGGTTACATACTTTTATAATAGTGTTAATAAGCTCATGCATATTCTGTAACTTAAGCATTCTATTTGTTAAGCTAAACATCAACTCTTCTTCATTTTTTCAGTCTTGCATTCTACTTTCTCACGTCTCTCTGACTCTTTGTTATCACATCTAGAGATGTCTAAGGACACAGTATTTTCGCAGGTGCAAAGACTCAGATCAGAAGGCTAAACACGGTACTTTTCCAGCTTCTAATAACTAACATTCCCACACACAGGGGCTGTGCTCCTGCCTGAGCAGAGGCTGGGCAGCTCATCCCACCTCTGAGCGTGTGCTTATCCCATCTCTGAGTGTGCCAGGGGTGTGCAGGGCCCTGGCAGGAAGGTGAGCAGCTTCACCTGCAGCAGCTGGGAAAGCAGGGCAGCCTGTCTGGGCCGCCTCCCAGCGCAGCTTTGAGGTCAGCCAAGAAGTGCCCAGAACTGTGAGGCCGCTGCTAATCCTCTCTGTGGGCAGACGTGACACAAAACCCTTCAACCTGAGCAGCAAAGGTAGCCATGGGCAGGTGGTGCTGTGGCAGGGGTAGATACAGCCTGAGCCTTTCCCTGGCAAAGGGGAGCAGAAACTGTGGGTCAGAATGTGAGCTGCAGCCTGGGCACTGCTTCCCCAGGTGTGCCTGGCTTTGGATGCCAGCAAAACCTCCCGCTCAGGGCCTGTGATTCTGCCCATCCGTGAAATTCCCACTTTGTTCTCTGCAAAGGAGCCCTGAGCTCTGGCCACGTGTGTGAGCAGAGCAGGAGGGCAGCAGCCCCACAGAGCAAATGGGGTCACTGGTGTGCAGCCATGGGGTCAGGGGCTCCGTGCCAGATCTGAGCTGCCCAGGGGCAGATCTTTCCAGAAAGGCTGAACCCCAGCCTTTGAGAAAGGCCTTCACAGCCATGGGGTGCCAGGGTTCAGTGCCTTCATCTCCCTGACGTGGGAGCTGCTTCCAGTCCATCTACAGGCTGAAGAAGGTGTGCTGGTCAGACGTGGAGGACAGGACCCCGCTGCTGACCCCCGAGGAGGTGGTGGACAGGATATTCCAGCTGGTGGATGAGAACGGGGATGGTGAGTGATGCCAGGCTGCGTTCCTGAGAGCTCACCTGAGCTGGGCTGGCCAGAGAGCCCTTGGCTCTGCTGTGTGCTCACAATGGACAGCTGGCCTTGGCTCTGCTCTGCTCCACAGAGCCAAAAGTCTCTTAGTGCAGCAAGCTGGGATCCTTTTCGTTGTTATTTCAATGTAAGAGCCGGAGCAGGCGCTGCTGGGGCAGCGTTGGTGCCGCTCAGGTCTCACCCTGGGGCAGCCCCAGCACAGGGCAGGTCCCAGTCCCAGCACCAAGAGCTGGGTGAGGACACTGCTTCCAGTCAGGCTGGGCCTTGCAGGACCTGGCTGGGTCCTGGAAGGGCCTGGGGGAGCCCCTGCAGCCTCCGGAGTGTCCCTTTGGGGTGGGGCACAGCCCCTGCTCTGTCCTTGGCCTGCAGAGCTGGGGGATCCCCGGGATGGTGCCAGACTCACATTTGATCTGAGCCCCGGGATGGTGCCAGATTCACGTTTGATCCGAGCCCCGAGTGGAACCCGGAGCTGGGGGATCCCCGGGAGGGTGCCAGATTCACATTTGATCTGAGCCCCGGGATGGTGCCAGATTCACGTTTGATCTGAGCCCCGGGATGGTGCCAGATTCACATTTGGTCTGAGCCCCGGGATGGTGCCAGACTCACCTTTGATCCGAGCCCCAGGTGGAACCCGGAGCTGGGGGATCCCCGGGATGGTGCCAGACTCACGTTTGATCCGAGCCCCGGGTGGAACCCGGAGCTGGGGGATCCCTGGGATGGTGCCAGATTCACGTTTGATCCGAGCCCCGGGATGGTGCCAGACTCACGTTTGATCCGAGCCCCAGGTGGAACCCGCTCCCTGCTCCTCTCTCACCTGCCGTCCCTGCTCCCCCCACAGGGCAGCTGTCCCTCGACGAGTTCATTGACGGCGCCAGGAAGGACAAGTGGGTGATGAAGATGCTGCAAATGGACGTGAACCCCGGGGGATGGATCACGGAGCAGAGGAGGAAGAGTGCTTTGTTCTGAGAGAGCTGGGCTCTGGGATGGCGAGGCCGAGCCCCAGGTGTGACCCTTCCTCCCTCCAGCCTGGTCACGACTTTCCTTTTCAGCTCCACCTCAGCATCCAGATGCAAACCCGAGTGGTTTAAGGAGTCATCTCTGATGTGAACCCCACGTGCCGAGCACTGCTGGTACCCAGGGACTCTTTCTGGCCCATGAATAAGTCTCGCTGTGTACACAATCCCGTGTTTGCCAGCTCTGCTTTCTGGTTACACCCCAAGGAGCAAACTCTGGTGGCTTCCTGCAGCAGATCCCGAGCGGGGCTGGGGCTGGGCAGTGGGGACAGAGCCTGGCTGCTGTCCCTGGGCAGCTGTGGCATGCTCAGGGGTCTCTGTGTGTGTTTTGTAGCCTTTCCTGCTGCTCGTGTCCAACATAAACCCACCAGCAACGAGAACTGGGTCTGAGCAGCGGCCAGGACAGCGCAGAGCTGAGGGAAACAAGCTCGGGGCTGGGCAGGAGCAGCAGCAGCTCCTTCCTGCCCCTCCTGGGCCCAGAGGCTGCTGCTTCTGCCTGCCCAGAGGGGCTGAGGGGTGCTGGCCCCAAACCCTGGCGTTTCCCAGCCCCACTCAGAGCTCAGAGCAGCCCAGGTGGGACTCAGCTCCTTCCAGCCCCTGGTTCTGAGGGATCCTCCCTGGATCAGCTTCTCCTGCCCTGGAGAGGGGATGAGCCCAGGGAGCTCCGGGGTTTTCACTGCACTGGGACCAGTTTGGTGTGGGAGCAGCGATGAGGGAAGAGCAGGGTTGTGCCTGGCAGTGTCTCTGCAATGGGAGGGTTTGTGCTGCTCCATTGGCAGGAGCACAGAATCAGAAATCACGGATGGTTTGGGCTGGGAGGAACCTGAAAGCTCCTCGATTTCCAAGCCCCCTGCCCTGGGCAGGGATGCCACATCAGATTGCTCCAAGCCCTGTCCAAACTGGCCTTGAAAAGTGGGAAAAGGGACAAAAATTCCAGTACAGTGGTTTTACACTGGACTTCATTAGGCCCAGAGTACAGATGTAGAACTGACACAAGTTGCAGGCTGAGCTCTGCTGTTCCAACCCCTGTTCCTACACAGGTGTATGTGGGAAAAGAATTTGGGTTGAAACAATATTTTGGTTCACCTTTATTGGATTTACTGGTTCATTCGAAAGAAGAAACCCCCCCAGGAAAATAACATGAGCTTGTCTGTTCCATTTGAATTTTCCTATGGGATCAGTGGGCCAGGTCATACCAATGAAAAGATTTACAACCCCTTTTTTGTGGCCTTTAATTAGGACTGTAGTAGCTGTCATTAGCTGATTAGTGTGCTGGTTTGTGGTCTTGTCAGTTTACCCAGTGTTTAAATTCCACGGGGAAGTGCTCAGGATTAGACACAATCAGTGCAGGAGTTCAGATTGTGCACATTTCCACTTTGAAATAGCCTTTCTATGAGTTCTCTGTAAATACTGAGCAGTTTGTGCTGTGCTGACTTATCAGGGCTGATTAGACTTGTGCTTTCTGCTGCTCTGAGGCAGCTGCTCAAAGCTCTCTCCGGTCAATAGTTCATCAGCTCGGATCTGAGAGAAAAATCTGACTTCTGACTTGAGAGCCTGGATAAAAACATTCCCATTTATTGATTTTCCAGCTTGTGAAAAAATGTTTTCATTGCAGGATACAAATCTCTAAGAATTCCTTACATTTCATCATCTCAACCAAGGTAACACCCCCTGCTCCTCGCGTGGATTTAGAGAGGCTGTTTAGTTCATAGAATTGCATTTTGCTGCTTCACTGAAATGCTTCGAATTCTGCAATTCTGCTCACCTGGCCAGCCCAGGCTCTGCAGGGGCTGTTTGGGGACACCCAGGCCAGCAGCCCTCCCTGGTGAGTCCTTGTACAGATGTTGGTAGAAGTTTTGTAAAACACGACTTGAATAAAGAAATATTTATTAAAAACCTCTGTTCTGTAGCGTCTGTCTGTTAATTAGGTGAAGAGCTGTGTAAGCACCTGAGTGAAACTGTAGCCTGTGAGTGTGAGATATTGAATTTAGGGGAGGAGCTGCTGGAGCAGCTGGGCAAGACAGAGATAAGGCAGAGGTGACGATGCTGTTGCAGAGGCAGAGTTGGGAAGGAGCCTCTTGTGTTTAACTTCGTGTGATGACGGCAAAAACCGTGAGTACAATTAAAAACCCAGCGTTTCTCAATGGAAGTGGGACCAGGAGTGTAAAATCAAGAGAGCTGCAGTCAGACACCCCAGAGTGACCCAGCGGGAGCGGAGCCGGTTCTGGGATGGATGGGATGGAGGCACTGGGGCTGCGCTGCTCTCAGAGCTGGCACAGCCCATGGAAAATCGTTCCTCTTATCAATTGTGTAATCTTTGGCCGAGAAACGGCCAGGTGCTATTTTAAAGCCCGGGCTGCACAGGCTCTGATCTCTGCAGCCCCATCAGCGCTGCCGGGGCTGTTGATGTCAGCGTTTGCATAATCCCATTGCCAGACTTAGGGCCCGGCTCCAATTGGATTGCACTGATCGGATTTCTTTCTGCTCTAAACGGGGAAGCAGGAGGGCTCGGAAAAGGCAAATGCCACCTGGCTTTTCTGGGCCGCCATCTGCTCCGTGCAGCCGGGCAGGAGCGAAGGGGAATGGCCGGGCTGGGAGATGCAGCTGAGCCTGGGGTGGAAGGGAAGAGGGAGCAGGAGCCGAGGAGCCCTCACAGCCTGAAATGCCAGGGAGATGCATCGGGGAGAGGCTGAGCAGCCGGGATGGGCGGCGGGGGGACAGAGGATCCATCCCTGCCCTGCTCGGGGCAGCGGCGGCTCCCCGGGCTCGGGGTTTGTGCCCGGGTCATCCCCTGTGGGCAGGTTCCTTGGAAAATGTCCTGAGCAAAGCCAGAGTGACCTCCTGAGCCCCGTGCCGGTCACTGCAGGCACTGCCTGTGCTCTCTTACGGTGGTTTTCTTACAGCACCTTCGCCCAGCTGTGCCATGGCAAAATTCCTTTCCTTTCTTTCCTCCCTTTCCTTCTTTTCCTCCTTTTCCTCCTTTATTTTCCTTCCTTTCTTCCCTTCCTGCCATTCCTTCCTTTCTTTCTTTCCTTTCCTTTCTTTCCCTGCTGTCCTTCCTTTTCCTTTCCTTCCTTCCTCCCTTTCTCTTCTTTATTTTCTTCAAAGTTAAGCTCAGCTCGGCAGCCTGGAAGGTGTCTCAGGAGCATCGCCCTTACAGACCCTGCCCTGGGGGCTGTCCTGGGCTCCGAGCAGCGCCGGGGCTGCGGCGCAGGAGCAGGAAAGGGAGAGGGAGAGGGCAGAGTCCGGCCGGGAGCGGCTGCGGTGGCCGCTCCTCGCCTGGGAGAGAGCGCTCCGAGCGGGCACGGGGCTGGGCTGGGGGTTCGCTGGGGTTTGGGGTCCCGGGGCTGATTTGGGGGCTCCCGGGGCTGTTTTTGGGGGGGTCCCTCGGGTTCAGGGTCCCGGGGCTGTTTTTGGGGGGTCCCGGGGCTGTTCTGGGGGGGGTCCCGGGGCTGTTTTGGGGGGGGTCCCTCTGGTTCAGGGTCCCGGGGCTGTTTTGGGGGGTCCCTCGGGTTCAGGGTCCCGGGGCTGCTTTGGGGGGGTCTCGGGGCTGGTTTTGGGGGATCCCAGGGCTTTTTTGGGGAGTTCTCTCGGGTTTGGGGTCTCGGGGCTGTTTTTGGGGGGTCTCGGGGCTGGTTTTGGGGGATCCCGGGTTTTTTTTTGGGGGGAGTTCTCTCGGGTTCGGGGTCCCGGGGCTGTTTTGGGGGGCTCTGTCGGGTTCAGGGTCCCGGCTGCTCCTGGCGCGGCCGGCAGGGGGCGCTGCGGGACGGGACACGGCGGGAGCGGGGGGGCCAAAACCGGGATGGGAACGGGAACGGGAACGGGATAATGGGGTGGGATGGGATGGGAACGGGAACGGGAACGGGATAATGGGGTGGGGTGGGAACGGGAACGGGATAATGGGGTGGGATGGGATAATGGGGTGGGATGGGAACGGGATAATGGGGTGGGATGGGAACGGGGATGGGATAATGTGGTGGGATGGGATGGGAACGGGATAATGGGGTGGGATGGGAACGGGGATGGGGACAGGAATGTGCCCAGGGAGGTGCTCAGGAAGCCCACGCTGAGCCCAGCTCCCTCCCGTGCTGTGCAGGGCCAAAGGGCTCTGAGCTCTGTGCTGGTCACCTGTGGGGGAGTTGCTTGTGCGGCAAGAAGGAGAGTTACACCGTGAGTAAGAGCCCAGCCCTAATGAGGGGCGGCAGCTGCTCCCTCCTGCGGGGCTGTGGTGGACAGGTTGGCCATCAAGGGCTCCTGTGCAGGGTGCTGTGCTTGTGAGCCCAAGAACAGCCCCAGAGCAGCTGTTTCTGCACTTGTGTGAGCCACTAAATCTGTCCTGCTGGAAACAGGAGGATCGACTGCCAGAGAGAAGAAGCATGACCTGAAATGATATTGTAAAACATCTTTATTAGCTCACCACAGGACTGGAAGTACAAAAGCTTCCAGGTAAAACTCTGTGCAATGAAAAAGACGCACAGGAAAAACGGTCAGGAAGCTGCTTATGAATTGCAAACACCCAGCGCCAAATAACAAAACTCTCAGCTGGGCAAGTCCTTCCCGGTGTCCTGTGCTGCCCCACCAGGCCTGGGGGTGCTCCCAGGGCTGAGGAGCTCCCTGCAGGAGCAGCCAGGGCACAGCCTGGGCTGTTGGGGGCTGCAGCCCTGCCCGGGCACAGCCCTGCCCGGGCACAGCCTGCCCAAAGGGTGCCAGGGCTGGGCACAGCCTGCCCAAAGGGTGCCAGGGCTGAGCTCCGGGCACTGCCCTGGTCCCACCTGAGCTCTGGCCCGGCAGGAATCCCCAGGTGCTGCTCTGAGCTGGGTCTCACCCTCTGCAGCAGCTCCCCCCTCCTGAGCCCGCACAGACAGGGGGGTCACAGCCCTACAGCTCCTTCCCTCAGGCAGGGACGGTCCCACAGCTCCCTCTCGGGTTCCTGCACTGCTGATCCTGCTTGTCTGGAAGCACTTCCCTCCTTCCTTCCTTCCTCCCTTCCTTCCAGATGCTTCAGGGAGAAACATTTCCTTACAGTCCAGGGGGTTGTTAGAAAAAGGCACCGTTCCATGTGTTTAATGCTTTTAAACAAAGAAAAGCCACTGCATTCACCCCTCCCCTTTTGCTGGCTCACAAATGTTTCAGTCACATTATCACTACTCTCTGCTGACCAAATAACGAGTGAAGGAAGGAGTGACCAGAACGGAGATTGCTTGCTCTGGAAATACAAATGGAAGGAGAAGGTTTGGATCTGCTTTTCCAGGACCCCTCTCACGGGGCCAGGTCCTGGGCAGCCCCTGCTTGGACCCCACTGGGGGTGTTGGCCTCGGGGGCAGTTCTGGGGTGTTCTCAGTGAGCTCTTGGCCCGCACAGCCTCGTGCAGCGCTGGCTGTCCCCTCTGGGAGCTCAGCAGAGTGTCCAGAGCCAGCCAGGTCCGTGTGGGATGGACATTGTGCTATTCAGCTCTGCACCCGCTCCCCGTGCCGAGGGGGACAGTTCTGCCCGCAGGGATGCAGCCCAGCCCATCCAGGGACAGGGCCAGGGGAGGCCAAGGGGCAGCCCGGGGAGCTACTGGGCAGCCTGGGCGTCCTGCCCGCCCTCGTGGGGGTTCTTGCCATCGTTCTGGATCAGCCGCACGATGTGGGTCAGGTCCAGGCTGCGCGTCAGGATGTCCAGCAGCATCTCGTCCTTCTGCACGCCCTCCATGAACTCCTCCAGGGACAGCTCGCCTGCAGGGCACAGAGCTCTGTTAAACCCCAGCCCTGCGGCTCCCTGCACCCCGGGGCTGGCACAGAGCCTGCAATGGGGGCTCAGCCCCTGCACTGTGCCCCAAAGCCCAGCACAGAGCCTGCAATGGGGGCTCAGCCCCTGCACTGTGCCCCAAAGCCCAGCACAGACCCTCCCAGGGCAGATGGGGAGCTCAGCCCCTGCACCACATGTGCCACATCCACAAAGCTCTGTTTAACCCAGAGTTCCCTGAATCCCCAGGCCTGCCACAGAGCCTGCAATGGGGGCTCAGCCCCTGCACTGTGCCCCAGAGCCCAGCACAGAGCCTGCAATGGGGGCTCAGCCCCTGCACTGTGCCCCAAAGCCCAGCACAGAGCCTGCAATGGGAGCTCAGCCCCTGCACTGTGCCCCAAAGCCCAGCACAGACCCTCCCAGGGCAGATGGGGAGCTCAGCCTGCACCACATGTGCCACATCCACAAAGCTCTGTTTAACCCAGAGTTCCCTGAACCCCCAGGCCTGGCACAGAGCCTGCAATGGGGGCTCAGCCTGCACAGAACACCACCCTGGTGTTCTGGAGCGCAGGGAAGGGAGGGCAGTGCCCAGGAAGGGCCTCACCATCTCCGTTGATGTCGATCTTGTTGAACACCATGTCTGTGAACTCCTCTGCCGTCATCTTCTCGTTGCAGCGGTTGATGGATCGAATGGCCTGGGGGGAGCGAGGGGCAGGGAGTCACTGAGTGCTCTGCAGGGTGTGGGTGTCCATCAGAACCAGCGGCCAAATGACCAGACACAAAAGGCCAGATGCTTTTTCAGGGCTAAAACTTGTTTTCAGGCAGTTAGGCTTTGAAAGGAGTAAGTCCTGTCTGAAAGGCTGGAGATTAAAATCACCTAAAAAGGCCATCAGTGCTTTACAGGATTTACTGGGCATGCTGGGATAAGCCAGAAGCCATTCACCTCTGAAAACCCTTCGATTAAATTCACAGCTTATCTCAGCCCCAGTGTCAGTGCCAGGGGAGGCACAGCTGGCACAGGAGAGCAGCAGCTTCGGCCATGTCTGCAGCTGAGCATGGGGGTCACGGGCTGGGAGCTCCTGTGGCAGCCCCCCTGCACCCAGGGCCCATCTGGGCAGGAATGGAGGAGCTGGCCCCACTCACCTTGATGATGTTCAGCAGCTCAGCCCGGTCGATGCAGCCGTTGCCATCCACGTCATAGAGCTTGAAATACCAGCGGAGCTTCTGGTCCACCTTCCCCTTCAGCACCAGGCTCAGAGCTGCCACATACTCCATGAAATCGATGTAGCCATCCTAAAAGCAGAAGGTTAGAAGCCAAGGTGACATTCAAAGCAGAGAATCAGGTGATAAAGGATTATTTTTGTCACTTCTGAAGTTCCCCCCAGAACTGTCCCCCCACCCTGAGACCAGGGGCTCGTGGAGTGCAGTGGTGAAAGCCAAGGTTCCTCCTGAATCTGGGCACAAATGCTGCAGAATGACAGAATTATAAAATCATAAAGGCTGGGAAAGGCCTCCCAGACCATCGAGTCCAGCCTTGGACCGTGAGATGCTGGGACTGGCTGGGTGGATCTGCCTTGGGGACTGAGAGCCGGCCTGGCTCAGGGAATTAACGCGCCAGGCATTAATTACCAGCCCAAAGCAGCGGGGATTCAGAGGTCAGAGAGGTTTATGCAGATGAGCCCTGATAAACTGCCCATCCTCATCCTGCCTGCACACACCCACAGCTCCTTTCTCCTGCCGGGCTCTCATTCCCAGGAGAGGAGCAAACTCAGCAGTGCCCCCAGCACACAGGGGGTTCCTCTGGGGCTGGGCTCCTCTGTCCCCGTGCCATTCTGAGCCTGCTCCACGTTTGGAGCACAAACACTTCTATCTCTGGCTTTCCTGCCAGTGTTTGCCCACCCCAGCCGGTGCCATGGTTTGAGGTGCCCAGCTGGACCCAGGATGGTGGCAGCACTGCAGAGCTGCTGTCTGAGCTCCAAAGTGCCCCCAGAGGAGCCCGTGACTCTCACAGCTCCCAGAAGGGTGTCAAAGTGCCTCCTGCCCACCCCAGAGCGTGCCCATGGTGTTGGAAGGGATTCCCTGGAAGGGCTCCTGTGGATGTGGCACTGGGGACACAGCTCATGGTGAGCCTGGGCTGGCAGCTGGGCTCAGGGGGCTCAGGGACCCTTTCCAGCCTCAGTGATTCCATGATTCCCAGTGCAGACCTCAGCAGAGCATAAGCCAGGGTTTGTCAGTGAACAAAGGCGCTGCCCCAGGGACCAGGACCTTGCAGAGATCATCTGCTTTATCCCGCTGCTGCAGGAGCCAGATTAGGGACAAATAACTGCTAAACCCCTTCCCAGCAGGATTTCCTGTGCATCAATTCCCTTTTCAGGCATGCATTCAAACACAGCAGTGAGCAAGGGAAAGGCCAAGGCATGAACCAAACACCTGAAGGATTTAGGGCCTGATTTGCATTTTTGTCAATGGGATTAATGCCACTAAGCCCTTTGGGTTGCCATAAAATAGATTCCTCATCTCACAGGAGGTGCAATTTCAGGTCATTTGCAAGCAGAGGAGGATGCAGTTTCCTGTTGGAGACACAGCATCCATCTGCTTCCCAAAAATCTGCTCCGGGACTGCATTCCCAAATCGCTGCTCTGGGACTGCATTCCCAAATATCTGCTCTGGAATTGCATTCCCAAATCCCTGTTTTGGGACTGCATTCCCAAATATCTGCTCTGGAACTGCATTCCCAAATCCCTGCTCCAGGACTGCATTCCCAAATATCTGCTCTGGAATTGCATTCCCAAATCCCTGCTCTGGAACTGCATTCCCAAATATCTGCTCTGGAATTGCATTCCCCAATCCCTGCTCCAGGACTGCATTCCCAAATCCCTGCTCTGGAATTGCATTCCCAAATCCCAAAGCCTCTCCGCAGGGATTCCAAGCTCCTTATCCCATGGAATAAAATGACTCCCAGTGCAATCCATTCACAGTTCCCAGTTTCCCAGAGCACAAGCAGCCCCAGCCCGTGCTGGGGACTCACTGAACGCAGCCCTTGTCCTCACAGCCACTGTCACAACACCCAGTGCTAAAGGATTAAAGGGCACTTCATTTTAAAGGGATCAAGGACTGCCCAATAACCCCCCTGTTTCAGAAGGAAAATGTCAGTTCTGGGAGAAGGCTCCAGGTGAAGAGTTCCTGCTGCATTTCTCACTTTGCAGAACCGATTCTCCAGTTTATGAGGCTGCAGTGAATCAGGCTGTGCATACCCAGAGCAGGTTCTGCCTCCCTCCCTCCCACCCAGCCAGCAGAGCAGGGCCCAGCCCTGCACGGCCCACTGGCAAGGACAATATTTACCTTATTAAAGTCAAACGTCTCAAACATTTGCTCAACGTATTTGTTCGCTGCCGGACTCAGGTTTTTCAAGCCAAAAAACTGTTTGAACTCGTAGAGGGTGAGCTGGCCAGAAGGACACTCTGTCATGAACTTCTTGTACCACTGGTGGCACTCGGTGGTGCTCAGCTCCTCCACGGCTTTCCCGTCCATGTTCCCCATCTCCAGCTGCTGGGCCCTTGGCGGCCAAAAACGGAGGGTTTGTGAGATTTAGGGAAAAAAAATAAAACCTCACGATTCTGCTTCTTGCCTTCGGAGCCCAGACGTGCCCAGCAGTGCAGGGTCAGGGCATGAGGAAATCCCTGGTGCTGTACAGATTCCAGCAGGGATGGACGCAGGACACTCTTCCTGGGCAAACCCAAAAGCACAAACCCCTCCTTGGATGGAGGGTGACATTTAAGTACCCAGCAAATCCCTCCACAGCCAATGAGGCTCGGAGGGGCGGTGGGCTCCTGCCGGGCATTAAGAGTTCAGGTTAAAATAGAAAAGAGGTAAAATGGGGAAGTCTTGCAGATTACAGGCCCAGCAGGAGATTAGGAGGGTGGAATTTTCTCTGTGATGAGCTAATCTCTCTTAATCCACTTCATTTATCTTCATGGGAAGGGGAGCTGGTGTCCCATGAGCAACAACGTTTGGAACAGAACCAGAGTCAGAAAAATGAGAGAAAAGCACTGAATCCTCTGTGCTGTTTCTGCTTTTTGCTTTCCCTTCACCTCACTCTGCCAGAGGGCTCCAGAGGGGCTCCAGAGCCTGGAATTCAGGGAGGGGGAAAAGCCCCTTCAGCTCCTGGAGGAGACACAGCAGGAAGGTAAGTTTGGTCTGAGGAGACGAACATAGAGACGCAATTGCTCTGAATGGGAAATGTTTAAGTCTGCTTTAATTGCAGACAGCAGGAAGGGGAAGGGCCCTCTGCCCCCAGCTCCAGGGGTCCCGTGTCCAGTCTTGGTCCTGCATGTTCAGTGGTTTTTCCTGAAAATTGTCCCACACCCTGCTCCCCCCAGCAGTGTGTCCTGGCTGCTGTGCCACAAACTCAGCTCACACCAGTGCAGTTAAATGCAGCTTCAATTTGGATTACCATGCAAAATTCTCCATGGAAAAACAAATCCAATGTTGTTTTCACTTTGGCACACAGCATTCTGAGAAGTACTCAGGAATAAATCTCCTCAGAAAGCACCACGGGCCAGATCCTGGGCTGGAAGTGAAAGGTGTGAGTCCAGGGTGTCCCGCAGAGTTTATCCATAACACACAGATATTTTATATCTGACAACTGCAGTTATCTAACAAGTAAGAGAGGCCAGTATTGCTTCTGCACCTCAGTAAATTAGGAATAACTCTGCTAAAAAAAGCAGCATTACACAATCAAAGAACACTCATGGAAAAGGAATTAAGCTGAGGAACACTAATTGGATGTGCTAATTCTGTACTGGCCCCGTTGAGCCAGGTGAGGCTGCGGTGGTGCCCTGGGCCCAGCCCAGGCTGTGCTGGGCCAGGTGAGCTGGGCTGGGTGGGCTGGCAGTGCCCTGTGCTGTGGCACCCGTGCAGCAGGAAGGGACAGGAGGAGCTGGGCAGGGCTGCAGAGCAAAATCCACTCTGCATATTTCCCTGGGGAGCAGCGGCAGAGCCTCCCCACCCAGCCCAGCTGCCCTGCCCGTGGCTGTCACACCGAGGGGACACTGCTCACACCCATGGGACACTGCTCACAATGACAGGACACAGTGCCCGTGGCTGTCACACCGAGGGGACACTGCTCACACCCATGGGACACTGCTCACAATGACAGGACACAGTGCCCCTGGCTGTCACACTGATGGGACACTGCTCACAATGACAGGACACAGTGCCCCTGGCTGTCACACTGATGGGACACACACGGTGCCCATGGCTCTCACACCATGGCACACTGTCACCCCGTGCTGTCCCAGCCTTTATTGCCCCTGGCAGTGCCAGCTATGGCTTGGGGCCGTGGCAGGCTCCATGGCACACTGTCACCCCGTGCTGTCACACCATGGCACACTGTCGCACCATGGCACACTGTCACACCATGGCACACTGTCACACCATGGCACACTGTCACCCCGTGCTGTCACACCATGGCACACTGTCACACCATGGCACACTGTCACCCCGTGTTGTCACACCATGGCACACTGTCACACCGTGGCACACTGTCACGCCATGGCACACTGTCACACCATGGCACACTGTCACACCGTGGCACACTGTCACGCCATGGCACACTGTCACGCCATGGCACACTGTCACACCGTGGCACACTGTCACACCATGGCACACTGTCCCCCCGTGCTGTCACACCATGGCACACTCTCACACCATGGCACACTGTCACACCATGGCACACTGTCCCCCCGTGCTGTCACACCATGGCACACTCTCACACCATGGCACACTGTCACGCCGTGCTGTCCCAGCCTTTATTGCCCCTGGCAGTGCCAGCTATGGCTTGGGGCCGTGGCAGGCTCTCCACCTGCGGATGTCGGTGCTGGGCACCCCCAGGCGCGCCCGGCCGTGCGCGGTGCCCTCCTGGAAGCGGAAGCCGCAGAAGGGTTTCTGTGCCGTGCAGAACGAGGCCAGCGAGTTGGGCCAGCCCCGCCGGTAGAACACGAACTGGAAGGAGCTCAGGGGCCGGCCCCCGGCGTGCACAACCACGGGCACCAGGCGGGAGCCCGGCAGGGCGGCGGGGGGCGGCCGGGTCCTCGGCCTGGGGGGCGGCCGGGGCACCCCCGGCTCTGCCTCGGCCTCCTCCATCCCCGCGGCTCTGTGGGCTCTGCCAGGGGCTGCCGGTGTTCCAGCCACCTGCGGAGGAAAAGATCAGAATAATGTGAGTTGTCCCCGGGCTCAGCATCCCCAGCAGCAGAGCCTGGGCAGTGTGAGTGCTGAGGGGTTTCCACACCCAAAAATCTGAGCTGCTGCTGCTGAAAGAGAAAGGGACTTTGAACTCAAATGGTGCTCTGGAAAAATGGAAGCGACTTGAAACAAATGCTGAGGGAATCGGAACGATGAGACACAAAGGACTTGATTCTCTCTTGGCTCTCAGTTACAGCACTGATAAGTCCAGCCACACACGCTCCTGATGGCAGCAGCCACAGCCATGGCAAACCTGCCTCGAAAAGGGTTCAACACAGTCAACTCTGAGCCAAGAGGACGTAGGAGTGATGGCAGAACTGGCACTGTCCTTTGGGGCAGCAGCTCAGCAGCTCTGGGTGCCTCTGCAGGGACCCCCCAGCTCCCTGAGCCCCCTCCTGCTCTCAGGGGGCATTGCTCTCAGTCCATCCCCACCTGGGTTTTACCCCAGAAACGTGAGGGATGCCTGCCCACACAGGGCATGAGGAGCAGGGAAAGAGCCCTGAGCCTTTGAAAGAGCCCTTCGCAGAGGAGGGCAGGACATGACCCCCAGGACACACCGGGGTGAGCTGTGAGCCCCAGGACACGCAGGGGTGAGCTGTGAGCCCCAGGACACACAGGGTTAACCCCCAGGACACACAGGGCTGGGTGTGAGCCCCAGGACACACCGGGGTGAGCTGTGAGCCCCCCAGGACACACCAGGGTGAGCTGTGAGCCCCAGGACACCCAGGGGTGAGCTGTGAGCCCCAGGACACACAGGGGTGAGCCACGGCTGCTGCAGGGCCGTGCTGGGCTGCAGGGACATTTCTGCTGCTGTTACCCAAGCATGACTCAGTTATCTTGCTTTCATTGACGACACCTCTGTGCGAATGGAAACTGGCTCTTCCCTCAGCAATTAGCCGCTCTGCTCCTGCCTGTCCTAAATAAATGCTCTGCTCTTTGCTTATTTTTAACCTTGTAAAGAGGTTTCCTACTTTCCGTGACGTGCTTGGTGCTATTTCCGTTCCCCGGCTCCTAAGTCTATTAAGTAGGGGAATGCCTGCAAATTGTTCAGAAATCTCCTTAGAGCCTTTGAGGGGAATCACCAGATCCCTGCAGGTTCACCACCTCTTTTTGTGGCTCATTTCTCCAGGGCAGACGCCTGGAAGGCTGGACACAGCACACAGAGGTTATTCCAGCAGCTGCTGCCACAAGGAAACCTCAGTCCATTCCCCCAGGGGATACAATAATGGGGTTTTGACTGCTGAAAAGCAGATTTTCTACCACCCCAGCCATCTCAGTGAGGTTTGTGCCCCCCTGTTCTGGCCTTGGATTGTTCAGCTGTGCTGTTTTCACACAGGTGAGCGCTGGCAGCTCCTGCCCCTTCGCCCTTTGGAGGAGACAAGCACAGCCAGGACTGCGCACCCACCCGGCAGGAGCGCTCCGGTCACGAATCTGGGGCGCGGAGGGGAGGCTGCAGCTGCCTGGCAGCCCCATTGCCGAGTCACGCAGCTGCTGCAGGGTGAGCGGGGCTCCTGGGCGCTGCAGCGCTCAGTGCTGAGCTCCGAGCTCCGAGCTCCGGCTCTGCTCCTGCCCTGGGGCTGCTCCCTGCCCCGGGTGGGCGCACCTGCCTGCCCGATCCCTGCCTCGGAGGGAAGCGCCCGCTTAAGGTCCAGGTGCTATTTACGGCTCCGTGCCTGAATGGAGAGTCCCACTAATCCTATTGCCCCCGTTCCTACGCAGAGACATCCCCAATCCCTCCCAAACCGCCTGCTGGCCATCGCAGCAAATCCCCGCGTGGGTCCCAGGGAAAGGCTGCCTCGGTAATCGGGAAGCAGGAAGGGTTCAGAGGAAAACCTCCCTGGGCAGGAGCTCCCTGGGCAGCTGCCAGAGCCTGGGGCAGCTCTGCCCACCCCAGAGCCATCCCAGAGCCATCCAGAGCCATCCCAGAGCTCAGAGCCATCCCAGAGTCATTCCTGAGCCATCCCAGAGCCATCCCAGAGCTCAGAGCCATTCCTGAGCCATCCCAGAGCCATCCAGAGCCATCCCAAAACCATCCCAAAACCATCCAGAGCCCAGAGCCATCCAGAGCCATCCAGAGCCCTCCAGAGCAGCGGGTGTGTTTGCTCTGAGCTCTCAGCCCCGCAGGATCACAGCCCCAGCTGAGAGCAGCGGGATTTGCGCAGCAGGGATGGGATGAAGCCTCCCACTGACATCGCTGTGACCTCGCCAGCCTCAGATAGGGACCTGCAGCCCCCAGGAAGGGGACAGGGTGGGACGGCATCCCCGCTGCCCAGCTGTGAGCTGGGACACCCACCTGGGAGGTGTTGTCAGGAAGGAGGCCCTGGAGGGTGGCACTGCAGGGCTCTCGGGGCTCTCGGGGCACTGTGACCTCAGGGCCATCCATTGTGACCCCGGGGTGTCACAGGGTGCTGGATGGCACAGGGTGGGCACATGGGGACAGGATTGGTGTCACGGGGTGCTGGATGGCACAGGGTGGGCACAGGAGCACATGGAGACAGGATTGGTGTCACGGGGTGCTGGGTGGCACAGGGTGGGCACATGGGGACAGGATTGGTGTCACAGGGTGCTGGATGGCACAGGAGCACATGGGGACAGGATTGGTGTCACGGGGTGCTGGATGGCACAGGGTGGGCACATGGGGACAGGATTGGTGTCACAGGGTGCTGGGTGGCACAGGGTGGGCACATGGGGACAGGATTGGTGTCACGGGGTGCTGGATGGCACAGGGTGGGCACAGGAGCACATGGGGACAGGATTGGTGTCACGGGGCGCTGGATGGCACAGGAGCACATGGGGACAGGATTGGTGTCACAGGTGCTGGATGGCACAGGGTGGGCACATGGGGACAGGATTGGTGTCACGGGGTGATGGATGGCACAGGGTGGGCACATGGGGACAGGATTGGTGTCACGGGGTGATGGATGGCACAGGGGTGCACAGGAGCACATGGGGACAGGATTGGTGTCACTGGGTGCTGGATGGCACAGGGTGGGCACATGGGGACAGGACTGGTGTCACAGGGTGCTGGATGGCACAGGGTGGGCACATGGGGACAGGACTGGTGTCACAGGGTGCTGGATGGCACAGGAGCACATGGGGACAGGATTCAAGGATTTACAGCCCTGGGAGCTGCTGGTGCAGCTGGGGCTCTGCAGGACGCTGCTGGCACTGCCACCCCAGCTGCAGCACGGGCCCCCTGCCCCTGGCACCAGCTGCTCCTCTGCCCCCAGGAGCTGTTTGCTGTTCTGAGGACACACCTGAGGGCTCCTCCTCACAGCCCTTCCTCCTGCAGGCGCTGCACAAACCCCTCTGACACCCGTGGGTGCAGCAGGACCATCCACATCTGAGGGCGCAGCTCCTGCCCCCGATGCACAAGCAGATTGTTCTGGGGTGTTTACCCGTGTTGGGATCAAAGGCAGCCTCACACCGCGGTGTGTTACATCACAGCAGCGCTCACACGGCTCTTTCTGTGCCATAAAATCTGCTGGAGATCTTCCAAGTGCTTTCCTGAGCTCTGTGCCCAGCCCAGCAGTCCCTTTGCTGTGTGGCCTCGATCCCGCAGGAGTGACAGTTGTCCTTCCTCAAAAACACAGCCCGGGCACCCAACCTGGCACCTTTCCTGTGCCTCTGGAGTTGGCACTTCACAGACCGTGCCCAGCCTGCTGCCCGTGCTGCTCCCGAGCTGCTCCTGCCCCTCGGAGGGGAGGTCTGGGAGGTGAAAACCAAACCCCTTTCATGTGGAGCACACAGACGGGATGTGCACAGGAGCCCTGGCAGGGCCGTCAGCAGCTTGTGCTCTGTGGGGTAATAAATTCACCTCGGGATCCCTGCACGCAGGGAGGGCGACGTTTTCTGCTCGCCACCCAGGGCGAGGCAGGAGAGGAGGTGTCAGGGCTGGGATGTGGGGCAGGAGCAGGGCTGGGGGAGGCAGGGCTGGGGTGTGGGGCAGGAGCAGGGCTGGGGGAGGCAGGGCTGGGGTGTGGGGATGTGGGGATGTGGGGATGTGGCACCCCAGCCCCGGGGCCCAGGAGCACCCCAGCAGTGGCAGGAGCTGAGTCACCCCTGCTGCTCCCACCCCTTTGAAGTCTCCTTGCTGTAATGAGATTTTGTGGGACACCTTTGTGCACGAGGTCAGGCTCTCTCATTCCACAGGATTTTATTGGCTTGGCCGCTGAAGCCCTGTTCCTTTTTTTTTTTTTTTTTCTCCCTAAAGAGAAATAAAATTTATTATATGTTGAAATAGCAAAGACAGCTGGCTTCTTGCTCTGCTGTTCTAGGCAGAACAAAATGTGACTGAATGCTCTCAGGGAAGCCAAAACAAAATTACAGAAGTAATATGTTGCTGCACTAAAATCACTTTCTGTTGATAATTTCTGGTTTCCAGCTGACAAGATCGGTTTCTTCAGTAGCAGTATCATCTTTGCGTACTTTTGTCAGCTTCAGCTGATGGCAATCTCCTTTCTGGCTGGTCAAAAACACAAACATTCCTGATTCACTGTCCAAGGAACCTGGCTGCACAGCTGCGTGTACTCTCTGGAAATTGGACCCAGTTCTGCAGTCCCAGAGGTGCACGGTGCCACTACCAGCTCCATCCGACACCAGAACACCACCAGAAATTACAGCCAGCGTGTTTCCAACAGCACTGGCACCAGGGAACTTCTGAATGAAGATTCCAGCTGGGAATTTCCACACGGAGCCAGCTGTGCTTCTGCTGGAGCAGGGATCCTGCACAAGGGGGGAGTTTTCCTCTGCAGCTCCAGGGCTGCTGGGATGGGCCTGGGCTCCCTCTGGCAATGCAGGGCAGCAGAAAGCTGCTCCTCTGGGAATGCAGTGCTGCTGTTTCCCAGCTCCCATCCCATCCCATCCCATCCCATCCCACCCCATCCCGTCCCATCCCATCCCATCCCATCCCATCCCATCCCATCCCATCCCATCCCATCCCATCCCATCCCATTGATCCCATCCCATCCCATCCCATCCCATCCCGTCCCATCCCATCCCATCCCATCCCATCCCATCCCATCCCATTGATCCCATCCCATCCCATCCCATCCCGTCCCATCCCATCCCATCCCATCCCATCCCGTCCCATCCCATCCCATCCCATCCCGTCCCATCCCATCCCATCCCATCCCATCCCATCCCATCCCATCCCGTCCCATCCCATCCCATCCCATCCCATCCCATCCCATCCCATCCCATTGATCCCATCCCATCCCATTGATCCCATCCCATCCCATCCCATCCCATCCCATCCCATCCCATCCCATCCCATCCCATCCCATCCCATTGATCCCATCCCATTGATCCCATCCCATCCCATCCCATCCCATCCCGTCCCGTCCCATCCCATCCCATCCCATCCCATCCCATCCCATCCCATCCCATCCCATCCCATCCCATCCCATCCCATCCCATTGATCCCATCCCATTGATCCCATCCCATCCCATCCCACCCCATCCCGTCCCATCCCATCCCATCCCATCCCATCCCATCCCATCCCATCCCATCCCATCCCACCCCACCCCATCCCATCCCATCCCATCCCTTCTCCCCCAGCCCGCTACAGCCCTGCCGAGTGCCAGGGCGGCTCTCTGTCTGTCTGTGTGTCTGTGTGTCTGTGTGTCTGTGTGTCTGTCTGTGTGTCTGCAGCGGCGTTTCCGTCCCACGAGCAGCACTTAAGATAACTGTCGGGACACGGCGCTAATTGCAGGGCTGGGCTCGGAGCGGCCCCTGCGGAGCGGCCCCAGCCAGGGAGAGGCGCCCGGGCAGCGCCGCAGCCCCGCTGAAACCCCCGGGAAATCCTCGGAGGGTCAGAGCTCCTCTGCCGCGGCCACGGAACTGAATTGAACATTTTAATTCTGCTCTTCCTTCCCCGTTTCCCACTCATAATTCACTTTAGTTAAGTGCTGCCTCGTATCTGTGCCACGATTAGACTTCTCTTCTGGAATATCATAACAGTGCTCATTTTTCATTCATCACAGGGGATTTAATGTGTTGCTTTAATTTGTTCTTTAAAGCAAAAAAGAAGATGCTTTTCACAAGAAAAGCATAATTTTAAAGTGATTAAGTGATATTTATCACTGAAAAAAAGGAAATCTATATTGTTTTGACTTTGAAAACTTGGTAGAGATAGAGAGGTGTAAGATCTTAACCTGAAGTTGGAAGTTGTGTTTCAAAGTTAATGTTTTGACAACTGTTTTGGGTTTAAAGTTCTCCAGAATCCCCTGCATTTATTAGTAGCCAGTGTTACTCATTAACTCCCAATTTTTACTTGCAGGGCACAAAAAATCACTAGTAGTGCTAGAAATTTGCTTTTAGACTCCAAAGTAGAAATGGTTTGGTTCATTCCCATCACCTTCAAGGTTGTGCATCCAAAGCACCCCGAGGCTCGGAGCAGCCCGGGCTTGCCGGCTGTTTCTGGCCTCGCCAGGGAAGCCGGGGCTGGGCAGAAGGGACAGAGAAACACCGCGGGGAGAGGAAGGGCAGAGCCCTCGGGGGCTCGGGCTGAGGGAGGGAGGTTTGCAATTGGAGATCAGGACAGGGCTCGTCACGCACGGGGTGCCCGGGCACTGCACCGGGCCCTCCGGAGCTCAGCGAGCGCTCGGACAGCGGGGTCCGGCACCTCGGCGTGTCCGTGCGGGGCCAGCAGCCGCACCGGGACGGTCCCCGCTGGCTGCAGCGGCTCCTGGTGCCCCCCGAACCCCGGCTCCCGGTGCCAGCGGTGCCCCCCGAACCCCGGCTCCCGGTGCCCCCCGAACCCCGGCTCCCGGTGCCCCCCGAACCCCCGCTCCCGGTGCCCCCCGAACCCCCGCTCCCGGTGCCCCCCGAACCCCGGCTCCCGGTGCCCCCCGAACCCCCGCTCCCCGCGGCCCGGTGCCCTCGGAGCGGGGACACCTGGCGGAGCGGGGCACCTGGAGGAGAGGGGGTACCTGGAGGAGAGGGGGTACCTGGAGGAGCGGGGGCACGTGGAGGAGCGGGACACCTGGAGGAGAGGGGGCACCTGGAAGAGAGGGGGCACCTGGAAGAGAGGGGACACCTGGCGGAGCGGAACACCTGGAGGAGAGGGGGCACCTGGCACCTGGAGGAGAGGGGACACCTGGAGGAGAGGGGGCAGCTGGCGGAGCGGGGACACCTGGCGGAGCGGGACACCTGGCGGAGGGCGGGCCCGGGGGTGGGTGGGGCCGTCCCCGCCCCTGCGGAGCTCTCGCCCCGTCCCCCCGGTGCCGCGGGATGCCCGGCACGGCGCGGCGCGGCTCGGCTCGGCCAGCATGAAGAAGCACCAGCCGCACTCGGTGCAGGGCACCTTCAGCCGCCTCTTCGGCAAGCGCCACTCCAGCCCCAGCGCCGCGTCCCTGTTCGCCACCAACCCGCCCTGGATCTTCACGCAGGAGGTGACCTCGGACAGCGCGGGTGGCACCGGTCAGTGTCCCCGGGGCACAGGGGTGAGGTGGGCTCGGGGCTCCGCCGCTGCCCGGCCGGGGGGCTCCGGCGGCGCTCGGGGGCTCCGGGATGCGGCAGCGACGGTCCCGGGGCTGCGCCCGAGCGGGAGCGGGGTCCGCACCTCAGCCGGGTCGCTGCCGCTCCCGGCGGGTTAAACTCGGCTCAAAGAGGCCCATGAGTGACTGAAAATCCACTTTATTGCTTCCCGTCGCGCTTTCCCACGCCATGTTTGATCCGCGCCTTGCCAGGTCGGAGTTATTTACTCATAAACCTGTTTCTCGCAGGGCTGCGAGCGAGGACGGAGCTGAGGGTTGCATATTCCTCGGGATTTATTTGTGTTTCTTTGTGGTTTTAATTGCAATACGGTGCCCCGGAGGCTCATGTAGGAGGGAGCCAAATTAATAGTAATGGAGCCAGGTAGATAGAAGATAGCAGTTTGTGGATGAAGTTTGGTGGCTGTAAGAGCCCAACAAACTCTTCCAAGATTAAAAAAAATGGAAGCGCTGCCTGCTGAGCTGTGCAGGGTGAAGTATTGTCTGTGAAAGCAGCTGCGAGGTGGTTACACCCCAAAGGCCAAGCTGCTGAAACCAAGATAAAATGAAAATGTGACAGGGAGTTTCATGCAACTCTGCAACCTAGGAGGAAAATTGCTGATTTCTAACTGTCGCAAATCTGAGGAGGATTCAAGCTTCTCTCTGATGTGGTTTGGATTAGAAAAAAGAAAAGAAGTTGCTGTGTCTGCTTATTAGGAGCCTGATTTCCGTGGCTGCGGTTCCGCAGTGGCAGGACTGAAGCTTTCTGCTCGGGTGTGGGTCGGGGCGCAGGGGAAGGGCCGGGAATCCCGAAACCCGAGCCTGAGGAGCAGCCGGTGAATCGCTCCTTCCTCTGCATCCTCCTGCTGGCCTTTCTGCCGGAATGGGGCTCGGTGAGGGGGCGGTGGCACTGGGGGACAGCAGCCCAAAGGGGACAGCGGGGACAGCAGCGCAGGAAGGGGTCAGCGCTCCAAAGGGGGACAGCAGCCCCCAAAGGGGGACAGCAGCTCAGGAAGGGGTCAGCGCTCCAAAGGGGGACAGCAGCCCCCAAAGGGGGACAGCAGGGACAGCAGCCCAGGAAGGGGTCAGCGCCCCAAAGGGACAGTCCGGGGAGGGGGACAGCAGCTCAGGAAGGGGAACAGCAGCCCCCAAAGGGGGACAGCAGCTCGGGGAGGGGGACAGCAGCTCAGGAAGGGGGACAGCAGCTGAGGAAGGGGGACAGCAGCCCAAAGGGGACAGCAGGGACAGCAGCGCAGGAAGGGGTCAGCGCTCCAAAGGGACAGTCCGGGGAGGGGGACAGCAGCTGAGGAAGGGGGACAGCAGCCCCCAAAGGGGGACAGCAGTCCGGGGCCCAGGTGTGCTGTCCCCAGACCCACGCACAGCCCATCCTGCCCCAGCCCCGGCCCTGTTTCTGGGCCATTTCCCGCAGGGCTCCGTGCCTGGAGGAGTCCCCTGCTCCTGCCGATCCCCACCTTGGTTTCTCATACAAAGTAAACACAAGTTAGGCAACGTGCAAAGGGTGTAGGTTTGCATGTCCCTGACTCAGAGATTCCTGAATATAGTGACTGCAGCCTCCTCCTGCTGGGAGCTGTGGGTACCCCGGCTCGAACCTGCTGCGCCTCCTCCAGGTGATGCAAGCCCCGGGGAGGAAGAAGTTCCATTACATGCGTGGCAAATTGTTTATTTAATTTCCCACGGCTGAGCAAACGCAAAGGTCTCCAGGACAGGCTGAGTGTCAGAGAGTGGCCGAAGCGAGGCCAGTGCTTTGAGCCAGCTGCTCCCCACCGCTTCCAAGGGAGCATTTCCTGATCCCTCCTTCCAGGAAAGGAGGCTGGCAGAGCTCAGGGCTTGCTGCTGATGGGCTCCCAGCAGGCAAGTCCTGTTTATCTAGCAAAGAAAACACAACTACAAGCACTTCATTTTCCTTTAATTAAAGCATTCAGGGTAGTGATGCTTAGTAATCTAGGATCAAAGTCCCTGTGATCTTTAATCCAGTTTCTCACTGGGTTTACCTAGTGACTGTTAAATATAAAACTCATCGTTTCAAGTCTCAGAACTACTCTGGTGCTGCTCAGGCTGTCTGAGTCCAAACTCTCCTATTGCCTTGGCCTTAATTCCTGCTCCTTACTCACTGAATGCAGGGTCACCCACAGAATTAATCATCGCAGAATCACAGAGCGATTGGGTGGAAAGGGACCTTAAAGCTCATCTCATTCCACTCCCTGTCATGGGCAGGGACACATTCCACTAGGTCAGGCTGCTCCAAGCCCCATCCAACCTGGCCTTGAACACTTCCAGGCAATTTGCTGGCACCTCTGTCCTCCCTGGGACTGCAGCAGATCCTCTTGGGTGCTTCTGGGCCCCTCCCAGGCAGGGTAGGACCAGGCTGGCTGAAGCACAGCTGGGTGCTGATTTGAGAGCTGGAGAAAATGTCCTTTGTGTAAAGAGTCACTTGTAGTGGAGAAGTTTGATGTGAGGGAGGGGAAGCTGTGATTGCCTGGGGGGCAGATGCCCCTGGGGTGCTGAGTGGGAGCAGGGAGAAGCTGGCGTGCTCCTGGGCTCTGTGGTGTGTTTGAAGGCTGAGCGGAATTCATCTGCCTCCAGTCCCTCAGCAGAGCTGTGCTGCCTCATGCCAGCCCCTGGTGTGGTCAGGCTCTCCATTCCAGGTGTTCATGCAAGTGTTTTCCTTCTGTGGGACGCACACAGAGCATTTGCCCTCCTCCTCTTCCTAGATTTGGTGTAAAGCTGTTTCCCTGGGAGCTTCCTCCTGATTTCTGCCCATCCTTCTTCCTCTCTCCCTCCCTCACTATCAAGGTTTGTTGTTGGGAGCACTCCTGCAGCTTTCCCTTCAATCAGAGCCATTTTGTTGTTTCCCCCTCCTTCCTCCAACTCTCAGAATTTCTTTAATGTCTGTCTCCTTGGCTACGAGTTATTTGTGTATCTCCTTCCAGCCAAGGTGGGGTTTACATGCTTCACTATTCCTGTTTGTTAATTCATGCTGCTAATCAGACACAAAGAACGTAATTAAATTAATTTTATGAGCTTTATTCACTGTCAGAAATAAACCGGCCCGAGAGGTGTGGCTCAAGGTGAAAGCACAAGGCTGGGAACCAGGAATTCCTGACGGCTTCTCCTGCTTGTCACAGCAGGGCCTGTGACTTCCTGCCCTGCTGTCTCCCCACGCAGGGCAGCGTTCTGGGGGCAGCTCCCTAGGGCAGGCTGGAGGGTGCTGAAGCGCCTGGCATCCCTCTGGCTGGGCTGCCATGCTGTGCCCACCGAGTGCTGGCCCTGCTCCTGGCCAGCCAGGATTGCCTCCTGCTCCTTCTGAGCCGCTCCAGGTCATCCTGCAGAGCTCAGCGAAGGCTCTCTGTGCCCTGCAGGAGCGTGACAGGGCTGTGAGTGCCTGTCCTGCACACAGGGACCTTCCTCTCCCGTCTTCCTCTCACCTCCAGGACACCCAGCTTTTCCTCAGAGTCTGACGGGCTCTGCCCAGCTCTCTGTGAACTCAGGGTGTCTGTGCTGCTCTCAGCAGTGCCCAGCTCGGTGCTGCTGTTCACACTCTGCTCTCCCCGCAGGTGATGTGATCGAGGTCTATTACGGTGACAATCGCTTCGGGACGCTGACGGACTCGGGCACGGCCACGCTCAAACCCCGCCCGAGGGTCCGGCCCCTGCTGACCTTCCTGCCCCTGGTGAGTGCCCCAGCACTGCTGGGCTGCCCTGGTGCCCAGAACGAGCAGGGCTGCCCTGGTGCCCAGAATGAGCAGGTCTGGAGCTGATGCCCAGACCGAACAGGGCTGGAGCTGGTGCCCAGAACGAACAGGGCTGCCCTGGTGCCCAGACCCAACTGGGCTGCCCTGGCGCCCAGACCCAGAGCTGCTGCTCTCAGCCAAGGGGAGCAGAAATGAAAGCAGAACCCCTCTGAAATGAGGCTGGCTACAGGGACTGGGGCTGATCTGAGCTCAGGCTGCTCTGGGGCATGAGGAGGCACTAGGGGAGAGGTGTGAGCACTGTCAGACTGCATTTTCAATTTTAAACTGACTGCTGAGCACGGGCATGGTAGATCAGGCTTGCACTGCGGTTTGCCTCCCTGGTGCTGGAGGATCTGTCCCAGATCAGGAGTGGTGCTGGAGGCAGCAGTGCTGCACCAGTCCTGCTGAGCAGAGGATGAGGTGATGCTGTGGCTGTGCTGGGGGTGATTCTTTTCAATCTCTATGAAAAACCATTCCCTGCAGAGCCACCAGTGCTGCAGCAGCAGCAGCAGGGCCAAAGCAGCCAGAGCAGAGGGCTGGGGGTGGCAGTAAGTCCAGAATCTAGGCTGGCTTGTGGCTGGCTTTGGGGAACCCATGAGCACTTCCCAGAGCTCTCATCCCCTAAGGAGCCCAGAGGGGCACAGCACTCACAGACTCCCAGGGTCTGGGCTGGAGGGGACCTTAAAGCTGCCCTTGTTCCACCCCTGGCACTGGAGCAGGGTGCTCAGAGAGGCTCTGGAGGTGTCAGTGGCTAAATTGAAGAGATACCTGCAGGTCAGTAAAATGCTTCAGTCCTTCGGTCTTGACCAGGAGATCTCTGCTAATGGAAGAGTGAGTGGTGGAGGGGTTAACAGCAGAAATGTCCCCAGGGCTGCCACCCAAGCCCTGCTGCTGCTGCCCACACCGGCACAGCTGGCCCTGGGGCTCTTCTTCCCTTCTGAGGGTCCCAGACAAACCTGGCTGCTGCTCCCAGTGCCAGCTCTGACTGGAGGAATTAGCAGGAAAGGGCGGTGTTTGGAGGCCCGGTGTGTGTCGGAGGTTTGCACGCTTTTGGTGAGGTTTGATCGTGATTCGATCTGGCACTGGCTCTTCTGCTGCCTCGCACATACCTGCGCCAGGTCCACACCTGCACGGGGCTGTTCTGCAGCTCCTGCCTTAACCCTTTCCGCCCACCCACCCCGCGAGCAGCCCAGGCTGAGTCAGGAGGATGCTCACGCCCTGCCCTGCAGCTCCTGGGCCTCTGCACCTGGCAGCGCTTCCCACAGGAGCAGCTTCCTGCCCCAGCCCTGCTGTCCCGCAGGAATCCAGCGGGGACTGCAGCAGAGGGGTCCCCCCTGCTCCCCCAGCACTGCAGGTATCCCAGGGAATGAGCTCCTGCACCAAAACCCACACTGCCCTGGCTCAAAAACAGGGAGATTGGGGCAGCTCCTCATACTCAGAGAGATTCTTGGTCTCCCTGAGACCCCAGGGCGCTCGGCAGGTGTATTCTGGGTGGGTTTGTAAGGGGCAGCCTCAGACCTTGGTTGTTGGATGGGTGGGCTCCTGAGAGCCGGGGAGCACGGGGACAGGCAGGCTCCCTTCCCTGGGAGGGCTGACTCTGTTCCAGGGATGAAAACGATTCCTGGTGCTTGCAGTGAAAGCTTCCCCCCACGGGCTCCTCAGCAGGCACCAAGCTGATTCAGGTACCACAAACTGGAACTGCAGGTTCCTGGCACAGCACCCAGAGCCTGCCCTGGATCAGCTGGAGCTCTTCTGGGCTGGCCACACCCCGAGCAAACAGCGGCAACAATCTTCCCAACCATCTCTGCAGACTGGCAGCGTGCTGGGGATGCTTTCCACCTCCAAAGCCAGCTCATGACGTGGGGATGGGTGGTTTTGGAGAGATGCTGAGCGTTAGCAGCTGCCACAGAAGGTTTTGGTGAGGAACAGGCTTGCCCAGTTTGAAACGACACGTCCAAAATTTCTGCTCCTTTATGGAGTGCAGGCTGTGTCCTCCAGCTTTGCTGGGCTCCCTCCTGACTGCCAGTCCCTCTGCACTCCTCCAAGCAGGTGATGCAGAGCTCAGACATTTTTGTTTCCCTGCAAAGGAGCAGCTCCCCTCGGGGTGCTCTGCTAACCTGCAGCAATGCATTTCCATTGCAAATGGGGACTGCTGGTTTGTTCTTTGTGATTTTGGTGTCTCATGGCTCTGGACAGTTTAACTGTCAGCTCTTGAAGTGCCTCTCTTGGCATTTCTCTTCCCTCTGGCTCTCAGAGGAAGTTCAGGATCTGCCCTCGTGCCTTTGCAGCCCTTGGCTTCTCCATCAGCCCGAAGTTGTCTGGTCCTTTGTGCAATCCCAGGGAATTCCCTCACTCCTGGCTCACCTGTGACTGGCTCAGTGCCTTGTGGCTATAGGGGATCTTTGGTCATCTGCAGGGTGATGGATGTAGCAGGTGAAATATGTGCATTTCCCCGTTATTTTGGCCAAAGCTGGGGCATTCCAGGGCTCTTCCACAGGAGCCCAGGTGCTGCTGTTTTATCAGCTCTGCCCCAGCAGCTCCTGAGCTCCCCGGGCAGGGCAATGCAGCTGTGATGAGCTTGGATGGGGCTGGATGGACAAATCCAACTGACCTTTGATCCAGGAGACTTTGGAATCCCACGGCAATCTGATGTTAAAGCGGCAATAATGGCAGAGAAAGGCAAAGGGCAGGGGCTCAATCATTATCCAGGCTTTTGTGTGCAGGAAATGGCTCGGGGAGAGGCGCAGGCTGATGGCAGGATAACATTTCCTTTGTCAAGGGCTGTTAGCAGCGCAAACAGCTGCCTGGGGTGAGCAGGAATGGCTGTGGGGCCTGCCAATGGGACAGTGAGCACCACCCGCGTCCTGTCCCTCGCTGGATGCTCCATCGAGCTTTGTGTCCTGACATTGCTGTGCCCCAGCTGCCCCCAGGCCCGGTGTGAGACCCCCTGGCCGTGCTGCTCACCCCGGCTGTGCCCTGCACACGGGTGCCCAGGTGTGCCCCGGGTGCCCAGGTGTGTCCCAGAGCCACCCCAGCCCCTCGGAGCCACCCCAGCCGTGAGTCAGGGACAGGAGAGGCTTTTGCTGCTGGCAGAGCCGGCAGGCTCCAGGTGAGTCACCTGCCCCAATGGCTCACCTGGGTGGCTGCGATTGCAGCGGTGCCCTCCCAGGTGTGTAGGCTGCCAAATTGCTGGTCCTGTACCAGCCACAGGCACTGCCGAGCTCTCAGCATGAGTGTGAAGGGAGTAACTGAGCCAAACACAAACCACACCAGGAGCAGCTTTCCCCAGAGTGCTCAGGTATGCCGGTGCCAGTTTCACAAAAGCTGGAGGTCTGTCTGTGACTGTGGCAGTGCTTGCTGCAGAGAAATACCCAAAGTGCCCACCAAAGTGCCCACCAAAGTGCCCACCACACCCAGGGGAGCTGCTCAGTGCGCTGGTACATCAACAGTGAGGGGCTGGTGCTGCTGCTGGCAGCTGGGCAGCCTCGAGGGGGATCTGAAGTAGCTGAATTCCTTGAGGGAGATGGGAAATAGCTGAATTCCTCTCCAGCCCTCCATGGCCTGAGCAGCCTTGGTGACTTCACTCGTCCCCTCAAACCCTGTCAACAGCAGCTCCCACAGGGACCTCCATATCACAGACACTGCCCTGGGTCCCATCGGGGCTCCTGTGGACAAATTGCCGGCTGCTTGTCAGCCCTTTGCTCTGATCCCTGGCTGAAAGACTGACAGCTCTGTTTTCTCAACTCCCGCAGAACGCCCAGGAATCCCACGGGGTGGCTGTGCCAACGCCGTCGGTGCCAGAAGACTTTGTGGAAAAGGCAGCTCTTGGTAAGGGATGTTCTCTGTGGAGTCCTGGCCAGCACAGAGTGCTCACGGAGCCCTCAGGGCAGGAAATGTGTGTGTGTACCCAGCTCGGGAGCAGACAGTCTGCTCGTATATTTTCATGCTAAAATAGTCTGCTATTAATTATTTTTTGAAGTCATTGGAAATGAATTAATTCCTAAGGGTGAGGCAGAGTGGCTGTTGCAGTTCAGGAGTTTTAGACAAGCCTGGCGAGGGGCTGGCTGGGCGGGCCAGTGGCACAGGGCAGGCTCAGCAGTGCTGGGGAGGGGCTCACAGGGCTGTGCTCTCTGCTCCTGCAGGCTCTGGCTCCCAGCTCAATGGCAATATCCGCATGTACAGCTCGGTGGGCGACCTGCGCCCGCAGGCCCTCGACGGGCACGACCTGGATGAAGACATCCCCCCGCCGCCATCGGTGCCCCCGCCGCCCCCTCCAGCGCCCGTGTCACCCGCCGTGGCCTCGCCGGTGCCCCCGCCCCCCGAGACGCTGCCGCCACCGCCGCCGGTGCCGCCCGAGACGGTGCCACCGCCGCCCGCCATGGCAGCGCCGCCGCCGCCCGCCTCTGCCCTGCCCTCCCCCGGCACCCCGGCTCCTCCAGACTTCATCCCGCCCGCCCCGCCGGGCGCCCGCGACCCCTCCGGCCCCGGCATGTCCAAGTGGAAATCCGAGACCGTGCTGAACTCGAGGCAGGCGGACGCCGAGGGGCCGCTCTGTGCCGCCGAGCCCGGGGTGCCCGCGGCCCCCAGCCCCAAGGAGAGCCCGCAGCCCAAGGCCGAGCCCCACCTGACCTTCCCCAGGTCGTTCAAGGTGCCGCCGCCGGCCCCGGCGCGCTCCTCGTCCATCCCGGTGCAGGAGGGCCGGCAGGAGCCCGTGCCCAGGCAGCCTCACGCCCGGCCGCCCCTGCCCCCCTGCTTCACCATCAGAGCTGCCAGCAAGGCACGGCCCGGAGAGGCCGAGCAGAGGAGCCCCGGGCTCAGACAGGGCCTTGGGAAGGCGGCTGTGCCCCCTCCGCTGAGCCCCAAGCCGGGCACAGGGCTCAGCCAAGGCGCGAATCCCGCCGGCCGCCGGTCCCCACGGCCGGGCTCCGAGGGAGAGAGGATTCCCCAGCTGAAAACAGCCGGGAGAGACTCCCCTCCAAAATCTGAACCTCTCACTGCCAACGACCTGGATCTGCCTCCTCCGGACTACCCGAGCTGCGAGGATGACTGGAAGGATGCCAGCAACCTGAACAAGCTGCGGGACGAGCTCTCGGCCCTGCTGCGCTCCCCGCGCCGCGAGGAGAGGCCGCTGGAGAGGCCGGGTGCTCCCCAGCCCGTGGACAGCGGTCCCAGCCGTGCTGGCAGCCGTGAGCCAGGGCCAAGCGAGCCCCAGCTCCCCAGGAAGGACACGGGGTTATCCAAGGCAGGGGACAGTGAGAAGAAAGAGGCGCCCAGCAGCCCCCCCAGCAGCAGTGGGGGCTCTCCCAGCACTGCAATCACTGCCCCAGAGAGCAACCCTGACACACAGCCCCGCAGTGTGATGACGATCAGGAACGAGCTAGAGGCTGTGCTGTCCCTGAAGAAAGAGGGGAAGCCTGCCCCAGGGCTCAGCAGCCAGAAGCAGGCTGCGGAGAATGGCATCAGCACCCCACAGGTCAGGAAGAGCCCCCCTGACACGAGGGACTCAGCGGTGCCAAAGCCGGTCCCCAGCCCGCTCCCAGCCCCAGCGGCTGCTGTGGAGAAGGATGAGACAGACCAGGAGGACCATCCTGCTCCTGCTGCTGGCAAGGTCACAGAGGACAGGAGCCCTGCTCCTGGGTCCCTCCACAGCAGCGTGAGTCCCCCAGAGCCACCCCAGGGACCGGCAGAGGAGCCCCCAGCTCCCAGCCCCGCCTCAGCCCCTGTGTCCCCTGCACAGAGCCCGGCACCGCAGCCCAGCCCGGCCATCTTCCAGTACAAAGTGCACCGGGCTGGGGCCAGCTCGGCCGAGCCGCCCCGTGCCCCGGGCTCCGCTGAGCCCCCCGGTGCCCCGGGCTCCGCTGAGCCCCCCCGTGCCCCGGGCTCTGCTGAGCCCCCCAGTGCCCCGGGCTCTGCTGAGCCCCCCCGTGCCCCGGGCTCTGCTGAGCCACCCGGCCCCGGGAGCTCGGGCAGGAGCCCCCCGGGCCCCTCGGGAGCGGGGCAGGAGGAGGTGCTGATCCACCCGGTGACGGGGGAGCGCGTGGAGCGGGGCTCGCCCATGGCGCTGCTGCTGGCGGCCCGGCAGCGCGCCCAGCGGGGCCGCCAGCCCGGGGACGGGGCGGCCGCGGTCAGGGTGAGGCCGGCCCTGAGGCTCGGCAGTGCCTCGTCGGACACCACCTCCTCCACCAGCTTCTTCCGCCACGAGTCCAAGCCCTTCTCCTTCACCGTGGTGCCTCGGCCGTCTGCGGCCAGCCCGGCGGGGTCCGGCTGGAGCAAGCCGCCCTCCTTCTCCAGCTCCTCAGAGCAGGGCCGGGCCGTGCGGGAGGCGCAGCCCCCCGGGCCCCGGCGAGCCGCCGCCTCCAGCCTGCTCCGGGGCCTGCTGGACTCGGGGCAGCCCGGCCAGCCTGGCCCGGCCCGGCCCGGAGCGCCCGGGGAGGAGGAGAACGGGGACGCGGCGCTGGACTTCGGCATTATCCCGCCGCCCCCCGAATTCAGCAACGAGGCCAACGAGGGTCCCCTCCCGAGCCGGGAGGAGAACCGCAAGTGCCCCAGCGTCCCTGACAGCGGCCGGGGCTCGGGAGAGCCGCGCTATTTCAGGTGGGCTGGCTACAGCCGCAGCTACGGGGGCAACAACCAGGAGCCAGCGGCTCTGCCGCCCTTGGAGAAGAGCTGGAGGAACGGCGAGCTCACACCGCAGTACCCGGATCACAGCAGCTCCTCGAGCTTCCCCAGCCTCGGCCCCAACCCCAACCCACGGCCGCTGATCAAGAAGCGCCTGTACATGTCGGAGCCCGACAGCTCCTACCCCCGGGCGGCCGCAGCCCCCCGGGCCTCGGGCACCCTCTCCTCCACGCTCTCCTCCTACGGCCCCGGGGGCTTCAGCTCCACGCCCGGGGAGGGGTCTCGGCGCCCGGGCCCCGGCCTCAGGAACGGCCCCTCGAGCGCCCAGGGCAGGCGGGCGTCGGCGGACGCTGCGGGGAAAGCCACGGCCTACGGCGGCACCGGGGCTGAGGCCAAGTTCAAGGGGCAGAACGGGGACTTCTCACCTGCCAGCGTGCTGACAGCCAGCAGGTACGTGCCCCCTGTGCCCACGTGCCCCCTGAGCCCACCCTCCCTGCCCTCGGCGTCCCTTGGAGCGGCCCCAGAGCAGCGCTGGGGCTCCAGGGGAGTCACTGCCTCTTGGCTCCTGCTCCAAAGGCAGTGACCATCCATGGCTCCTCCCTGGTGCCAGCTGTGACCCCGTGCCCATGTCCCTCCCCATCCCACCTCACTGAGGGGAGACACGAAAACACTGAAATTCATCGCTGCAGTGCTGACCCAGCACCGAGGTTTGCCTGGGCTTGCTTTGGGTGACTGTCCCTCTGTTCTCCCTGCAGGCCTGCCCACGGCACCCCGCACTACGGGGGACCCTCCAACACCTTCACAGTGCGGCCCGGCACCCGCCAGCCCATCTCCTACTCCTACCAGAGCCACCGGTAGGCCGAGTTCGGGGCCGCCCTGCCGGCAGCCGGCTGGAAGGGATGAGAAGGTGCCTGGGTTGGTCCTTTCCTTCTCTACGGGCACCAGGGATGGTCCCAGCCCAGCCTGGAAGTGCACTTGCTTGGAGCTGCTGATGGGGAATGAGCCCAAGACTGGACTTTTCTCAAAGACTGCCATGGAGAGTCGTTACTGTGGAGGGCAGGACGCTGCCGTGTTACGTGAGCAATTGTGGTTTCCCTCTTTCCCGTTCTCCCTCCTGGGTCATTTTCAGAATTGCAGCCTGATTGGCTGTCTAGGAAAGCCAAAGAGCATCCTCAGCTCTCTTTAGAGAGCATCACCACTGGAAAGGTTGATTTCGGTTTGTTTTTTAATTGGTTTAACTCCAGCATGTTTGGGAGCAGGGAGAAACCAACCGAGAGATGTGCACAATGGAAGCAAAGCAGTGTATAGATAAATGTCAGGGATTGCAATAAGAATGTGAGGCCAGTGGGATAGGAGGAGAGTTTAGGATGCCTTGATCCTGACCCTTGCTGTCCTTAAGAGTTTGGAAAGAATCAGTTCTGCCTTAAGCCCAGCTCTGAGCAGTCAGTGCCTGTCCTGCGGAGCCGGGCTCCGATCCCTTCTCCAGGAGCAGCTTTGGGAGCAGGGGCCCTGCTTTGCTGCGCCTTTTGGTCACTGTAAATGTTTCTGTTGGCAATTATTCCTCGTGGAAGGAGGCTGTGAGGCCTGGCTGGGAGGCTGTGAAGCACTTTGGAGGTGTAGGACACAGAGCAATCCTTTTCCTTGGGCTGGTGGGTGCCGGCGGCTCGCCCAGTGCTGTGCTGCTCTCCCCGAGGGCTCCCCTGCATTCACAGCCCTGTGCCCCCCAAAGTGTCCTTCTTTGCTCAGTTATTAGTAAGTGTCCTTATGAACTGTTCCACTGATCTGGGCTGCCGTGTGCTGAGCAGCTGCTGGTGCCTGGGCAGGGTGGGAGCTGTGAGAAGCCTTCCAGAGGGTTCCAGCTTCCCAGAGTGAGCCGCGGGGTCTCGCCACAGCTGACCTGAGTTGTGAATAGCCAATGTCCTGAAACTAGAAACAGAGACTCTTCTCCTAGGTGAACCTGCTGAGAATCACTGTAAGATAACTGTAAAAACTTGTAGAGAATTTTTTCTTGTCACTGATAAACTGCAAGCACTTTGAGACATGAGTCTGTTTTTATGGAAAGCACTTTCTATTTTCAATGCTATAAATGCCACTGGTTCCACCCCAGCTTACCCTGCCTGGCACACACCTGGATGTGGCCTGCAAGCAGATCTCTCTTAACAATGCAGCTCAAAATCAGGGATAAATTTTCCTTCACTGTGGAATTCTCAAAAGTTATCTTGATATTCGCGTCATGTCATTGACAATCTGTGTTTTGTGTTATTTCCAGCTTTGCCTAATAATTTAACAGCCCTTTCAGATATTGCAGCAGCTTTAAAGTATTCTGAACTTCACTTTGCTGTGAATAAAATGAAAATGCAAATACCATAATCAGTCTAATAGCTAATTCAAAGGGCATTTTTATGCCAGCAAGTCACAGTGACTTAGAAGATTTCCATTGCTCACCCCAGCCAGTACTGAAATAATAGGCTTTCAATATCTGGGTGTTGGTTTAAAAAAAATATTTATGGAGAAAAGTGACTATGGAGTAACTATAAGGACATTTAAGTGTGCCAAGGGTCATGTGGAATACCACCTGCCCCAAAACATGGAATTTTCTCCATGCATGGAGCATCTTGAGCATTCTTACTCATCTGTAGAAGTACATTTGTGCTCCTCCTTGAGGGGCTTCAGGGTCATGTTTTGGTATTGGATGAAGTTTCACCAGTTTAACTTGAAAGCAAACAAAGAAGTCTCTTTGATAATGTTGCAACTTAATGGTTTTTTCTTCCTGATACTTTTTTTTTTTTTTCCCAAAATAATAAGCTATATTTGCAAATGAGCTCTCAGAAACAATTTTAAGGCTGGGTGGGCAATTTCAGCTTTTGGTACTGACTTTGCCCAGAACTGGGGAGGGCAGGGGGGGTATGTGTGCAATGTTCCACCTCAAGAATTCTTCCAAATTGCAGTCTCCCCAAGTTTGTTTTTTTTTTTTCTTTTTAGAGACACTCCAGTGTTGATACCTGCTTTAAATGTCACATTTACTACTTCACCCAGACACACAGTTCACGTGTAGGTGAAATATGGTCTTAGACACCATGGAGTGTCTCATTTCTAGCAGACATAATTGCTTTAATTTAGTATGAGAAGTGTGATAATAGAAGTCAGCTTTATAAAATAGCCACTCTTCATTCAAGAACACCATTCAGGGACTGCCCAGGGGCCTGAGCTGTCACTGAACCAGGTTGGACTCTGCTCCCAGTTGCAGGACTGGTTAGCATGCAGGTTTCAGCAGTGGGACTCTTCTATTCTTCACTTTGGACTATCCCTGCTTCTTTTGAATGCATTCAGCAGATTCTGGTATTTCAGGAACAGCTCAGCATTGATTCAGGGGCCATTGTGACAAAGGAAGCACTGTCAGAGCTGTTGGCAGCCAAAGCACTTGGGGACAGTTAGATCCCTCAGGAGTGAGGACTGCAGGGGTGGGGACAAGCCCCCCTCCCTGGGGCAGGTAACTGGATAAATAACCTGTCCTTGCATTCCTGGTCCTGCTCCTCCCAGCTCTTTCACTGCAGAAATTGAGCAACAGAGAAAGAGGAAACAAAACTAAGGGGTAGTAATGGAGCAAAGCACCCTGCCTCAGCCCAGTGCTGAGAGCCATCCTGAAGCCTGGGTGTGGAATTACTCTCACTTCACCCTCTCTGATGCAGTGTGGTAATTCAAGTCGTGATAGAACTGAAATTATCCCCTGCAGCTGCCGCTTCCTCACAAGCTCCTGCTAGGGGAATGTAACAGAGCTTTAGCTGTAAAGTATTGAACAAAGTCTCTTATTTATGAGTGCCATTGAACACCAACCTTCTTGCATTAAACATTTCTGGATGTTTTATTACATGTGTGGTCTGACTTTTTTTGGTGTTGCTCACACGGCCTGTCTGCTGGAGGATTGGGAAGTTTGCTGCACGTCCCTGAAAGGATGGGGAAAGGTTTGAATTTCAGCCTAGCCAGGGCTGGGTGCAGTGTCTCTGAGCCTGATGCAAAGCCTGTGGCCGTGTCAGTGTTTCCAGAAGCCCAGGCAGGGCAGGAAGGGGCAGCTGAGCCCCAGGAGCTCTGTCACTCACACCCAGCAGGTTGGGCAGGCTGGCAGAGGAGCAGCCTCTATAAATAGTGCTTGGGCTGGAGCTACTGAGCAGGGATGAAACTGCTGCCTGCTGCAAGTCCCAACTGGAATGCTGCGCCCAAAACTGCAAGCACAGAGTGAGCAATGCAGGCAGCAGCATAAAAGGCTTGTCTGCATTGTGGCTGCTCCTCTGCACTCAGAATTAAACTGATTTGCATTCTCATCTCCTTCAGCCAGCTCTGGCCACAGAAGCAGGCTCTGTGTGAGGGAGGGAAGGGTGCCACGTGTGCCTTGAAGCTTTACTGGAGCCACAGTGGATGTCCCCAAGTGTCCCCAACCCTGAACGGTGTGCGGTGGTGCAGGGACAGCTGAGCAAGGCACACACCCCCAGCACTGCCTCCATTCCTCAGGGAGCTGCACAGGCAGCCAGGACCGATGTGGGACTGTGCTGTCCTTGATTTCACTGCCAGCACTGGTACAGCAGCTCTGAGCCGAGCTGCACCCCAGCAGTGACTCCTGAACTGCTGCTCCTCTGTGCTCATGAGTGAAAAGCCCTGAGTGCAAGTGCCAGACACCCCAAAAGCAGAGACCCCACTCCTCCAGGCAATGTGCGAGCTGGGGCCACGCCTTGCCCTTGACAAGGGCAGCTGCTGCCATCCTGTGGCACCACAAACACCTGCCAGAGGCTGAAGCATTGAGGCTTGCTTGGTGTTTAATTGTAAAAAAGAGTTAATGTATCGCCAATGAGCTGCTCTCCCTATTCAGCACCCACCAGTCTTTTACCATGGACTGCTGTGTTTTGCTCCAGTGTGGCAATATGAGGAACCTAATGTGACTTAATGTCTGACATTCAAACTCTTATTTTTAGCTGTGCATGATGGAAGCCCAAGTTCAGAGTTCTGGCAAGAACAATTTCCTGAAGAGCAGCAGGAGCCAGAGCCTGCCTTGCACCAGTGCTGAAGAACTGCAGTACCCTGGCACTGAACAGGAATACAGTCAACGTTTATTTAAGAACAGTTTTAATATCAGGGACTGAAATCACAACTTGAACTGTGTGGATGATCTCAGCTGGCTCTTCAGTGCTACAGAAGTGGCCCAGTGAAACTTAACCCCAGTTACAAATGAAAACCATCTTCCAAGACAACCAGCACAAGACCTGTTCCAGTACAGCATCACAGGTCCCCAGGAGGGGACTTTGTGGTTCAAGGGGTATTTCTGAGGAAATGTGTCAGTTTTTATCACCATTTACCGTTTCTTGTCATACACTGCTCTAGAACATGCAGTTGCTGTGAACACCTGTATGACACGGGAATTTAAAAAGCAGCAAGTGTGGTTTACAAAGAGTATGAGAGAAGTACAGAGCCTGGGAAAGCTTAGTCCGCCTCAAAATCAACTGTGGGCTTTGCACAACTAAACCTATGTGGATGTAGAGGTAAAAACTGGAAGCAGTGTACATTTAAGTGCTGCTATCATGCTAAAGAACCAGGGGTAACATTCATTTCAATGGTATTTTTGTTTCATCAGTCAGGACTTGCTAAATTCTGTCTAGGAAATACTAGGCCAGACCAAGCCATGCCTAGAGCAGCAGCAACGCATGCAGAGCAGTGACTTTCTCCAGGTAAACAGCTGAGTTAGAAATGCATGTGGTATTTGACAAAAACACCTCTGTGGGTTCTCTGCAGGCTGGCCTGGGGGTAGGGCAGTCCTGGCCCCTCAGTGCCAGCACAAGAAGTCACTTGTCACAAGTGCATGGATCTGGGCTATCGCTAAGCAGTCTGGTACAGGAGCAAGCAAATGACAACTGAAGTCCTTAGTCCAGTTTTACCCCACATAAACCTTCTGTTCACAGCTCTTATCCTTGAGTGAGTTGCCTTCAGCACAGAGGAGAGGAACCCTGGTGTCCAAGAGCACAGCACCTGCTCCCTCCTGCTGCCAGCCCCTGGCACGCCAGGATTCCAGCACCATCCCAGTGTAGAACTGCAGGGCTCCAGCTGGGATCCTCACTTCACATCCTGACACCAAACATTGGTACTTTATACCAAACACTGTATTCTACACCAGTGCACAAGCAGTGCTCCCCAGAGGTTCCCCACTGGTACTGAGGCTGAATCCTCCCCACCCAGCACGAGCTGCATTAAGGACAACCTGGAACCCTTCCAGCCCCTGCATCCCAACAGGTATTTTCATTCCACCTGATTTACAGAGCAAAGAACTTGGCTCGAGGGTGAGGCTCTCACATCTAGCCAGCAAGAGGCATGTTGCAAACCTCCCCCAGAATCTTCTATGAATTCCATGGGTAGTCTGGAGAACTGAGGAAAGAATCAAGTCTTTTTGACTTTATTTCTTTTTTCATTACACCTAATTCCCTGTCTCTCCAAGTCTCCTCTGTGCCTGAAGTCAATTTTTTTCTGAGTAAAACCAAAGTCTTTTATTACAGGAGAAGCCACTCCTGAGGAGAGGGTAAAGCTTGGTTTGTAACTAACTTATGCCTAATTTAAAATTACTACAGGAACCGTCTTAGCCACAAGCTTGGAGGCAGACACCAGACCCCACTCCAGCTCACACACCTGCGACTTCAGCAGAATCAAAGTGATGCCAGCAAGGAACTTGGACCACGAGTTTATAAAACTATTCTTTTACACAGTTGATTCCAGAAGCTTCACCAGCTGGTAGGGGGACAGTGTGATGTAAAACCTGATGATCCCATCCAACTGTAGTGAGCAAGGCATCATCTGAAGGAGACCAGGACAAGCCTTTTACAAAGTCTCGATGAGAATGGTTTCTGAACCTGGAAAACACCAACACTCCATTAGCCATCATTACAGACTACTGGGCTTGTGCCATCCCTAACTGCTGGCCTGTTAGGACAATGCTCCTCTATTCAGGAACATTTTCACCTCCAGGCTGCCCAAAGCAGCTGTGGCTGCCCAGCCCTGGAAGTGCCCAAGGCCAGGCTGGATGGGGCTTGGAGCACCCTGGGATAGTGGAAGATGTCTTGCCCATGGCAGGGGTGGGATGAATGATCTTTAAGGTCCCTTGCACCCCAAACCATCCTGTGTATCAATAATTAACTCGAGCAGACAACAGCAGTGAGTATTGTGTCTGTACTTACACCTCTGAGAGGTCTGAGTCAAGAACAGCAACTGAACAGTCTTCACTGATGGAAGCCAGTAAGGGTGAACTACGGAGAGATGAGAGCACAGTTAGAACACGCAAATACAAGAACTTCTAGGGATGAACTTGTGAACAGCAGGATTCTTAGTGATCCAGACCCAGGTTCAGTGAATGAACTCACAAAAATCTTACAAAAATGTTTTCATCAGCATTTGGCAGGGTGCCAGTATACAATGAGTGGGCATACTCAATTAGAGTCTGAAAACAAGTGATTCTTCTTTAATCAGAGGTGACTGTAATTGAAAAACCCCCACAGGGTGTGGGTCAGTAATTTTGGAGCTGCAGAATTCTTGTTGTGGACATTCACACACCAGAAGTGAGACATTGCTTGGTTTACTCTATTCTCTACAATCTCCTGGATGAGAAGACCAGAACTGGCACTCTCATAGGTTCCACTCAAGAATAACTAAGGCTTTTGAGGGGAGGCAGTGCCACGTTCTGTGCCAGAACCATCAGTACCTGTGTGCAGAGAAAGCAAAGCCTGTGATGGCTCGGGTGTGCACGGCAGCGCTGAGGGCAGAGTCAGGATTCTTTGTGTCCACCAGTGCAACTGTTCCACTTTCATCACCTGCGAGAGAGGAGCACTGAGCTTCCAGCACAAGCTGTCCTGTGGAAACAGCCACCCTGGCTTGCCTGGTGGGAGTGCAGGTTCTTACCCAAGACAAAGATGTCACTTTTCTGTGGATGCCACATGACTGAGGTAGGGAGGTAATTACAGGCACTGCAAACTGCAAGGGAACAAACTGGGCTGAGAGTGGAAGGAGCAGCACAAAGACATTCCTCGTCTACCTCCTTCAGCACTGCTACTGCAGCAGGACAAGTGAATTAAGCTTATTGTACTTCTGTGACAGTGTTAGACCTCCTCAGGTTTTAACAGGCACTCCAGTCACTATCTTTGGAGTTCAAAGGCATACAATAATTTATTTCTCCCAACACACTCATGCAGAAGCAGTGACTGCACACAGAGACATACCAATTCGGGTAGCTGGTTTGGGGCATCTGGTGTCCCAGAGTAAAGTTCTGTTGTCCTAGAAATCCAAAAGAAATGAGAAGAATTTTACAATTTCTTTGTGGCATAAATTCAGATTTACTGCTGGCTCACAGGCAAAATGACCCTGTGTTTTCCTCTGGGATAAAATGATGCTGTCACCAAGTGCAGCCTTCAGTCATCCCCAGGACAGACCTAGGAGCTCCCAAAATTTGATACAAACCTGTAGGAATCAGCTTAGCAAACTGATTATAAATTTATCAGAGTGGAACACTGCAATAACATGGGAGGCAGGCTGCAACATGAGAAGTGGTTTCTAAGTACATTAAACTGTAAATACCTAAAGTTAAATCTCATTTAAATGGGGTAGATTTAGAGAATAGAGCGAGCTTTACCTCGGCACAGGACAGGAACACAGTGTCCTTACCAGGACAGGAAGCCACACATGTCACTGCATCGGAGTGAGCTACCAAAAGCACAAAAGGATAAAGAGCCTCAAAGATTGTATCCAACCTTCCCACACATTCCCAAGGCCCTCCAGAGGCACAGCAGTTGAACAGTTCTGCTCAGACATGGGATAACTCCTGCTCAGCAGCAGCAGCTGCCTCCTACCAAAGTGACAAGCTGCCCAATCCAGCCATGGCCACAGCCCTTGTGACAGCCCTGAGCTCGAGAGAGCCAGACAAGGGCTCAGGGGAAAGCGTGAAGGGGATTCTAAAAGGGAGAGAAGGGTGTGTTGGCACTCACCTCTGTAGGAGTGCAGCACCGTTTGCTCTGGGATGTCCCAGACTTTCACACTGTGGATGAGAGGGAGCAGTGAGCGCCCAGCACAGGCTAGGCACACATCTGCCAGGCTGGGCACATGGATGCCAGGCTGGGCACACATCTGCCAGGCTGGGCACACATCTGCCAGGCCAGGCACACTCACCAGCAGTCCCTGCCCCCGCTGACAGCCTGGCTGCTGCCGGCCAGCACCGACACCGAGGTCACGATGTCATCGTGCTCGTATTTACAGAACTTGTTCACGATGAGGCTCTCGTTCTCCTCCAGCTCCCACAGCTCCACTGCACCTGGGGCATGCAGGGGAACACCCAGCTCAGTGACTGACAGGGACACCCACCTGGGTGACAGGGACCCCCAGTTCAGTGACAGGGACACCCACCTGGGTGACAGGGACACCCACCTGGGTGACAGGGACCCCCAGTTCAGTGACAGGGACACCCACCTGGGTGACAGGGACCCCCAGTTCAGTGACAGGGACACCCACCTGGGTGACAGGGACCCCCAGTTCAGTGACAGGGACCCCCAGTTCAGTGACAGGGACACCCACCTGGGTGACAGGGACCCCCAGCTCAATGACAGGGACCCCCAATTCAGTGACAGGGACCCCCAGTTCAGTGACAGGGACCCCCAGCTCAGTGACAGGGACACCCACCTGGGTGACAGGGACCCCCAGCTCAGTGACAGGGACACCCACCTGGGTGACAGGGACCCCCAGCTCAGTGACAGGGACACCCACCGGCCTTTGAGCAGGGGAGGGAGCCGCACACCTCAGCGGAGGGACCCCCAGCTCAGCAGAGGGGACAGGCGCAGCGCAGGAAGGACGGGGCCATGCCCACGGCTTACCGGAGTCGGAGGCCACCAGGATGCCCCTGTCCGCCAGCCAGCACAGGTCGGCCACCCCCGCCTCGGTCTGCACGCCGGCGGTGCAGAAGCCCTCGCTGGGGGCGCGCCGGGGCTCGGCGAACACCCACAGCGAGCCGGTCCAGCAGCGCCCGTTCAGCCCGGAGGCGCCCAGCAGCAGGGCCCCGTCTGCGGGAGAGACACGAGGGGAGGCGCGGGGAGGGGCGCGGGGAGAGGCGCGGGCAGCGCCCGGGAGCGCTCCCCGGTGCCGGGCCCGCCGCGCCCCCCGCCCCGCTACCTGCGCGGTAGTGCGCGCGCTCCAGGTGCCGCTCCATGCAGGCGGGCGCGTTGGGCGGGATGTTCCACTCGGCGGCGGGCTCGGCCGCGGGCTCCCCATCCAGCGGGGCGGCGGGGGCCGCGCCGTCGGGCGGGGCGGGCGGCGGGGCCGCCTGGGGCAGCAGCGGCGGCGGCGGCGGCGGCAGCGGCTCCTCCATGGCGGCGGCGGCGGGGCCGGCCGTGCCCCCACGTGTCTCCCGCCGCCGCCTCCTCTCGCGAGAGCGCCCGCCCCGCGCCCGCCCTGCCCGCGCTCTCGCGAGAGCCGCGCCGCCATCTCAGCGCCCCGCGGCGGCGGTCACCGACCGGGACGAGCTCGGCGCCGCCGCTCCTCCTGCCCCGCCGCTCCTCACGGCCGCTCCCTGCCCCGCCATGCTGTCCCGCCTCGTCCTGCGCGCCGGTGAGCCCGGGAGGTGCCGCCGCTCGGGGGGGAGCGGGTGGCGGGCGGGGGGTGCCGGCCGAGCCCTGCCCTGACGCGCTCTCTGCCCTCTTGTCCCCTCAGCCCCCGCCGCCCTCAGGGCGCTGCCGCCGCCCGTCGCCGTGGGGTGAGTACCGGGGAGCCCCGCGGGCACCGGCCGGGGTTTGGGCTTAAACAGCGTCATTCTGGGGTTTTGTCTCGCGTTTTTCTCATTGATGTTGCGGGAGTGTGGAGCAGGGACGGCGGAAGGAGCTTGTGGAGGTTATCTAGTCCCACCCACTTGGGCCGGGAGGTGTGTCCAGTCAGTGGCACCTTCTTCGAATCGCTTTGGGGCGGAAACGACCTTAAAGCTCATCCAGTTCCACCGCCCGTGTGGACAGGGACACCTTCCACCATAGCAGGGCCAGCCTGGCCTTGGACACTGCCAGGGATGGGGCACCCTGTGCCCGGCCTCACCAGTTACTGCTTATTTCATTGGAAATGTGCTTGTGCCTCGTCTAAGGGTGCTTTGGGGGACTATTTCTGTCAATTTCTTTAATAAGAATCATAATTGAGATGTTCTCCTTGTTCACAGGGTGTTGCACACCACAAGACCACTGCACACAACTCAGCAGAGTTTGGCTCCTGTGCCACCTCTGCCTGAGAAGGGAGGAGAAGTTCGTCATGGTTTGATCCCTGAGGAGTTTTTCCAGTTTCTCTACCCTAAAACAGGAGTGACAGGTTAATATAGCTTTTACCATTTTTAGCTATGCTTATGTGGTTCTGTTCACCAGTTCTGGCTGCTGAAAAGGTAAAATATTACTGAAAATTGAGTAGTTTACCTGTGCAGGTTGTGAAGAACAAGCCCCTGTAGGACTCCTGGCTCTAAAGTTAGACACCTAATGGTTGAAAGAATTCCGTGAGCTTGATTTTATAGAAAGATTTAGTAGCCTATTGATCCTTAAAATATGTAAATTTTGCATGTTTCTGAATGAGCAGAAGCAGCAGGTCCCATGTCAGGTGCAAGCTGCTCCCACTTGTAGTGAGGCTCCTTGTGGCACCTTTGCCAGGTGGAATTGTGGCTCTGCTCTTTGTCCTGGTAAAATAGAACACTTCTTCCTGACCTCGTGAGCCTTTAAAGTATCTCCTCCTTAGGTATTTGAGTTTATTGGTGCTCGTTGTGCTTTGTACAAGTAGTGCTGCTTCATTTCTCCTGTAGGGCCCTACATGCTGGGCACTGGCCTCCTGCTCTACCTTCTTTCCAAGGAGATCTACGTGGTGAACCACGAGACAGCAGCAGCTGCCTGCATACTGACAGTCATCGTTTATGCCATCAAGAAGTTTGGGCCTGAGGTGGCAGCTTTTGCTGACAAACTTAACGAGGTAATGAAGAAACTGCAGTTTGACTGTGCAGCCGTCAGTAAGGAAGGGTTTTGCTAAAGTACAGATGGCATCAAACTGCCAGAGGGCAGGGATGGATGGGATGTTGGGCAGGAATTGTTCCCTGTGAGGGTGGGCAGGCCTGGCACAGGTGCCCAGAGGAGCTGTGGCTGCCCTTGGATCCCTGGCAGTGCCCAAGGCCAGGCTGGACAGGGCTGGGATTGGATGGGATTTTAAGTTCCTTCCAGCCCAAACCAGTCTGGGATTCCATGACTGCTTGTGAGCCCTCTGTTGGCATAAGCTCAGCCCTGGCGCAGGGCGGTTGGCGCAGATGTTTCTCCCAGCTCAGTGCAGCGTTTCAGCATTAACTGCAGATCACTCGTGTCCCTTGCCCCTGACCCTGAAGCACGGAGTCCTTTCTCTCCTCCAGGAGAAGATGGCCTCGGCTCTGGCCATGAAGAACGACACCATCCAGACGCTGCAGACGGCCATCGAGGAGGAGAAGAAGGAGCAGTGGAGGGCCGAGGGCCGCAGTTACCTCTTCGATGCCAAACGGGTGAGCGTTGCTGCAGGGCCAGGGCAGCCTGCCCTGCTGGGCCCCTGGCACACACCGTGCTCTGTGCCAGCCCTGAGCCTCCCGCCTGCTGCTGTGTTGCAGAACAACATTGCCATGCTGCTGGAAGCCAACTACCGGGAGCGCCTGCTGACGGTGTACAACGAGGTGAAGAAGAGGCTGGACTACCAGGTGGCCCTGCAGAACCTGAAGCGGCAGAAGGAGCAGGACCACATGATCCAGTGGGTGGAGAAGAACGTTGTTCAGAGCATCACACCTCAGCAGGTACTTGCTGGGTTTTACCTGCTTTACGTTTTAGCCTGCACAAAGATCTGCTGTTCAGGGATCCTGGCTCATCAGGTGATGGGTAACCTTGGCCAGGGGTGGGACTGGATCGGCTTTGAGGTCCCTTCCAACTCAAACCACCTGGGATTCCAGGAATCTGTGCTTTAGTGGATGTGAATCCTGACTTCATGAGCTGTGATTGCATCCCTCTTATTCAGTAACTTACAGGTCTAAAAAGGTTTCTTTAAAATGCACTTAGATGTCTATTTTCTTGTTGAAATGTCCCCTGAAGGCTGTTTCCTGTCTCTTGCAGCAGAAGGAAAGCATTGCCAAGTGCATCCTGGACCTGAAGGCACTGTCCAAGAGTGCCCATGCAACTGTGTGAGCAGCCTGAGCCCACTGACATGTCCCAATACCTCCTCTTGGAAACTGTATGACTCTAAAATATCATTAAACAGACAAAAAAACCCTCTGCTGTCTTTCACTAGCAACAGTCCCTGCCTGTCTGTGTTTGAAGTCACTGGATGGTCACAGCAACCACTGCAGCTGGTTTGTGATGGGGGATGAGTTGGAACCACAGTGTGTGAGATCCTATTGGGTTCCTTGTTTGGTCAGGAACACTTCCAAAGATACAGAGAAAAATCCTGGTGCTGAATCTGGTCCCTGTGTTAGAATTCTGAGTGACAGCAGCCCCAGATACCTGCTGTCCTTGTACACGTTCTAAAATCAGGATGATTTGTGCTGCCATTCACCTTGCCCTGGGCTGGGAGAGGCTCTGGGTGAATGTTCTTGTTTTCTAAAGGAGCTGGAAACCCCCTTTCACCATAAAGCCTCGTGAAGTGTTGAAAGAGTTTGGGTTCTGGGAAAAGAGATCAGGCAGGAAACGTGTCAAAAGCTGAGAACCTCGCCCTCAGCTGGCCATGTGTGTGTACTCAATCTAAAACAGGGACATGGGCACGTTTATTCCAAAAGAGCTTTTCTGGACTTCCATAATTCTGTTCATTTTCTTTTTATGGGAAACTTCCCTGAAGGAATTTGTTAGAACTCAAAAATCCCAGCAAGGTACCCACACAAATAAAGCCCTCCTGTGTGTGCTGTGATTTATGTAGTCCATAAACCCAAGTGGGCAGACTGGGGGGGGAAATGCAATCCCATTTCTCTGTGGGGTTAAGAAACGTGGTTTTCCTACACTTCAGTACCTCAGTTCACCAAAATGGTGTTCTTTAGAGGCAAGAACCTGACTTAAGCCAGCCTAACCTGAAACTGCCTTACTTTGTTTTAGACTAACAGTTCCAGAGAATGCAGGTGTCTTTCATGGTTTCCTGTTTTTTGTCAATTTAAATAAAAAAGTGAAGTTGCTTAACTTCCACAATTGTGTAAGCCCACGTCTGATTGACATTTGAGTTTTTAGCTGGTGGGACAGATTCTTCTCACAAAGCAAGTGGTGGAAGTGGTGTGCTGACACTTGGGGAGTTTTCCAGCAGCACTTCCATGGTGGGAGGTAAGATGGAGCTGTATCATTTCTTGTTTCTTTTATTCTTGCACACCCTGTGAGGTTTGGTGTGGGAAACTGGGAGGTTTCATGGTTTGACTCCCCTGGAATGTGGCAACAATGGGATGCAGGAGGAGAAGAGGCAGCAGCAGAGAACAGGGTGTTTGTTTTCATGTTGTAATATTTTCACATTCACGATCCACAGTTTGCAGAGCGTGTGGTGAGAAATGCCAGTGCAGGGATTTTGTAGTGGAATATCTTTTAGAATCCCTATCTCTAAGATTCCACACATAAATTACAGAAGTTACTGTTCCTGTTCTGGTGGGAAAAGTCGATTAACTTAAAAACATCAAGGGAGGAACTTTTCAAAGCTGCTTCTGATTATGGAAATGTTCATAAGGTTTTAGCTGCTGTGAAAATAATCCTGTAGGTGCTTTTTAGTTATTAAATATCCTCCATTTTCTGGGTGGAGAAGGCGCCGTGGCCGTCAGGGAGCAGTGAACAAGACACTGGGCAGGGGCTGGTGCTGAGGAACTGCCAGGTTTGAGTGGCTTTGTGCCACTTCTGCAAGATTTCCAAGAAATGAATAAAAACTAAATCAAGTCTTTTGAGTTAGAAGAGGATAACAAGTTTGTTTTGCTTATATGTATATGTATATTAATATAACTCCCTTTCTTTCAGCTTCTCTTCCTGTCAGTTAATGCTCTGAGAGAATGGGAAGCTTTTCCTCAAAAGCAGCTCCAGGTATTTTATTTTTGAAGGAATTTCCTTAGCTGCAGTGTTGCTGACTGAGGTGATGTCCTGCTCTGGGGGGGCTCAGCCCTGGGGGTGGTTGGGGAAGAGCTGCGTGGCTGCCAGAGGCTGCCTGCCACAGGCATCATCTGAGCAGCAGAATGTTCCTGTCTGCTGCTTCCACTTTCAGACAGACTGCACAGACACAGCCCCCCATGTGCTTTTAGTTGCTTGTAGTACTACTGGAGAAATTTGCGTTCTAAAACACAGTTATGATTTTTTTTTCTTTTGCAGATGCACCAGAACCCATTTGCCCTACTGTCACTGTCCCCACCACTGCCCACACCACTACAGAGGATTTCAGAGCTGCAGAAGTCAGATGTGGGATTAATAAGTAAATGCTGCACCTTTATTTCCTGATTTCAAACCCACAGTTCCCTGAGACAGCCGCCTCCTTCTGCAAGGGAAGGGTTATATATGACGTATTTAACATCTTGGGGGGTTTAAATTTGGTTAGAATTGCTTGCTCTGTGCACTGGATGGCTGTACCTAGAGATGCTCAGTGCAGGCATACACGTTAGTCTCATGGGGCTGGGGATAAATGTTACACTCCATACAGTTTGGTGAATTTGAGCACTGCTGAAGCTTCAATCCCTCTGCTGAAACTGGGGATTCTGACAGGATTTCCTGTGTATCAACAGCCATGAAATACTGTACATGTCACTGGCCTTCATCTCTGGCATCCTCCTGACTGTCCTGGTTTTTGCAATCATCTTCCTCTTCAGGAAAAGTGAGTGACTCAGTCAAGGGCATAGCAGCAGACTGATGGTGGCTGCAGAAGTTACTTAGAAAGTGGCTCAAATAATGTCTGCCTTGAATAATTGTGTGGTGGTGAACAGCTCATCCCTGGCAGTAACTCCTCGTGAATTGTCCCAGTGGTGTTTTCAGGAAAGAATTAACTTTGCCACTGATGAGTTCTGGGGGTTTTGTTGGTTGTGGGCTTTTCTCATCCTAATCCTGGCTGCACTGAATTCACCCTGGCCACTTCCAACAGCTGGGAGGGACTGGGCAGCCCAAAGTGTCCCTTTACTGTGCAGGTGTGTGCCAGAGGTTACACATCACCTGTCTGTCACCCTCTGCAGCCTCCCTTGCAAACATCTGAGACTCCCTTTCCTTCCTAGACTCTAAAAGATCCCACCAAAATTTACAAGAGGAAACTTTCTCCCAGACGGCAGCTGAGGAATCTGTTAGGAACACCCAGGTAAATGTCACAGCTGTCATTTCTAATGCTTTATGCAGATATTTCACATTCTTGAGTGTGGTAAATATTAATTTGGGGTGGGGGGAGAAAAGGCACCTTTGAGACTCAACTGTTACTCAGCAGTTCTTTTGACAACTTCAGGGGTTCTGGGGCTGAACCACTGATGAGGCAGGTTAGGAGAAATCTTTGTAAAGGGGAAGAATTTCTGCAGTTTTCCTCTGTGATAGGAATTCTTTGGAAGCCCCTAAAGGAGACTTTACCCAGAGCCAGGCTGGCCAGTGGGATGAACCAGCATTTACCCATTTCCCTGTGCAGGGACAGGCTGCTGACGGGGCGTGGTGTTGAGGACAGTCACAAGTGGGAAATCCCTGCTGACCTGCAGTGCTCGTGCACTCTCTAACGTCTGTGGCTTCTCTCCCATCCCCAGAATGAAGTGACCTACAGCACTCTGGTCTTCCAGCGGGGCAGGACAGCCCTGCCTGTGTGATGAGGAAGTTCCAAATGGAATAAAAACGATCCCACTTTCTGGACCTCAAACGCCACGAGGATGTTACACCAAGGGAATGCCCTGGGAATGCCCCCACGCCCTCTGTAACACAGCTCTTGTTGTAGTTATGACAGGAAGTTGTCTCCTGTTCAAACTGGCTGCCAACAGCTGTGGGCAAATGGAGAGTTTCTATACAGGATTTCCTCATCTGTAGAAATCTCCCTGGCCTTGTAAAGTTTCCGTTTGTGAGAACTACCAGACAGAAGTGAGAAATGAAGATGTTTCTCTGCATCTACCCATGTCTGTGCCCCTGTGTCCTCGTGTTTCTCTTTTCTGTCACCAACTCCAACATTTTCTGTATTTTTTTTTATTGCCAAGTGTTCTGCTTAGTTATTTTCTGTTATTGAAGTGCTGATCATGAAACATTTGGATGCAATTCTCTGCTTCCTGGTTGGCTCCCATAAAGGAAATGCACAATCACAGAGTAACAACCAAAATCCCTGGGAGTGTTCATTCAGGCGTTATCACCCACGGTGCTGTAAGTACGGTGTGAGAGTCGTTCCCTGTGCCTGGCGGGGATGATTCTGCGGGGCTGGCGGTGTCAGAGCAGGGCTGCAGGTGCCACCTGATGGCAGCAGCAGCCTGGGCTGGGGCTGCCGGGGTGCCCTGTGCCTCCAGCCCCGCACACCCAGCGGGCTCCGGCTCCCCCAGCCCCTCTGGCTGTGCTGCCCTCTCCTCCCAGCAGCTGCTGAGCCCTGGGGACCACTGAAAAGAGTCACCAGATGCTCCGGTGCTCTGAAATTTGGTGCGCTGGGTTTGGCCCCAGACTGCTGTGGATGCCACAGACTTGCACGGGGTCAGCAGAACAACTTGTGCTCTTGGTTCTGCTGTGCTCTGCTCTCACCTCAGTCCTGGCAGCTCCTTCAAGCTCTATTTAACCGAGAAAACAGGGAGAGCATCTCCCTCCCTCACTAGAAGCTGAGCTGTGGACGGGGGTCCCTCGGGTGCGCTGCCTTTCTGCTTTTCCTAGACCACTTTTATTATTTGAAGATGGAGGAAAAAAAAGAGCCTGGCCTTTAACAACCTCTTTTCAGTTTGAGCTGTGTTCCCTAACCATGGGCAGTGCCAGCTGTGGTGTAACAATTGCTGCAACTTCTGAGCCATCCCAGGGAGGACATTGAAACTGGGCAGGTTTTTTTGGTCATGGGAGGACTCAGCAGGCTGAATTAATATAAAATCCATCTACTATTTATTATTACTCATGAAAACATGACAACACTGGCTGAAGCACAAGCTGGTCAGACTCAAGTTTAGTCTGAATGGACAGACAAGAATGGTCAGTGAGCCTGTGAGCTGCTGGATTATGAACAGCAAAGAACATATCCTGTTTTTCAATCAACTCAACCAATCCTCGTGTTAAAAAAACCCAAAACCCCCAACCAGACAAAGTTTCCATCTTCTGTGTTTAGAAATTATATTACATAAAGACATATATTCACATGGAGCTTTAGAGCAGCCTCAGACCCACAGGTTGCTGCATTTTCCAAGAGTTTCTTGGCAAAGCCAGTTGCTTTATCAATGCCCTGGTGCTCACTGGCTTCTTCAGCCTCTGTTTATGACTCTGGGTCTGTTGTTTGCTCTGCAAGAGCTGGCTCTGGTTTTTTGCACAGGATGTAGGTCCTTAAAATTAAAAGGTATGTGGTTCTGAACTTCTTTATCTTGTAGGCATAGACAATGGGGTTCATGACAGAATTGGCGTGGGATAAGAGGATTGCCAAGTAAATCAAATACGGGGGGATCTGAGACTCGGGGTGAAAATAGATAACGCAGTTTATGGTGCACAGAGGCAGCCAGGAGACTGCAAACAGGAGGAGAACAAGTGCAAGAGACTTGGCTGTCCTGAACTCCCGGCCATAGAAGGCCCCGGCCCCTCTGACGCCTTGGCTGAGCTTGGTGCGGATGATGTAGAAGATCTCGGCGTACAGAGCACACATGATGAACAGGGGCACGAGGGTCCACAGGAAGAAGCAGAAATACACCATGTAATCCATGCTCATCACGGAGACAAACCTGCACCTGAGGAAGCTGGAGCTCCTGGGGCCTGCCTTGTTCCAGCCAAACATGGGGACCATCCCTCCCAGCAGGGACAGGGACCAGCACAGCCCCAGGGCCCACCAAACTCTCCTCTCTGTGGTGATTATTTTATATCTGTAGGGGAAGAAACCCCAGGTCATGTTAAAGAGAAGCGTTTTAAAGTTGTTAAGGATGAACTCACCTGTTCAGGTCCTGCAGGATCATTGTTAGAAATTAAGCACTAACTTTTTTTGTGGGGAACCCAAATTTTATCTTGAGACAAGCCCCACCTCTTCATTTGAAGCAGTTACTTTGCAGCATCAGTAGGAACTGTGCTTAAGTTCCCCTGTTTCAAATTGGATGTTTAACCTATTTTATTTCTTGTTTCATTATGATCCTACTTCTCTTCTTCCCAGGATATTGCTTTGCTCTTGTTGGAAGTCCTATCTTATTTCTTGGCTTCCTTGGGTGTACCTTCCTCTTTTTATTTGGTTTATGCCATTTGTAGGGCTAAAATTAAATACTCAGCTCTACAGGTCCTTTCCCATTTTTATAAAAAATTACTTCTTGGATGCTTGAGGTTATGCTTTGCTTTTCTAGCGTGTGTACTTTTCATTTAAATGTAAACAGTGAGCGACAACAATTAACAGCAAGTTAACTGTTAATAAGTTTGTTACTACTTTTGTACTTTCAGCAAATACTAAAAGGAATTTTATTTAAAAGACAAGCCTCAGAAACCTAAAAAAAACCCCTGTAACACACTCAGCATCCTGCGCAATTACCAAAAGTGCTGAACATTGAACAGTCTGCCCACAGATGCATCCTGTGACCGCACTCTGATCGGGGATAACAGAGCTGAGCTGGTTCTCCAGCTCACCCATAACCGTTCCATGAGCACCCCCAGCCCTCTGGAGAGCTCAGCCCAGGTGCGCTCTGAGGCACACGCATCCATTTCAGGTAGTTAAAGCAAGGAAGGGTTAGAAAGGAGGGCAGAGGAGGCGGGGTGGGCAGCCTCACCTGGTGGGCAGCTTGACTCGCAGGTACCTGTCGATGGCGATGGCCAGCAGGGACAGGATGGAGGCGTTGCTGAACACCAGCATCAGGCAGCACATGAAGAGGCAGCCGTAGGCGGGCACGGCCGTGCCCAGGCTCACCACGACGGCCAGGGGCATCACCAGCAGCCCCATGGCCGCGTCGGCCAGCGCCAGGGAGGCGATGAAATAGAGCGTGGTGTTCTGGAAAGCCGCGTTCAGCCTCACGGCCCAGATCACCAGGGCATTGCCCAGCGTGGCAAACAGGGCCAGCAGGCTCTCGGTGCCGACGTAAATCCCATCCAGGCTGCTCAGGGCCAGGCTGCTGTTGGGCATCCCGAGCTCTGCAGCTGCACAAACGTGAGAGCATCGGCGGCCGCGCTGGGATCCTCGGGCTGTGCTCGCCTGTTCCGGGGCTCTCTGACAGACATCCACCCTCTGTGCTATCTCATGACCTCAGCGCTGGGGCCGCAAATCCGATATCTGCTGGTCTCTCAGCACCAGGAGCCCTTCCCCTCTCTGCAGACCCCTCCTGAAGCTCACTGCATCCCTCCAGCAGCCTCGAGTCGGCACAGCGCCTTGGGAAGCGGTGTGGAAGGGAGAACTGTCCTTCCACAGTCCTTACCAGCAACTTATAAAGAAATCGTTCCACAGGTTCCTCTTTCAAGCCCTTTTAGAGGTGCAAAAATGGCAACAGCGGTTGGCTGCAAGGGGGACACTTATCAGTGCAGTTTAATCTCTCTGTCAGTGTCACACCGAGGCAGCTCGGCCACTTATCGATGCGCTGATCTGTCAGTCACTGGCAGTCACACTGAGGCAGCTCAGCTTCAGGGTGCTGAAGGGGCTGCATTTCAAAACCAAAGGGGGAAGATAAGGACCGGGAGAAGTCACTCTGCTGTTACAACATGGGGAAAACAGACTTGACCTGGGGAAAAATTAATTCCCGATCAAATCAGAGCAGGATAATGAGAAAGAAGAGTAAGTTGTGGAGGCAGAGGGCGGGTGCTGGAGCAGAGGCTCCACCCTGGCCCGGCTGGACCGGGCAGCCAGAGCCAGGGGACGGAGCAGCCCCTGCACGGGGGGCTCAGGGATCTGTTCCTGCAGCTCAGATTTAACAGCTCTGCCCATGCCTTTTCCCCCAAGGCAGGCGCTTTTCCCTGGGGACACTGTGTCCGAGGGCGATGCCACCGAGCCCAGCTGGGGCCAGATCGGGGGGTCCCACCCAGCACCCCCTGTTCCCTCCAGGTTCCGGCCGGGGCGGGCACAAGGTGCTCTGATGCTCCTCAGGTGCTTCCTCAGCAGGCAGCATCTGTTTCCTGCGCTAACCATGACAGAGCCCGGCTGCTGTGACCCCTGTGTCCCCGGGGGAGGATGAGCCCGTGCCCTCTGCTGTCCCCGCACGGGCAGGGCTGTCCCTCTGCCCTGGGGTGCAGCATCCCTTCCTCGGGCCCTGCATCCCCACTTGGGGCCCTTCTCCCGCTGCCTCCTCAGCCCCAGGCTCGGCAAAGGCAGCGCTGGAGGATTTACAGCTGCCAGAGCCATTGAACAGCCCTGCAGGGAGGAGCGGCCCGAGGCGGGAGCGGGGCTGGGGCAGCAGGAGGAGGTTTGGTGCAGGTTGGGGTTCCGAGGTTTGGTGCAGGTTGGGGCTCCGAGGTTGGGGTTCCGAGGTTGGGGTTCCAAGGTTGGGGTTCCGAGGTTGGGGCTCCGAGGTTGGGGTTCCGAGGTTGGGGTTCCGAGGTTGGGGCTCCGAGGTTGGGGTTCCGAGGTTGGGGTTCCGAGGTTTGGTGCAGGTTGGGGTTCCGAGGTTGGGGTTCCGAGGTTGGGGTTCCAAGGTTGGGGTTCCGAGGTTGGGGTTCCGAGGTTTGGTGCGGGTTGGGGCTCCGAGGTTGGGGTTCCGAGGTTGGGGTTCCGAGGTTGGGGTTCCGAGGTTGGGGTTCCAAGGTTGGGGTTCCGAGGTTTGGTGCAGGTTGGGGTTCCGAGGTTGGGGTTCCGAGGTTGGGGTTCCGAGGTTGGGGTTCCGAGGTTGGGGCTCCGAGGTGTGTTTTTATTATTGACTGAGGCGGCTCCGTGCCGGGCAGGTTGGGATCGGGAGAGTCCCGGGGATGTCACCCTGGGATGGGGTTAAAGCTCTCGGATCCCGCAGCGCTCGATGGTTTTGCCATTTAAAGGCTGCGCTCGGTTCTTGGATGGCTCCAGCGAAAGGCTTCCAGCTACTCCCGAGGGATCCTCCTACATCCTGGTGAGATAAGGATCAGGAAGGGAAGGTCTCTGCAATCTCAGCTGCGGCTTTGAGCACAGATTCCCTTTTCACTTTGGGGGTGGAGGGGAGGAGAACAAATTCGCTAGGAAAAAAAATCCCGTCTAAGTGACACACAGAAAAAAAAATGTCCCACAACAATGATCTTATCCTGTGAGTCAAGAGCAGCCCCGTCTGCCTTTGTTCTGGGGGGCTCGGGGCGCTGCGGGGGGACAGGGCAGCGTCCCCAGGGTGAGCCCCTCGGGAGGCCCAGCCTGGCACGGGGGGCTCGGGGGTCCCTGGGCACACAGTGCCAGCCCGTCCAGCCACAGCCTCCTCCCTGCCTCGGGACACCTGTGCCCCTCTTCCCCACAGCCCAGCAGCTCCTGCTCCTGCGCCAGGAGGTGTCGAGGGGTTTTTTCTGGATTTCAGAATTTAATGTTTACTTTATAGGGAAAAACCCGCAGCAACTCCTAAAGCCAGCAGTGGTGAGCGGTGAGTTCTGTCCTGGCTCTTCCCTGCCCGGGAAGGAAGTGAAGGGCAGGCAGAGGGAGGATGTGAGTGTGGAGCAGTCACAGCTGGCTGATTGTGAGCTGCTGGACCATGAACCAGAATGAGAGGCTGGAGCCTGGCGTGGGGGACTGCGTCCTGTCACCGTGCCTCAGTTTCCCCACCCATGGCACAAGGAGGGTTCCTCTGGTCTGCACGGAGCTGGGAAGGGCTGGACAGGAGCAGAACCCTTTGGGTTTCCCTCTGAAATTCCCCATTTGGGATTTTTTCCCCTGCCCCTCCAATGGGGGCACAGTGGTGTTGGAAAACCACTGCTGGTTTTTCTCACAGATGCAAAAACCCGAAGAAACCCCTCCTGTGGCACACAGAGCTGTGCTGAAAGGCAGAGTTCACTGTCCTTAGAATGCAGGGCTGGTTCCAAAGATGATTTCAGCTGCTGTCAAGAGCAAATTGTCAGAGGAGAATCAGATCTGGAAAGCTCTTCCCTCCCACATCCCATTCCCTGAGCCGTGCTGGGCTCGGCTTCTCCCGAGGTTTTGGTCTCAAAGCCCCGAAGCCAGGAGGGAGCCGAGTGTGCTGGTCCCGCTGGGCCCGTGTGGGAGGAGCTGGGGCTGCCAGACCAGTACAGCCCAGTGCCTCTGCTGGGAGGGATTCCACCCTGCTCCCCCTGGAGCCCCAGCTGCAAACAGGGCAGGGCTGCAGGACCGGGGCCTGGACTAGGGAAATTGTGGTGGGTTTTAAATTTAACTGCACTGCAACTGCGTTTTCAGGGTTCTCCCAGGGTGCGGCTGTGGGCTGGGGCAGAGCAGCTGTCACGGGACCCCGTTTGATGCCAGCCCCTCTCTGCACAGGCAGGGATCCGTGCCAGCCTGGGCAGCACCGTGCCGGGGTTATCCCGTCCCTCCTGCCCAGCACCCGGGGCTGGCAGGGACAGGGGCTGCCCTGGCTCACTGGGGACTGCCTGGAATGCTCCATTCCCAGGGCTGCCCTCCCAGCCTGGGGCAGAACCGTGCAGAGCCATGCAGAGCCATCAGAGAGCCGTGCAGAGCCGTGCAGAGCCATCAGAGAGCCGTGCAGAGCCGTGCAGAGCCATGCAGAGCCATCAGAGAGCTGTGCAGAGCCATGCAGAGCTGTGCAGAGCCATCAGAGAGCCGTGCAGAGCCATCAGAGAGCTGTGCAGAGCCCTCTGCAGAGCCACCTCCTGCGTGTGAGAGAGGAAATCACCTGTGTTTGTGTCCCAAGCCCCTGCCCAGCCCTGCCAGGATCCCACAGCAGATCCAGGGTCCCACAGCAGATCCAGGATCCCACAGCAGATCCAGGATCCCATGCAGGCTCCTCTGCACAGCGCAGAACTTTCCATCCTCGCTCTTCCTCAGAGGCTGGTTTAAAATCCCATGGAAATGGCAGACAATAAATCCTGGGGAGATGAAAGGGAGGTTGGAGCTGGCAGGAGGCTCTTTAGAGAGGCTCTATTTGCACAGATTGTCTGGCTGACAGGAGAGAAACTGTTGTGACATTTTATAAACTCTTCCACTGATAATTTTGCATCTCAGTACAGCAAGGCTGGGGGAGGCAGGACGGGGTGAAACAACAAAGCCAAGGCCCTGATCTCCCTTCCCAGCTCTTATTTCTGAGCACCAGGAAATTGTTTAACTGCAAAGCACTGCAAAGGCAGCCTTTCTCTGAAGAGAAAGGGAGGAAAGGGCCATTATGTCACCAATGAGCATCCTCAGGAGGGCACAGCTCACCTGGCACAGGCAGCACCCGCTGCCACTGCCCTGCCTGTCCCAGGCCTTGGGAACACGGGCTGTAAATCCCCTTTAGCAGCTTCTCCAAATCAGTTTGTCTCCAACAAGGCTTGAGTGGACACTGCCAGAAATCAGCTCTATCACCTACAGTAAATATGTGTGCTTGATACAGGGTCACTGAGTCACTCTGAATTTCGAGTGTTTAGTGGCATCTCAGGCCACAAATGTCCCAGATTAAATGAATATTACCAAGGTATTTCCTACGATTTTGGGTCATCCTGTGCAGTGCCAGGAGTTGGATTGGTGATGCTTGTGGGTCCCTCCCAGCTCAGGATGTTCTATGATTCTATGAATATCTGTTGTAATTTATTTATGAATCATGACTCACTCTCTGACTGGCATTCGTGGACTAATTCATCATTGTCAGCATGACTGGGGGGGAGAGCTTATATTTCCTCTGGATATCTTTTAAGTGCTTTTTTCCTGCCTTTATTTCCCTAATCAAAGCAAGAGCTTATTTATAGTGCTGCCGTTTCTGTCTGGGTAAGCCCGGCGTGGCCCCAATGGCTTAACAGGATTTATTTACCCAGCCTAACCCGGGTAATGAGCGGGGATTTGGCCCCGTGGCTGCTCTAATCCCCTGGAGGTGGAAGCAGAGGCTTTCCCCGAGGAGCTGCGATTCCAAATGGACAAAGGAAACCCCACGGGCCCTTGGGGAGGGGAAGGAGCTGCTGGTCCCAGAGCAGAGGAGAGGGGTCCCAGTGCCCAGGCTGGTCCCACGTGGCTCCCCCCGCTCGCCCTGGCTCTGCAGGGCAGGTCCGTGGCGTCCCAAGGGCAGAAGGAAGGAGGGAGGCTCAGTCCCAGCCCACACCAAGGGTGACACAGCACCGAGGGCAGCCAGGAAAGCCTTTGGGCCCTGCTTTGATCGAGGATGGATGGAAACAAACCCCTGTCCAGGGAAGGGCTCCTGAGAGGGGCCTGGGGTGTCCAGGCTCCACCACAGGAAAGGAGCTGGAGCTCTGGAGCTCTGGGGCCAGGTTTGCCAGGGAAGCTCTCTGGGAAGGAAGCATTGTTTGTACCTTTTTATTTTTAATGCATGTATATTTGGATCCAACCTTTTCCATGATGGATGGCAGAAATCAAGGCCTCTTTTATTCTACAGTTAACTCAGAGATGTTTTTGGGTTCCTCAGTGAAAAAAAGGAATTTATTTTTCCTCACAACAAAACACACACGCAGAGCTCTCATTGCTGTAGAAAATGATTTTGTTAATGACACTTATTACCGGGAGCAGCGGGAACGGGAGAGCCGGGAGGGCAGGGCAGGGCAGGGCAAGGAGTGACCCATCCCGGGACAGGACAGGACTGACCCATCCCGGGACAGGACAGGACTGACCCATCCCGGGACAGCCCCGTGGGCGCGGGCCGGGTCTCAGAGGGGGAGAGAAGCCCGTGGCTCCCGGCAAGCCCGGCCTGAGGCTGCGGGCACCGGGCTGGGCTGGGCTGGGCTGTCCCGCATCCTGCCCAGGGCCGGAGCACGGAGCAGAGAGCGCGGGCAGAGAGCTGCTGGGCTGGGGAGGTGCCCGAGGAGCTCAATGGGTGCCCAAAGAGCTGCTGGGGTGTCCAAAGTCTTGCTGGGGCGTCCAAGGACTTGCTGGGGTGCTCGAAGAGCTGCTGGGACAGGGACGTGCCCGGAGCAGCACACGGCGGTGACAGGAGCCATCGGGGGGGGTGGCAGGAGCCATCGGGGGGGTGACAGGAGCCATCGGGGGGTGGCAGGAGCCATCGGGGGTGGCAGGAGCCATCGGGGGTGACAGGAGCCATCGGGGGTGGCAGGAGCCATCGGGGGGGTGACAGGAGCCATCGGGGGTGGCAGGAGCCATCGGGGGTGACAGGAGCCATCGGGGGTGGCAGGAGCCATCGGGGGTGACAGGAGCCATCGAGGGGTGGCAGGAGCCATAGAGGGGGGTGGCAGGAGCCATCGGGGGGGGTGGCAGGAGCCTTCGGGGGTGACAGGAGCCATCGGGGGTGACAGGAGCCTTCGGGAGAAGCCGTCAGTCTGGAATACAGCTCCCCACCACAACACACAGCCCAGGCAGCAAAACGAGCGATGAAACGCTCTGATACCTCTGCGGTTTCTGTAACTCTGGAAAGACAAGTGGAGATTTCTGTCATCAAGGCAACCTTAGGCGGCCCCAGCAGCCCCGGAGCTCCGCTCCCACCCTGCGCTGTGGAACGGGGCAGCAGCTCCCGGGATGCTTTTTGTTTAGGGTAAAAGTGAGATCGGCAGATAAGCGCCCTCATCCCTGCCGGGTTTGCTCGCTGGGAAAGCAGCCCTGGAGCCTCATCCCATCCCTCCCAGCAAGGCCTGGGTGCAGAGCTGGGGCTCCTGGGGCTCTGCCCGAGGACAGGACCAGCCCCGGGGCTCTGTCCCCACCCTGCCCGGGCCGTGCTGGGCTGGCAGCTCTGCTCTCAGCGCTTCAGGCTTTCCCCAGTCCCTGCCACAGTGCGGGGACACCTCCAGCCCGTGAGCACAGCCCTGCCTGCCCGGGCCGGCTGCAGCCCCATCTGCTGCATTTCTCACTCCAGACGCAGCTGCTCCATCTCTGCTCGCTGCCAGCGCTGCGCTCGGGCTGCGAGACGAGCGGTTTGCAAATGCATCTGCTGCTATTTATGCAAACACTCCCCTCTCAAAGGGCAACAGAGGGAAGTGCTGGGAGCCAAAGCACACCCGAACGTCTCGAGGATGCCACTGGGATTTCAGCTGGGCTGCAGCCACACACAGACAGCACTGACAGCTCATGGGGAGCTTCCCCCCACAACCCCTGGGTGTCCCAGGGAGATCCCTGAGTGCTGCCCAGGTGTCCTATGGAGATCCCTGAGTGCTGCCCAGGTGCCCCATGGAGATCCCTGAGTGCTGCCCTGGTGTCCCTGGTGCCCCAGGGAGATCCCTGAGTGCTGCCCAGGTGCCCCATGGAGATCCCTGAGTGCTGCCCTGGTGTCCCTGGTGCCCCAGGGAGATCCCTGAGCGCTGCCCAGGTGCCCCAGGGTGCCCTGCCCGCCCTGGAGGGGCAGTGGCACGGCTGTCCCCGGCCCTGGAGGGGCAGTGGCACCGCTGTCCCCGGCCCTGGAGGGGCAGTGGCACCGCTGTCCCCTGCCCAGGGGGACAGGGCAGGGTGGGGGACACGCAGGACACGCAGCCTTTCCCAGGCACAGCCTGTGAGTCACTGCAGGAGTGGAAGTGACTCAGGATCCGCTGAGAAGGCGACAGCTGACTGAGGGCTGGGCTGTGACACTCAGCCGGGAGCCAGGGGGACAGGGCTGGCAGGGGAAGCTCGGCTGGGAGCAGACGCTGGTGCCTCGTGCTCCCTCCTGTCCAGCGTTTGCTCTGCTGGGTTCAGCCTCCCCCAAGGAAAATACCTGCTCCTCCCGAGAAAGAGGCCCAAAGCCAGGGTTATTCACTCGTGCTCAGGAAGCAATCAGAAAACAAAGAGTGCTGTCAGAAGTCTAAGCGTTGCTGCAGTCACAATTACGGTGGAGCAGCTATTAAAGGGAGCTGAGGAGCTGCCTCTGCCACAGCTGCTTTCGGACAAGCTCACCCCTGGGAGCAGGAGGAGTGAAGGTGCTGGAGGGTCTCCAAAGCTGGGCTGTGATTGATTCCTCTTAGGCCAGCAGAGCAGCACTGACTGCAAACACACATCTCCTCTCCAGTACAGGTGAGTTCATTGTTCCCTCGGTGATGCCTTTACAGACCCTGTCCTGCAGCCCCGTGCCTGCTGTGCTGCACGAGGAGGGGCTGAGCCCTGCTGAGCCTGGCCCTGACCCTGCACGGAGCCCCTCAGTAGCTGGGACAGGTGATGAGGAACCTCCACGGCCTCACAGGGCTCCAGGAGCTGACAGACAAATGCCTGGATTGCCACTTCCACCTGCTAATCGAAAATTGCCACTTGGCTACAGTACAGTCATTGTGTGACTGTTTAAAGAAAACAAGCGCTGAAACCCCATGAAAGGAGACATGGGAAGGAGTACTTATGGAGTTAGACATTCTCTCATTTCAATGTATATATGACATTTCGTTTCAAGACAATGTTTGTCTCAGTGTGTGGGTTCCACAAACCCAGTCAAAGGATGTCTCTGACTTCCTCTTGCAGTTACATTTTAACTTTCATTTTATCTTTGGTTTTTTCTTTCTTTTCCCCCAACTTGCCTGTACTCTAGCGCCTGGATTTTGCAGAATAGAAGAGGGAAAAGGCAGCTGCAGCTGAAATATGTGAAATGGGTGATGGCAGCAGGCAGAGGAGGAGGAAGAGGAGGTTTGGTACCCAGAGATGGAGGAGGCACCATGGGGTGAGCGGGTGCCTGGCTCCGCAGGGCTGCACAGGAAGGAGTTGGGTAATACAAAATGTGTGGTTGCAGCTGCCTTCGAGCAGTGAGCAACATTTGTCAGTAAAGAATAACACTTGTTACTGCTCGTGTTGAGCTCTGCTGTCCCAGTTTTTCCTGCTCAGGCCAGTCCAGGCTTTCCCTTTGCAAACCTGCTCGGGACCTCGGATCCCTCCCCAGATCCCACAGCTCCCAGCTCATCTGCCTAATTACCTGGGAGCTGCGGGCAGTGGGCTTGGAACAGCCCTGCAGTGGGAGCAGGGATGGGCTCTGCAGGGAATCTGCTCCTGTCTGCCCTGGGAGCAGGCTCAGGGCTTGGGGCTCTGCGGTCCTACAGAGCTGGGGGTGCTGGGCTGTGCTGAATGATCCCTTCTGCTCAGATCTGGGGGTTCTGGGCTGTGCTGAATGATCCTTTCTGCTCAGTTATCCTGTCCTACAGAGCTGGGGGTGCTGGGCTGTGCTAAATGATCCTTTCTGCTCAGTTATCCTGTCCTACAGAGCTGGGGGTGCTGGGCTGTGCTGAATGATCCCTTCTGCTCAGAGCTGGGGGTTCTGGGCTGTGCTAAATGATCCTTTCTGCTCAGTTATCCTGTCCTACAGAGCTGGGGATGCTGGGCTGTGCTGAATGATCCTTTCTGCTCAGAGCTGGGGGTTCTGGGCTGTGCTGAATGATCCTTTCTGCTCAGAGCTGGGGGTTCTGGGCTGTGCTGAATGATCCTTTCTGCTCAGAGCTGGGGGTTCTGGGCTGTGCTGAATGATCCCTTCTGCTCAGAGCTGGGGGTTCTGGGCTGTGCTGAATGATCCTTTCTGCTCAGAGTTCTTCTGCCCTACAGAGCCGGGGGTTCTGGGCTGTGCTGAATGATCCCTTCTGCTCAGAGCTGGGGGTTCTGGGCTGTGCTGAATGATCCCTTCTGCTCACATCCCTGGCAAGGACAGCGTGGGAGGTGAGGTGTGAGCTCGGTGACCCTCAGCCAGGGCAGCTGCTGGCAGCCATGTGGGTGCTCACTGTTAATTACATCATTAAGTCATTATTCATAATGATACACTGCAATCTCATCTGTAAAGAAAATATTATGCTTGCACTTCAAAGGCCTCTGTTGAGGTCTTTGGAGGGAGCGTTTTTCTCTTGATTCTTCCCTGGCTGGAGTGTAAAGAATGGTTATTGCAGGTTTAGAGAGCACCAGCTCCTGCCTTGTGCAGCCTCAGCTCAGACACTGAGGACAGCCCGGGATGGAGGCAGCACCTTCCCTCCTGACAGCCAGAGCTCAAGGATAATGTGTTATTAGCCTGCATGGTGTCAAACCCGCTTTCATTTACTTCCAGCCCTCTGATTCTATCAGCCAGGAATCCAAGGTCATTATGCAATCACAAATTGTTTCTGAATTTCATTAAATCAGCAAATGGGCCTTAGCTACATATTTACATCAGCTGAACTTGTGATAATTTATCCAATTGGGCAATTATTGTTTTGGAATAAAAGAAGTCCTGAGGGATTCTGCTTCATATTCATTTGCCTGCAGAAGGCTCAGTGCAACCTCTGCAACGCAGCTGCAAAAGCAGGTGAAAAATTGCAATCCTGTTGCAGGTTCTGGGATAAATAAGTGTTTTCCTTCCAGTCTTTTACTGCTGCCATATAGCAGGAAAAGGGGAGAGAAATCTTGGTGTAATTTAATATGAACGGATTTAGACTGCAGAGTGTGGGAAAGTTATTGTGGCAACTCCTGTTTTGTATAAATAGATGGGCTGCGATAAATGACACCATTTTCCAATAAAACTGCAGTGTGAAGGGTCACTGGATTTCTTGGGCTGTGGCCAGGACATTCCAGGCTGTGTCCTGTATGTGTCAGGATGCAGAGCATCGATCCTCCTTGCCTCAGAACCCCGCTGATGCTGGTGTGCAGTGCAAAGCCCTGGTGTGGGGCTGTCTGCGGGCTCTGCCCCCATCCCCAGGCAGGTGCCAGGGCTGTCACCCTCCCTGGGGATGTCCCTGCAAGGATGGCATTTGTTGGAAATGGGGGAAATGCAGCGGGACAGACAAGGTGTGGACACGGGAGGCAACAGCCTGCTGACAGATGGATTTGCTGACCAGCAGCCCACTGCTGGCTGGGAGATAAGAGCAGCAGGCAGGAGTGAAACAGCCCTGCCTGAAGGAGGGCAGGACTGGGGCTGGGAGGGACCGAGATCCAGATTTATTCCCTGCTGGAGTCACTAGGAAAAGCGCCTCTGATTTCAGCTGAACTTGGACCCGCTTCTCCTCCTCTGATCATTTCATAACCAGGTTCACATTCATCCAGATCTAATTTCATGTACTTGCAAAGTCTGACTCGGCAAGAAATGTTATCAGCTTCCACTCAAACCTGCAGAAAATGGGGGAAAAGTCAACCTTCCCAGAACACACATCAAACAGGAGCTGTGTCCTGCTGAGTCAGGCCCTCAGTGTGCCTGGACCCTCATTGTTCTGAAACTTGGAAGATGGTCCACGAGCCATGAAAGAGATAAGTGTGTGATTTCTTGGATACAATAAAACTCTTCAGTCAGTGCTCAGTGGGAAAAGCTGCGAATGTGTTGATATTTGGGGCAAAGGTTGTTAAAGCTTTAATTTCAAAGGAAATTTGGGGTAAAGCCTTGCAGAATGCTCAGACATTTCCATCTACACCGAGCCTGTTAAAGGAATTGCATCCCTTGCAGTTTCTGCCCACAGGAATATGTTTTTACACAGCTTTTAAAGCAGAAATTACTGCTGATATTTTGCCCCTGCCTGTTTTCCAGACACAGCCTCATGTTTTTAAACATTGAGCAGTAACTTCCTAAGTTCACAGATTTCATGATAACGTCTGTACTCTGAAGAAACAAATTGCTCAACCACGAGTGCTGAGCATCCTTGAAGGCAGATGCTTTTGCCACCCCGACTGTCCCCCTGTGCCCGAGCCTCTCACTGCAGGGACCCAGTGAGGAAATCCCTCCCTGACATCGCCCTGCCTCCAGAGATTCACCTGGTTCACCTGCTCACGGTGGTCCCCAGGGAAGGAGACACCTCTTCAGCCATAAACACGGGGATTTACTGATCGCTATCAGCAGCCACAAATTGTACCCAGAAGCGAAATTCTGCTCTGTGTGTTTATTTCTGCTGCACACACAAAGCTGTGAGAGGGAGAACTGGAGCAGGTTCGGTTACAGAGGGTGAGTGGGGACTCTGAGCTCTGTGTGTCTCCTGGCTGCTCACTGCTGGGGATTTTGGATAAATCTTTGGATTTTGGATAAATCCTTGTTTTCTGTACAACCAGACAAATAGTATTTAGCATTTTTGTTGGTGTTCTGGATGAAAGGCAGCATGACTGCTAAAATATTGTTGCTGAAGCCTCAGACCTCAGTGAATCTGCTGGTGTCCCTGAAGTTTTGCAAGCGATGATGGGGGGAGTGTGGGAGGCCTGTGGGTGTGTGCTGCTGCTGGCAGCGTCCTGTGCAGCCTCACCAGGAGCATCCCCGGGGCCCGTGGCTGCAGCCCTGCTCCTGTCCCTGGGCATGTGAGAGGTGACAGTGCCTGGAAATGTGAGAGATCCCTCTGCACCTCATGGGGAGCTGGGCATCGCAACCATGGAAGCCACTGCAGCTCCTCCTGGGGTATTTGTACATTCCTAACGAGGAAAGAGAGCCCTGAAATGTATTGACCGTTGACATTGGCTTTTCTGGAGTGTGCAGTTTAGAGCCGAATTGCACTTGGAGCTGGGGCAGATGAAGTGATCTCCCAGATCAGTGACTGCGCTGGACTCCCGACCCGATCTTCCCTGTGTGTCACTTACAAACCTCAGTGACACAAACACCCTCAGGACATTTATGGGCTGTTTCCATTCATGTGCCGTTTCCCCTTCCCGCGTTTTGTCTGTTTCTTGTCAATTGCGTGTGTACTTCACGTCAGTGTTACAGTTCTTCCTTTTCACGCTTTTCTAAACAAATAAACAAAGTGTTTGAAGTGTTGTGTTTCCAGAGAAGTTTTTTAAGTGGTGAAGGTGGTGTGGTGCTGTTCCCGAGCCCTGTGGGGTGGTAGTGCTCGGTGATCTCTTGGTGACTCTTGCTGTGTCCCGTGTGAGCAGTGCAGCATCATTTCCCTACGGAAACACCCTCAGCCCAGTTACCCTGCTTGCTGTCCGCCCTTTCCACGGGGAAATTCCCCCAAAATCCACCCTGCCCCTCCCAGCCCAGCCTGAGGCCGGTCCCTCTCCTCCTGTCCCTGGTCCCTGGGATGAGACCCCAAATCCCCCCGGCTGTCCCCGCCCGGCAGGAGCTGTGCGGAGCCACGGGGTCCCCCCGGAGCCTCCTTTTCTCCCGGCTGAGCCCCTTCCCAATTCTTCTCCAAGGAAAACCCCCGAACCCGAATTGAGGGCAATTTAAAGGGGGTGCAGCTCCGCTCCCCGCCCCGGACACGCTCCAGCCCCGCACGGGGCCCTGCCCGGTCCCGCCGGGTGCCCGTGCCCGGCACGGAGCCGGTCCCGCCGGGCGCCCCGCACCTGCCCCGGCCTCCCGGAACTTTTGCGGGCCCGTCCGTCCCCGCCCGCCGCTGGCTCCTCCCCGGGCCGCGGAGGGCGGAGGGCGGAGCGGAGCGGCGCCGCCGCCGCGCAGAGCAGCAGCAGCGGCCGCGGCAGCAGCCGAGCCCCAGCCCCGGCCCCGGCCCGCAGCGGCGGCGGAGCGGCGGCGGAGGCGGCCCGGGGGCGGCGGTGAGCGGGGAGGCGGCGGGGCCGGGCCCGGGGCGGCGCTGGGGGAAGCGGCGGCCGCGGGTGTCCCGGCGGGGCCTGGCGAGGCCGCGGGGCGGGCGGAGCGGGGCAGGGGCCGGGGCCGGGCCGGGCCGGAGTCCGGCGGGGCCGGGCGGTGGCGGTGGCGGTGGCGGCGGGGCCGCGCCGGGCGCTCCCTGCCCGCGGCCCGGCCGGAGCGCGGCGGAGGCGGCTCGGCCCGGCCCCGTCCTGCCCGGCCGGTCCCGTCCCGGCCCCGCCGGACATCCATCTTGTGCGGCACCGGCGGCTGCCGGCGATGAGCGGAACTGGCGCGGGGCTCTGCGCTCAGGTGCGTGCGGGCGGCCCGCGCTCCCCGCTGCCCGCGCCGGGCAGGGCCAGGGGCTGGTGCGGAGGTGAAGGGACGGCGAGGCTGGAGGCACGGACGGTGGGGCTGGCGCAGGGCACGGCAGGACCGGACAGGCTGCAGGAGCCGCTCCGCTTCGCCGGCCCCGATGGGCGGCAGGAGCTTTGGGCAGGTGGGACAAGCCCAGGGGGAGCCCCCCGTGAGCCACGTGGAGCAGCGGGCTGGTCCGTCCTCATCCTCTGGTCCATCCTCATCCCTCCCAGCCCATCCTCACCCTCCGTTCCATCCTCCCAGCCCATCATCCTCGTCCTCCACTCCCAAGGACCGCTTGTCTCAGACCACCTCAGCTCTGAAAAGGGTTCTTGCGCTTCCTTTGGTCGCTTTAAAGAGAAGCTGTTCTCTGCGTAGGGAAGCTTTGGTGTTCAGGTACTTCTCGTTATTTGGTGTCTTTGCTGGCGATATTTGAGGTCCGGAACGTGTGGGTTTGGTGCAGGGATTGCTCCTCAGCGGGAGGGTTGGGGTTTGGACACAGCGAACCAGTTCTGACTGACACGGAGCTGGAACTGGGTCTTGCTTTGCGCACAGCTTGGAAAGAGCTGCAAACAGGAAGGGCAAACCATGAAAACTCTGGGTTTTTTCCTTTCAGTAGCTTGACAGGGGAGATAATATTTCTTAAAATAGTTGTTTGACTTGAAAACGCCTGTCTGCCTTCAGAGTATTGTATCGGCACTCTGTAATTTCTGTCGCTGCTGTAATTCTCTCTGAGTAGTTGTGTTGCTCCCCGCAAAGAGACACCAGATTATTTGAAGAGTTGAGGAAAGCGTCTGTTCAGCTGACAGTGCCTGTCTGCTGTGAAATGTTTCACTGTTGTGATTTGTGTCATTGCTTTTTTCATGCTGAAATGGTGTGCCAGTAATTCTCCCTGGTGTAGCGGATCCTTGGGTTTTAATGCGGGAATTTGTGAGGCTTTCAGGAAGTAATGGATGGAGCTTGGAGAAACAGAAAATGGTGCATTAGCAGAGCTCTGTGCCTTTAATGAGAAGTTATCCAAAAGCAGGCAAGTTAAAGGGAAGTTCCAGATGGAGCACTCTTGTTCTTGTGGTCTCTGCAACTTTCTGAATTCACAGAAGCCATGTATTTCACAAGTATGAAGTGCTGTCTGATTATTCTGACATCATTATCACGTTGCTATAGTGACTTCATGGCGCTGGGAATGCCATGTTCACATCCGGTTGCTATGGAAAAAATCAGTGTCATAAATAAAAACATTTAGTGTTCTGTTCATCCCCATGGCAGGAAAAAAGGCATCGATTTATTGATGTGAGCGAAGACTGGCAGCATATTCCAACAGAAGTTCTTAGTGCCAAGTTACAAACTGGGAAACTGTCACTCGTCGTTCTCGGCAGATTGTCCCTGGCCTCCCTGTGTTGTGGCAGGTAGCAGAAGTTGTGAAATGCTGCTTTTGGAATGGAGGGTGACAGAGCGTCTGTCGTTCTTCAAGGTGGAGCCGGCAGGAAGTGCTGTGCTCGCACCGCTTCTAAAAATAAAAATCTGTTTTCATGCGCAGTGCTGGCACTGCCTGATCCTGGTGGGGAGCGGAGTTATCCCTCCAGAGCAGCTCCAGAGCAGTTCCAGGGCAGTTCCTGCTCACAGCCTGTGCCTGGAGATCATGCCCAGCACTGCAGGGCAGCCTGGTCCTGAGGATGCACAGCAGTTGTGGGGCAGCCTGGTCCTGGGGATGCCCAGCTCCTGTTCTCAATCTGTGCCTGGGGATGCCCAGCTCCTGTTCTCAGTCTGTGCCTGGGGATGCCCAGCTCCTGTTCTCAATCTGTGCCTGGGGATGCCCAGCTCCTGCTCCCAGTCTGTGCCTGGGAATGCCCAGCTCCTGCTCCCAGTCTGTGCCTGGGGATGCCCAGCTCCTGCTCCCAGTCTGTGCCTGGGAATGCCCAGCTCCTGCTCCCAGTCTGGTCCTGGGGATGCCCAACTCCTGCTCCCAGTCTGTGCCTGGGGATGCCCAGCTCCTGCTCCCAGTCTGTGCCTGGGAATGCCCAGCTCCTGCTCCCAGTCTGGTCCTGGGGATGCCCAGCTCCTGCTCCCAGTCTGGTCCTGGGAATGCCCAGCTCCTGTTCTCAGTCTGGTCCTGGGAATGCCCAGCTCCTGCTCCCAGTCTGTGCCTGGGGATGCCCAGCTCCTGTTCTCAATCTGTGCCTGGAGATGCCCAGCTCCTGCTCCCAGTCTGTGCCTGGGGATGCCCAGCTCCTGTTCTCAATCTGTTCCTGGGGATGCCCAGCTCCTGCTCCCAGTCTGGTCCTGGGGATGCCCAGCTCCTGCTCCCAGTCTGTGCCTGGGGATGCCCAGCAGCTGTGGGGCAGCCTGGTCCTGGGGATGCCCAGCACTGCAGGGCAGGGGAAAGCTCGGTGCCAGCCCAGGCCTGGTGCTGTCCCAGCCGGGCTGGCACCCCAGGGCTCCCAGGAAGGATCCTGCCATCACGTGTCCTGGCCCTGGCCTGGCTGTTTTCAGGGTAAGTAGCTTTGCTGGAGGTTTGAGAGGATCTCCTGCCAAACGGGCTGAATTACTCGCACAGCAAAAGTCCAGTGACAGGTTAATGCTTTTGTTTGGAGGCTCGTGTTTACACAGAGCATTGGAGCAGTTTATATTTGAAGCCATAAGTTGCAAATATACAGACATGGGTTATTAGTGATACATTTCGTGGCTGCTCAGCCAGTCTGAGGACTGTTCTTGAAAAAACTGAAAAGTAATTAAATGGCAGGAGGGTAACATGTGGATGTACTTGAACATTAAAGTTTTAATTGTATATTGAATCATCGTCCTGGGCATAAACAACTCCAAGCATTTGTTTGTACTTTATATTGCAGTGCTTTTTCTTGTACCCTGCACGTGCGCAGCGCACTCAGTGGCACTTTGAACTCGTGCTCAGTGTTTAGAGAACAGATTGCTTCTGTGCAGCTCTGCAGACTTTAAAAAATCATCTTCAAGAGGAATCGTAATGCTCTGACAACAGGAACCTGTTATCTGTTTTCCTAGAGAAAACAAAGTGTATCTTTTGAGCATACATAAGTTCAAACCTTTAGGCTTTATATTTGAAGTGCTTTTTATGTGTAGCTGTTTGAAGTTCAGAATTATCCTTGATCCAGTGTTACTTTCAGCCTTGCCAAAATCAGCTTAGCTGGCTCTGGCTGTGGATCCTGATCAAAACTTTGGGGTTTAGGGTAATGTGGGAGACTTCCTATTTTATCACTTTCTTTTCATTTCTGATGAGCCACATTAGTGTTGAACATCAGTCACTTCTTATAACTTTGTGTATTTAATTCTGCAGGAGCAGATTCAAGAGAGACACAACTTTTGAAACTTGGTCAAGTCCAAGGGTGCTGTTTGGATTTTTTGGCCTTGGTTTTGGGTGTTGTTGGTTTATTTTTTGCAGATGAGGTAGTGGGGATGGTGGTTAAAGTATAGCTTCAGTTAATTTTATGTTGAGTGCTGAAGTAGTTATTTATTTTCTTTTACTCTTTTATTTAATAGTTAATTGGAAATTAAACAGAATTTTAATAAAAGCATCTTCTTAAAAGGGTGCTTCTAAATCCCAGGGTGAAATTTTCCTGTAGGCATTTGTGTTTGCTCTTCAGGAAAGTTGCTGCTGCTGGAAACATGACACCTAATGGCAGAGATAAGTAAGGATGTCCCAAAGTCTTCCTCAGGAGCTGTTCACCTTGCCGAGCTCTCCCACCTGGTCCAGCCTGTCTCGGATGTTGGAGCTTGTGTGAGATGTGAGCAGTCCCTCTCCGTCCTTGCCGTGGGTTCGGGCAGGTCCTGCAGGCAGGCTCAGGCTCAGGAGGGTTCAGGGAGGTGGTGGGATGGAGCTGCAGTGGGTTACTCACCCCTGGCAGGGGAGGAGGGCAAGGCAGACACCGGATCCTCTGTTTCCCATCGTGGAACCTTTATTGCTGAGCACTCAGAAACTCGTGGAACCAGAGCCCAGTGGGAACCCAGCTGATGCAGTTCAGAGTCTCCAGCAGCAGCACTGGAGTGAAAAACCATCTGTGCTGGGTGAGTGAAGCCCTGTTGGACTGTGACAGCAGAGGAGAAAGGATTAAAGAGGTGTGAAGAATACACAGGTTAACGTGCCAGTAGCACTGCTGATGGAGGAGAGAGCAGGAACCTGCAGCTCCAGGCCTGGCCAGGGCAGTGTCCTTCATCCAGCCTGGTGACTCTGCTGGGCTGGGACAGCTGGCAGGAACGTGCCCTGTGCCTCATCCTGGTGCCGCAGTAGTTCCAGGTGGGTGACATTGGGTCTCAGAGGTACCAGCTCGTTATCTGCAAGGACCAGCCTGTGTTCATGAGAGTTGCCTGGAGCTGTCTCTCTTGCAGCAGATTGAGGGTCTCTGCTGGTTGTTTTTCTGCTGGCTGTGTGCTGGTGCCTGTTGACATCCTCTGTGAGCTGGTTTGACATGTCTGACTGAAACCCTTCAGAGATAAATGGCTCATTATGAGAAGCTTCCTGTTATTTCCTGTGATAGCATAATTTCGTTAATTAGTGCCTGTTTTCTGAGCTCCCCTCTGAAGAAAAGGGAACCCAGTGACAGCAGAGCATCAGTCAGGACACACGTGGGCCTGCTCAGCTCTTGGTACTCTTGGTACCAGGTTTTCACACTGAAGCACTCTGTGCTGCACCTCTGATGCCATTTCACTCCCAGGCCTGCTCTGAAACAAGTTTTGATCTGCAGAGGGACAGGAACTGGTTACTGAGAGATCACTTCTTCCCTTGCAAATGCTGCAGTAATGAAGTTGGGTAGAGAAAGCCACTTAACAATATTGAAATGAGGAGGCTGTGGGAAGAAGGGTGGTGCTCAAGGAGGAGGCGCTGAGCGTTGCATTCCTGATCTGAAATGCTGTGTTTAAACTTAAGTTGCATTCGTGTGCTGTGGGAAGATCCTTCGGGGTGTGTGTGGGAGAAAATGGGGCAGCAGAACCCATCCCTCCCTGGATCCCCAGTCATTTTGGGTCTGTAACTTCTGTATTTGGGGCTGTGCTCAAAGCCCCGTGCAGGCAGCAGCCCTGGGTGAAGGTGAGCTCAGAACTGCCTGGTTCTGTTTCTCCTGTGGCAGCAGGGCCCAGGGCAGGGCTGGGGCCCTTTCTCAGCCTGTCAGCTGCTGGAGCAGGTCGGGTGGCCACATAAAGACGGTGTTTTGATGTTTTGATGTGTGCTCTGCTCCCCGCTGCGAGTGCTCCAGCAGGTATTGGGAGTTGGGAAATACCTGCTATACCTGAACAGGCACTTCCTCACTGCAGCTGCCCTGGCTTCACCTGAACCCAGGGAAAGGCACCCAATGGATTTCTTTGGTTGAGAAGTCCAGATGCTGACAAAAGCAGGCTTGGTATGCTTTGGAAACTGCTGGTTGTTTTCTTTTGGTGAACAGAATCGTCAGTCTCAGGGGGACTCTGACTCTGCATTGGGCTTTTTTACCAGGGAAGAAACAGGTAACAGGACAAACAGCCCAGGAGGAATCTCCAGGGCTGCTCACAGCCTGTGGCTGCAGGTGGCTGACTTGGCTCTTTCACCTCTTTGACTTTAACTTAAAATGTGGGGAGCCAGGCAATGGCAGTCCTGTTGAGCAGGTGGCCCAAGGCATTGTGGTTTGTTATTTATTGTGAATATTGATAAGATGGAAAATATTTAAATCTATCTGGGGCACTGAAGCAAGAGGTCTGGATGTGCCCGCAGCAGTGGCTGCGTTGGGGCTGAAGCAAATCTTCATTCACAGCTTCAGTGAGGCAAAGTGCACGCAGAAACGTGCTCCATGTAACAAGCAGGGTGAGCATTTCTGTGACAGGAATTGTTCCTTGCTCAGAACCCTGCTTTTTGCTTTTTGGGAATGTTCTGCACCTGGGAGCGTGTTTGTCAATGGGCTGTGTTGCATAACTGCTGCTTGCTGGAGCATTGCAGGAAAACGGACACTTGCACTTCCCTGGTCAATGACTGCACATTCAAGGCTGGCTGGAATGTTTTGGGGTTTCTTTAGTGGAAATATTTGTTGGATCCAATGATGTTGTGTTCTGCAGTGTTCTAATGCTGCAAAAATGTGAACTTGTCGTGTTGGAGCGGGGGCACTGCGTGTGAGCCGAGGGCAGTGCAGCTGCTCCTCCCAGCATCGCTGCTGCTGCTGCAGCTGGGGCTGCTCCTGCCCTGCTGCAGCTGGGGCTGCTCCTGCCCTGCTGCAGCTCGGTGTCCCACCGGGCACTTCCCACCTTTCCAGCTGGAAACAGACCCTTGATCTAAAAAGCAGCGGGGACGTGGGAGGAGCACTTCAGCTGCATGCATTGGATGCATTGCCTTTTATGTTGCATTTCTATGCAATATTCTTTCCTCTCATGCAAATAAACTTGAAGTTGTAGGGAGGGGTAGCTGAGAAGAGGAAAACTTTCATTACAGACAGCTGACATGCAGAATAATATCTTTTTATATGCCACTCACCATGTGATAGTTAAAAGTAACTCATAGTTCACTGGGTAAGGCTATTTCTGGTGCAATTCTCAACAGTCCCATTCCAGCACATCTTGCTTTACCCTGAGATTTGATGTTTTTGTCAGTCCTGTGCTGAGTAACAGTTACTGGGTATCAGGCCTGAAGAACAGAAAACTTGCTGGATTTATGAAGTAAATATGGGTGAAGATAAAATAAATTTATCCAATTGTTGCTTTCTGCTTTAGATTATAACACTAATCGTAGCTGAAAATAACATTAAGATTAAAGATACAGACTGAAGTGGTTCCAGACAGCCTTTCTCATGAAATATTTATGCATTTAGGGCTTTTAACTCATCAGATCACTTATGAAGTTGTGGAGGTTACAATATTATTATGGCTTTGCCTTGTTTTGTGAATACACTGCATTGGCGTATTGATCACTAGAATGCAGTCAGAGCTTTTTCAGGAATCCCATTTGAAATGATCAAACAGCTGTTGTAATGCTCCAGGGCACTTTCCTCGGTAGTGTGATTCTGAGAAAGAGGGTCTTGTCCTTTTTTCTGTGATTTCAGTACTTTGCAGCCTCTGTTAAATGAGCTGTTTGCCCAAACCCTTGTCACAAACACAACATTGAGTCCAAATCCGTTTAGCACCAGAGCAAACTTGAGCTGGGTGGTTCGCAGGTGTCAGGAGGATGAAGTTGACCTGCAGAGCTGGGTGCTGTAGCTCCCCTTGTAATTTTCAGGCTGTAGCTCCCCTTGTCCTGTTCATGCTGTAACTCCCTTGTCCTGTTGATGCTGTAGCTCCCCTTGTCATTTTCATGCTGTAACTCTATTTATCCTGTTCATGCTGTAGCTCCCCTTGTCCTGTTCATGCTGTAACTCTATTTATCCTGTTCATGCTGTAGCTCCCCTTGTCATTTTCATGCTGTAACTCTATTTATCCTGTTCATGCTGTAACTCCCCTTGTCATTTTCATGCTGTAACTCCCCTTGTCATTTTCATGCTGTAACTCTATTTATCCTGTTCATGCTGTAGCTCCTCTTGTCCTGTTCATGCCAGGTTCACATCCCCTGCCTCTCCATGGGTGGAAGGTGAAATAGATTTGGGAACTTTTTAAAACCATGGTGGTGGCTCTGTGCTGAGGGCATGGGTTGGGCTGATGCTCTGTTTGCAGATTTACTCCAGAAAACAGATGAGAGGAAGCTTTACCTTTGGTGGAAGGTGTTCTCAGCACGAGGAAGGCACAGAACTTGTGGAGATGGCAATCCATCTAATTACACTCAGATGAAGTGAGCTGTGTTCTCAGGTCCTGCAGAGTGCAGAACCTCCTGTCCCCAGGCCATGAGTTTGACAAATTCACATACTAATGTGGGAGAAATGATTTTTTTTCCCCCTTTTGCCCTGCACCTTATTATTTCAAAGGCACATTCTAAAAATCCTAAAAATCAGGCTCTTTTGGTTGCTGTTTGAATGGTGTTGCTGGGGTGCAGGGAAGGAGTGGCTGCTGCCAGTGCTGCTCAGGGTGGGACGTGTCCTCCCTTCCCCGTGAGTCAAAGCCAGCCCTGGCCTTGCTGCTGCTTAAAGGCAGCTCTGTAATTGTCTGTTTTGGTCGTAATCAAGCTTGACCTATAAATACTGAAATGGCTCGTATAAAACTGATTGAACTATCAGAGCTGTTTCCTTTAATGTCACCTTTTATTCGCCATAAAGGAAATTCCAGGATGAATTGTCAAAGGTGTTTTGCCCTTTTAAGCAGGTTCAGGAGGATTAAAACCTTGAGAGAAGCCCTGGTGCAGAGGCCAGGCCTGGCAGTGGTTTGGTTAAAACCCCTCTGGCCTTGAAGCTCTGCTCCGGCACTGAAGTGTTAATAACTGTTTGAATGTTCCTTCAGTTAAAACCTTCACACAGAAGAAAGTTTCATTTTCTCTGTAGAAGAAAATTCAGTTTCCACCCCCACTCTGGCCCAAGGTTCCAGGAAGCAGCATTAAGGGGCTGAGCTAAATACTGGAGGATTAAGCACCACATTAAATAACTTAATTTCTTTACGAAACGTAATGAAACTGTTACTTTCCCCTCTATTTGCAGTTAATTCTGTGCACTCGCTGCCATTCAGGTTCCTATCAAGCCTTGAAATCTGCCCTGAAAAGCATTGAGGAGGTGCAGTCCCACTTGGCAGTGCCAGAACATCCCTTGTGAGCTGTGTTTAAGTCCTCATTACACGGGTACTCGTTGCTGCGGGGGGTTTATTTAAACTGATAAACAAATGTAGTATTAATAAGTGGCCATATGGTCAGTGGGGCTTTTCATTCTGGAAATTGTTGTTAAAAGAGGCGTTTAATGAGCGGCGGTTGCGTGGGAATGGGGGGCTGCTTGCTTGTGGCAAGTGAAAATCTCTGGGCTGCACATGCAGAGCTGACCTTTAGAACGGGCTGCACAAGTGTACAAACACAGATTATTGCAGCTGGGCCGGGCAGATTTAAAGAACCTCAGTGTTTTCTGGGATTTGTGAGTTAGCCCGGTCTCCTGAAGAGCTGGATGTGCCCCTGTTTAGAGGCTTGGTGTTAGGATTTATCACTGCTGGGTGTGAATCAGAGAGTCATGGAATGGTTTGGGATGGAAGGACCTTAAGCCCATCCAGTGCCATGGCAGGGACACCTTCCCCTGTCCCAGTGTTCCAGCCTGGCCTTGGGCACTGCCAGGGCTCCAGGGCAGCCGCAGCTGCTCCATGCCAGGGCCTCACTGCCCTTTCAGTAAAGACTTTCTTCCCAACACCAAATCCTAACCTACCCACTGTCAGTTTGAAACACACGGGAAGAGCAGTTTAAATCTCTCCAATTTTATTGAAAAGTTTCAAAGAACCCTTAGTGGCCTGGAAGCTTCTTCTCTCCATTATGTTTTTTATGTTGTAAGCTGAAACTGGGCTTTATGGCCAATGTCTCGTCACTACTACTGCAGAAATAAAATAATTAAAGTGCAGGCTGAACTTTCAGTGGCAATCTATCTACCTCATGTCACTTATTTACTCTTAATTATATAAACCAGGAAGAATAGTGGTGAATGTTGCCAAGCTACTATCAGCACAACAAATTATTCCTTCCAAGTAGAATGGAGTTGGTCTTTGCTACGACTGAGCCTCCTCAGGTCTGTCTGGAATTTAATCTGTTTTATAGAAGGTCAGGATATTTTTCCCACTAAAGGAAATGGAGAGGAATAAAAAACTTTACAGGGCTTAAAAATCAGTGGCAAGTTGTGGATGTGACAGGCAGCAAAAGGAGGAAGTGCCCTGAGCGGCTGCTGTGTCTAATGGCAGATTTGCCCTTTAATGTTTACGTCTTTGGCTGATGAGGAAGGGGGAAAGGAAGTGGTTTTTTTCATTTTTTTCTTCCAAAAAAAGCTGTGGAGAACTCCTCTGAATGGTGTAAAGCCCTCTGCTGAACTGCTCCAATGGGGCTGCGTGGAAAAGGAGAAATGGTGAATGTGGCTGTGGTGCTGCTTGGGAGGAGCTGTGGCCTCCCAGTCCCTGCTATCCCTGCTATCCCTGCTCTCAAACCATTCCAGGTATTGGGAATTGAGCAGAGTGGGCTTGCCTGGGTGTGCTCAGTGCTGTGTCCTGCCTGCAGCTCCCGTTGGCATTAATTTGCAGAGTGCTGCAGTCTGGCTGGAGGGGAGCTGCCAGCTCAGCCCCTGACGTAGGGCTTTGTTCTAATTTGGGGATGCAGAGTGTGTTGGGCTCAGAGTTGTGCTGCTGGCTTCCTTTCCCCTGCCTTTGTCTGGCTGGCACATGTCCCTAGCAACTTTCTGCAAGTGCAGAGCAATAGGACAAAAAATAAATTAGCCGTTTCAGCATGGCAGGCTTTAGCTGCCCAGAGCCCTTGTTCCTTGCCTGGAGAGCTTCTATAGCAGAGCAATTTCCAGGGAATAATTAGGCAGCCACTTCCATAGAAGTTAACATTATGTTATTTGAAATTGCAGGTTCAGCGTGAAGCTGATTGCACAAAAGATTACAGGCTGAGGAGGATCAATCCCAGAGTGTTTGTGCACAAAGTGACTATTTCCAATGACAGAATTATTGCTGTTTTCCAAGGAGTCTGTCTCTGTGCCGTGTTTGTGTGGGCTGCAGTTAATTTGCTGGAAGCTGCAGCTCAGCCCAGCGCAGGGCTCTGCTGCTGCAGGACTTTACTCTCTGCCCAGCCCTTTATGGCCCTGCCTCAGGAGATGTGGGGTGATGCACAAAGGGGTGGCTGGGATGTGGCTCTGAGCCGCACACACCTGGGCCGGGAGTTTTTGGGAATGGATGCAAGATTTGAAGGCTGCTCTCTTGCCTTTTCTGATGGAGCTCTTCAGATAACCTCTGGCCAGTGTTCTGTGTTCTCACAAACCTGTTGGCTTGTTTGGCTTGTCACCAGCTTTATTTTCTGTGTGTGCTTCTTGCTGGGCCTTTTTGGGGTTGTTACCTGAAAAACAAAAGGAAAATGCATTTACACTTGGATTACTGATGATTTGGACAAGGGACAGCCTGTACGTTCCAGCATCAGGAATGCACCTGATGTCAGTGGGGTCGTGACTCATCCTACAGCAGGCTTGTGCATCGCTAATTGCACGTTTGCTGCCTTGATTGGTATTTGATTTGATGCTGAAAGCAGGCCGTGGAAATGATAATGATTTTGGTGTTAAAATTACAAAACTGAGGCTGAGATTTCTGGCACAAATTATAAAATGCTACCTATTATGTAACGTTAATACCTAAACCACACTTGCTTTGGTGTCAGGGACCGCAGTGATAATGAGCAAGAAAATAAATGCGGAGTCCGTGAGCGGAAGTTTTTCAAACTGCGCTTTTGAAGTCACATTGAAGTCCTGCTCTCTGCTTAGTCTGGTCTTTTAGTCTTTTGTTTTTCTCTTCCCTCTCAGTTTTCTGGAGCTGGCGGCCTCAGGAAAGGTGGAGGAGGTTTTCCCTGTGCCCTAAAGCCAGGGAGTTTGACTGCTTGGAGAAAGGGCTCGTTTTGTGAGCAAGTGAGTCGATGGCAGTGATTTTATTAATTAAACAGACTCCTTGCTAACTAGCAGGGTGATCTCTGGCAGTGTTGGCCTTGCTGCTGTTCAGGGGCAGAATCTGCTAACGAGCGTGGGATTTCCAGCCAAGCCCCCTTTGGGGTGCACATCCCTGTTTCCAGGCTGTGGGATTTCCTTTGGGGTGCCCATCCCTGTTCCTGAGCTGTGGGATTTCCTTTGGGGTGCACATCCCTGTTCCCGAGCTGTGGGATTTCCTTTGGGGTGCACATCCCTGTTCCCAGGCTGTGGGATTTCCTTTGGGGTGCACATCCCTGTTCCTGAGCTGTGGGATTTCCTTTGGGGTGCACATCCCTGTTCCCAGGCTGTGGGATTTCCTTTGGGGTGCACATCCCTGTTCCTGAGCTGTGGGATTTCCTTTGGGGTGCACATCCCTGTTCCTGAGCTGTGGGATTTCCTTTGGGGTGCCCATCCCTGTTCCTGAGCTGTGGGATTTCCTTTGGGGTGCACATCCCTGTTCCCAGGCTGTGGGATTTCCTTTGGGGTGCACATCCCTGTTCCCGTGCTGTGGGATTTCCTTTGGGGTGCCCATCCCTGTTCCCAGGCTGTGGGATTTGATTTGGGGTGCACATCCCTGTTCCCGAGCTGTGGGATTTCCTTTGGGGTGCACATCCCTGTTCCTGAGCTGTGGGATTTCCTTTGGGGTGCACATCCCTGTTCCCAGGCTGTGGGATTTCCTTTGGGGTGCACATCCCTGTTCCCAGGCTGTGGGATTTCCTTTGGGGTGCACATCCCTGTTCCCAGGCTGTGGGATTTCCTTTGGGGTGCACATCCCTGTTCCTGAACTGTGGGATTTCCTTTGGGGTGCACATCCCTGTTCCCAGGCTGTGGGATTTCCTTTGGGGTGCACATCCCTGTTCCCTGCACAGCTCTGGAGCCATTGTGTAATTGCTGACAGCTTTGGTGAGCATTAGGGAAGTGTTTCATGTGCTTTAGACTTCATTGAGTAATTGAACACCTCTGAACATGGTGTAGAACAAATGAGGGAGCAGGTGCTGAGTGGGGCTGTCCTTGGGCAGAGCCAGGAACAGTGGCTGGGCTGGCTCAAGGGGAGATCCCTGGCCTGGTGTTTCCAGCCTTTGCTGCTGCATCATTCTCTGTTTGTTTGGACTCTTTTTTTTTTTACTCTGGAGGGAATCTGTCAGTTCAAGTGTGGTTTTGATCGCTGTAAATCTTCCCTTGCACAAGTGCTGGGTTTGGGTTTGTTTTGCCAACATGGCTCTGAGTAATGGAGGGGTTTTGGTAGAGTGTTGAGCAATGTTTAGTTGACACTTTTAAAAAAAGAAAATCCACCACTTTCCATGGCCTAGTTTATAGTAACTGAAGAAAACTGGCACGGAGAACATTTCCAAGTTGAGAATGAAACAGGTTTGTTTATAGTAGCCACGATTCAGCATTGAACTGCCAGGATTAAAATAGCCAGGACACGTGGCTGCAGCAGCCCAGGAACCTGCCTCTCATCTGCAGCCCAGGAACCTGCCTCTCATCTGCAGCCCAGGAACCTGCCTCCCATCTGGGAACGGGAAGGGCACGGCCACAGGGGTGGCACGGCCACAGGGGTGGCACTGCCAGCCTGGAGCGAGGGGCTGCACCTCAGAGACATCGCTGCTGCGCTCCCACATGGGCACAGTGCTGAGCCCACCCTGCCCTTGGGAATGGTCAATATTCCGCTTTCCTGGGGAAAGCCAGGGACAGGGAGGTGGGAGTGATGGGCAAGCAAGGAGTTACTCCTTTTGTCTTCCTTACAGCCAGGTGAGTGGCCTTGCTGCCTGCCTCTCTCTCTCTCAGGACACCCTCCCCTGTCCCAGTGCGTCTTCCTGGGGTGAGCAGGGAGCAGAGCCCCTCAGTGCTGGGGTGTAGGGGCTGCACCTCGAGGTGCCATCTCACACTGTCTCTAGGAACTGCTGCTGTGGTTTCTGTGCTGCTCCTTTCTGCGCCTCACTTCTTTCTGTTCCTTTTCTCTCACCCTCATTTAAACTCAGGCTGTGCTCTTTGGGTGCAGGGGCTGCTGAGCCATCGGCTGTGCAGTGCTGGAGCTGCCACTGCAGCACTTCACAGAAAATCCAGAATGGTTGGAGGTGGAAGGGAGCTCAGGGACCCTTCCACTGTGCCCAGGCTGCTCCTGGCCTTGGGCACTGCCAGGGACCCAGGGGCAGCCGCAGCTGCTCTGCCGCCCTGTGCCACCCTCCCAGGGAAGGATTTCTTCCCAATATCCCAACCAGCCCTGCCCTCGAGACTCACTTTCTCTTATACTTGGGAAAACATTTGACAAGGATTATGAGAGCTTCCATTATCTGTTTCGAGGCAATTTTGATTTCTGTGACTCCCAGGTGACTCCAGAGCTGCTACAAAGGAATATTTTCAGAAAACCAGTGTGCTAGGTTTTCATTTAAACTTCCTGTGATTCCAGAGGAGCAATTGATTATTTTCTTTTTTTCTCCCTTGAGAAGAAAGGACGAAGTGCTGAAGCTCTGAAGCCAGGACTGTCCCTGTCAGAGCAGCAGGTGCAGCCAGTGCTGTGATCACTGAATATCAGCACTGCTGCTGCTCAGGGCTGCTGAACAGAGATTGGGGCACTGGAAATGTTGGAGCTTCTCAAGCTCCTGGGCAAGGAGCCAGCGGGTTCCTGGGGCAGGGGATGGTGCTGCTGGGAGTCCAGGGCTGCCACAGAATCCCAGAATGGGTTGGCTTGGAAGGGACCTTAAAGCTCATCTTGTTCCAGCCCTGCCACAAACCTGCTGGATTCCCTAAAATAATTGTGCTTTGTAGGTGTTGCAGAGCTTGATGCAACCTCAAACATGATTAGTTTGAGTTTGTCTGTTGTCAGTGAACTCTTCCTTGGAGTGCTCCAGGGAGGAGAGGTCCACAGGAACAGGGTACTTTGGCTTAAGCCCTACAGAGATGCTTCACAAATGCTGACACTTGAAAAACTATTAACTCCTTTTTTAATTCTTCTTTTTTTCAGTTCCTTGTGGGGAGCCTGGAAGTACCTTCAGTAGAGCTGCTAACACTGATGAGAGATCTTTTATGCCAAGGTAAGAGATTTTTAGTGTTCTCATCATATTTTAAATGAAATTTCAGTGAACATTGGAGTGAGTAATTGATAAGTGAAGCTCTTGCACTCGCTCTTTCTGTGCTGTGTTTGCTCCTTTTGGTTCACGCTTCTCTCTCCCCACTGCCCAAATGATGAATTTCTTGATGAGCTGCCGAAACTCTAGAAACAGAAGCAGCTCACTTTTGCATCGGGTTTCTGTCCTGAGGGGCCTCAGCCCCTGTCCCCACAGCCTCCCCCAGCTCTGCTCTGTCCGTGCTTGGGAAATTCCCTCGAGTTTGCTCTTCCTGCCTGGCCAGCCCTGGGGAGGGCACGAGGCCTTGGTGAGCCGGGGTGCAGCTGATGGGAGCAGCCACGCTCAGGCTGGAGCTGCAGCTGGGTCTGATCACCCTGCTCCTGCTCGGGGATGCTGTGCCTGTGCTGCCTCTGGGTGCTGACACAAACGTCCCGCAGCTTTAACCCCTCTCTGCTCCAGGGCTCGGCCCTTCCCTGTCCTGTGGGCAGCTGGGGCTGCTGCTGTGAGGGGTGGGAGTCCAGTTCTGTCTCTGGTGGCAGCAGCAGCAGCAGAGAAGCTCCTGTAAGGAATGCAGAGCACAGCTGGATTCTGGTGGCTCGGGTGTCTGATGGTGGAGGAGCAGAGTGGTTTGGTGATTACAGATGCAGAACCCCGTGATTTCTTGCCCTGCAGGTGGTGCAGGTGGTTTGGAGAGGGCTGCAGCCCAGGGCAGTGCTGGGTGGGACTCGTGCTCTGTGCCCCTCTGGTCCTGCTGCAGCCCAGGGGCTGTGCCTGCCCAAAGGGGGCAAGGAGACACACTCAGCTCCTGCTTTATTTTTGCACTGCAGCATTCTGAACTATTGAGAGCAGTTTCACAACATTTAGAGTTAATTTTCCACACTCTTTAGTGATCATACTCTTCTCTTGACTCTAAAGGAACACTTAACAGCCGTAGTTCAGTTCCATTTGGAAATGGAGCCGTTCCTTCTCAGCATGTGACTGCTGCAGAGAGCTCTGGATGGAAATGAATGCTGCTGTGTCTGACTGTATTTAGGTGGGCTTCAACAGTTGCCAAATGAAAAGTTGGCTGGGATGCAGCATAGTAATTTCTTGAGCACTCTATTCATGTTGTATAAACAGATAACATTAACATACTTGTGAAAGAGCTACAAGATAATTAAGGCATGTGGGGTTTACAGTAATAAGGCTCGTGCCTTTCAGGATCTTGGTTTCCTGTTGCACCTGAAAAAAAATCAGCAAATACTGTAGAGAAGAAATGAGAAGTTAGTCTTGTACTGCTCCCAGCTTAAAGTTTCCCACAAGTATTTTCTACTATAAATAAGAAGTGAAATAGTTCACAGCTAAATTTAACCCTTAGCTTGATTGCTTTCTGGGTTTTCTTTAGTGGAACAGACTGTGGGACTGTAGGGAAACTAAGACAAACTGGATCAATAAGCTGCATTTATGCTTTATAAAAATGCATCAGCTTTTGATTTCGAGGGATTATCAAGGGGAAAAGAATTGTTAATTGGAATTCCCCTCTCCTTCCCATTCAAAATCGTGATTTTAGAAAGAAAGGAAGTGAATGTCACTTCTCAGGGAAATGGTCAAGCAGAAGAGCTCACAGTTCCCAGAATTCAGCCAGAGCTGTTGTCAGTGTCCTGGAGTGCACAGCCCGGCCTGCTCTGCCTTTGGGCAGTTTCTGGAAAACCCCTTGCAGCTTGAGTTGGTTTCACAATTTGCAGTTAGGCAACTGCAGCTCAAGAGCTGGAGAAAAGCCTGCAGGTGCTTAAAATGAGGGGCTGCCCTGAGTGCTTGAGCCTTGCTCCCTGTGCCAGGCTCGGGGAGGGAAGGGCAGCTTCCCTTGGCTGTGTGGCTGCAGAGCCACAGCACGGGCAAGTCCTTTATTTCTGTTCTTCTGCCTTAAAATGAGTTTAAAGTTGTGCTGAACTGGCCACAGAGATCTGCGTCCCTCTCCAGCTGCCCATGGGGTGTTTCAGTTGTTGTCCAAAGCCACACCTGGGTGACACTCAGCCCGTGGGACAGGCTGGGGCTGAGGGGGATGTCGGGGAGGGTCCGTTCAGCTCAGGCTGGTGATGGGTGAGCAGCAGCACATGGGGCTCCTCTGGACTCCGTTTTCCATCTTCCCCTTGGGAGTCCAAGTGCCAGAAGAGACCCTGCCCCGATTCAGGGATTCCATCAACTCCAGACACATTGGCAGGGAGTTGGCCACGTTGCACAGCTGAAAATACAAAATACACCCCTGTTCTTCACAGGCTCCTGGTACATTTCTCTAGCAAAGCCCTCGGAGGACGTTTTCCTTTCCCAGGGCTGTGTCTGGGAGCCCACAATGCCGTGGCAGGGCTGGTTTGAGGTGCCTGAGCTGGGGCTGCCCAGGCTCCCAGCCCGGTGTGTGCAGCCTTACTTGGGAAGGAAGCACAGCCCTGCGGAAGGGGCTCGGTGCTGAGCTCATTGTTTGCTGCAGGGACAGCCCAGCCTGCCTGCTCTGTAAACACTCTGGCCAGTGTTTATCACTGCCTTTGTCATTTGCCTTATTTGTCAGGGAATCTCGAGGAGCAGCAGAAGTTTGCTGCTGCTGCGTAGTGACTTGAGGGAGTCGCAAGATTTCCATAAAAAGGCAGAGTCTGTGCTGGGCGAGCAGAGAGCTCTGCCTTGGCAGCCGTGTGCTGGGCCTGACCTTTTCCAGAGAGAAAACACTGACCTAAATCCCTCCCTGCTGGGGGTGGAGGGGAGAAGGAAACCTCTTGACTTGCTTCTTTCTGGTCTAATTTCCCTGTCCCGTGCTCTGGTTTGTGCCATGAAATGCTGAGGAAGCAGAGGACAGGCAGTGGCCGCTCGTGGTGCCCGGCACAGCCTCTGTGTTTGTCCCTGCTGTGTCCATCCTCTTCCTCTCTGGCTGAGGAAGCAGAGGACAGGCAGTGACAGCTCGTGGTGCCCGGCACTGCCTCTGTGTTTGTGCCCTGCTGTGTCCATCCTCTTCCTCTCTGAGCTGTGGCCGTTTCCCCTGGCCTGGGGCTGTCAGAGTGGCGTTCCCAGCCTGAGTGCTCAGGAGCATGAGACCCAAGCTGGCAGTAAGGGCAGCAAAGGCATTCCCCCTCTCAGGAGGAGGGCTGCAGGCTGCTGCTGCTGCTCTCAGGACAGCTCCCAGCTCTGTGCCCTAACTGTGCCCGTTCTCTGCCCGCAGGTCGCTGCTCTCTGCACAGCCCACACCATGCGTGAGTACAAGCTGGTGGTCCTTGGTTCAGGAGGTGTGGGCAAGTCTGCTCTGGTGAGTCTGGGGACAGCCCTGCTCTGCCTGCTCCCTGCCCTCCGGGGCATGCTGCTCTGGGCAGCCTGGGTCACTTCTGCTGTGTGCCAGGGCTTCCCTAGTGCTGTGCCAGTGCTGGGGAGCCGGGTCACGGTTCAGGAGAGGTGATTAATTGCTGCTAATTAGCGTGTCATGTCTGCGTCCTGCACGGGCGCTGTGCTGTACACAGCTGGGTATCTGTGAGCATCGCAGGCCCTGCAGTGGCACAGCAGGAGAAGTCTGGCTGGAATCAATCACAGAATCAATCCCAGAGCTGGGGAGCAGCCCCGCACACCTCCAGGGCTCTGGGGGCTCCATCCTGAGTCAGCAGCTGGCTCAGAGCACCAGCCCTGAGGAGCATCTGCAGAGAGGGAGCAGCAGCACTTTGCTCTCCTGGAGTGCTTGTCCTGTTCCCAAGGAGAGCTTTCCACAGCAGAGCTGATAGTGAAGCACTGAGAGAGGGGCTCCTGTCACCCATTTAGCACTCACCAGTCAAGCAGCTCTCTCCAGCAGAGAGGCAAAGAACTGGTCAAGTGTCAGTTATCTACAACAAGGAGCTGCAATGTTCCTTGTCACAGGCATGATAATGGCTGAGCAGCTTTCGTGTCCTGCCTCATTGTTTATTCTGCTGCCACAGCCAGGTAATAATCCTGGGAAATCACCTGCAGAATGCCAGTGAACAGGAGGAGAGATTACTCACTTGTATATCACGTTTGATGCACTCTTCCAGCAATCCCATCCTAATCACTACAAGGTGTTTACAAGGTGTAATTTCTTTACAAGCTCTGTTCTTCCACAGCAGTGTAAGCAATCTGCATTGCTTTTTCCACCAGCACTTCCCTGGTTATCTTGAATTTTCTTATGTAACACTGAAAGACTCACTAGGTGAAGTGGGGCACTTAGTAGTATGCTGTAAATAAAAGTTACTCAGCATCTGACATACTTGAATTTCCTTCTCTGATGTGAAGTCTGAGTCAGCACCATCCCTGACCTTTTGATCAGCTGAAATGCAAATACTCAAATAGTCTGGTAAACAAAAGTTAAATTCTTTTTGACGGGCTGGGTGCTAAGTCAGCATATTTGGTAATTCATGTGCATGAATTTAGTAATTCATGATCCATTATTTTTATAGCAGCACACAGTAATTGCCAATTAGCAGCTAGGAGTGGATAATATTTAGCTTTCACAGAGTCTGTGTACTTATTTACAAGTGCTAGCAAGGAGAGGTTACAAGGTGGGATTTAAAACAATCTGGGGGTCACTTTAAATTTCATTCTTCCAACTGCACAAAGTGACCTGTGCAACAAAGAGCCTGGTGTTCATGTCCAGCCCTGGGTGCACTGGCTGCAGGGACAAACTGGGGCTGTTCCTCTGCAGATCCTCCTTGCTTTAACTCTTCTGTGCCAGCCCAGTGCTGCTGCTGCTTCAGTGAGGGAGTAGCAGAAAACCTTCACAGTTACAAAGCCACAGTTGTTCAGCAGCTTCTGTTTCCTGTACAGCACTTCTATCCCATTTCTGAGGCTGGAACTCCTCTGGAGTGGCAGAGGGTGACACAGTTTACAAGGGTGCCCGTGGTGCAGAGCCTTGCAGGGAGCTGGAAACTAAAGCTGGGCTGCACCACCCAAACAGAGGAAACTTCTAAAAGTCTTGGACAGAGCCCAAAACACCCCCAGATTTGCAGCTGCTCCCTTGGCCTTTCTTTTCACCTATAATAGATGAAGGTAAAGTCCACCAGAGATCAAGAGTGTCACACGTCAGTCAGATTGTCACAGGGCAATTTTATTTTCAAAATAGAAATTTTATGTCTTTTGCTCTGATCCTATTGACATTTAAAAGCAGATTTACTGTTGTTATTTTTTCCTGAAGTGCTCCTTGGTGAATGTTTCTGGTTCTGTTCAGCTCACTCAGGATGTTTGTCTTCCCTTCCTCCCCAGACCGTACAGTTCGTTCAGGGAATTTTTGTTGAAAAATATGACCCAACAATAGAAGATTCATACAGAAAGGTAAAGCACCGTGGTTTTTATTTCCTCCAAGTCTCACAGAGGGAATTCCTGGGGCTGCTTTGGGTGCAGGGCTGGAGCTGCTGGGCAGAAGTCCTTGCAGGGTCCCTGAGCTGTTACATAATGCAGGCACAGAGCTGCTTTCTTCCCTGGATGGATGTCAAGTGAGCCATTGTTCCACGGATTAGCAGAAGTGTCAGCACATTAAAGGCACCAAAACATACACTAAAAACTTGTGACATTTGTGCCTGTGATAATTAAAATAATTTGTGGCCTGAGTTCTGCTGTTAAATTTACTTGACTTTCCTGGAATAACCCTCCTTAGATCCAAGATATTTCTCAGACTGGAAGATTTTCAAAGTCTCAACTCTGAAGGTCCTGAAATATTTTGCATTTTCTTCTCTTCCTTACTCCCTTCTCTCTGGGCAGCAAAGAAAAATTCAAGTTTTAAGGCGCTTTGATTTGTAGGAGTGCATTAAGTCGAGATATTTGCGATCTCACTTAAGTTGAGATGTTTACAGTGAGCTGCTCATATAAGCCTTGCTAATGAAGGGAGTCCTGGAGCACGTGAGCTGACCCAGATGCCTGGCCTGGGGCATGGCTGATCCTCTGGGAGCAGAGCTGCTCCACCTGGGATGCAGGTGCTGCTCAGCCCTGCAGGTGCTGCTCCACCTGGGATGCAGGTGCTGCTCAGCCCTGCAGGTGCTGCTCCACCTGGGATGCAGGTGCTGCTCAGCCCTGCGGGTGCTGCTCCACCTGGGATGCAGGTGCTGCTCAGCCCTGCAGGTGCTGCTCCACCTGGGATGCAGGTGCTGCTCCACCTGGGATGCAGGTGCTGCTCCACCTGGGATGCAGGTGCTGCTCAGCCCTGCAGGTGCTGCTCTTTGCTGGGAGCCCTTGGTGCAGAGATGCAGCCAGAGCTGAGACTCCTCCTGCCCGTCCCACTGCAGAGCATTCATTCTGAGCTTTTGTCCCCTCTTTCCCCAGCAAGTGGAAGTCGACTGTCAGCAATGTATGCTGGAGATCCTCGACACAGCAGGGACAGTAAGTGCCATTTCTTTATCTCATTGCTGTGCAGTTTCAGAGCAGTAATCCTGGCCAGGCAAAGGCAGTAGATCAGCTGCAGTCATTTCAATGAAGGATTTTGTTGGGGAGTGCCAGTGCCTGGTGAGCTCTGTCCCAGGGCTGGCACACAGGGCTGGTGCCTCCTGTGCCACCCCCATGTCAGCTTTCTGCTCTGGGAAGGTTTCAGACATGAATTTGCCAGTGGCCACAAGGACACAGGCTGCAGCAGTGCCAGCCAAGGGGCTGCTCCCCAGCAGGTGCCACAGCAGAGCTGCCCTGGCACCTCCCTGGCCCTGCCCTGCTGTCCCTGCAGTGTCCCTGCAGCTGGCACAGTCCTGCCCAGCAGTCACACCCCAGGCACCTGGTGCTCCCTGGGAGTTGGTTTCAGTGAGAAAGCCTGGAAATCCTCAGCAGCAGGAGCAGGAATTGTTGCTGTGTGGGTCTGGTAAAAGTCCTGGCCCTGCTGGGGCTCTGAGCTGGCACTGTCCAGCCTGCTCTGGCATTTCAGTCAATAAAACCATGCAGAGATGGTTTTATTGCTGCTCTTCATATTTTCCCCATTTTTCCAAGAAGCCCTTTATTAAGGGGAAAAAACACAAACCAAAGGGAAAGGGAGTGTTAATGCTTTTATTCAATTTCCATGCTTCAGTGGGTTTCTGTGAGGGGTAAATATGTAAATCCATCTGTGGCACTGCATTCTTGTCTCCAGTACAATAGGAGTATTCCTTTGGAGCTGTTCATTAGCTGCATTCAACAGCTAATTACTGTAAAAAACGTTTGCTTGCAGGAGCAATTCACAGCCATGAGGGACCTGTACATGAAGAACGGGCAGGGGTTTGCACTAGTTTATTCTATCACAGCACAGTCCACGTTCAACGACCTCCAGGACCTGCGGGAACAGATCCTCCGGGTGAAGGACACCGAGGATGTGAGTAGGACACCTCTGGGTTCCTTTCTGAAGTGCTTAAGGAGCTTTGCTCTCAAACCACCACAGCCTGTGTGTTTACAGGCAAAGCTGCTTGCAGAGGATCTCCTTGGGAGTGTTGAGTGGCTTTTCAGAGCCTTGTCATTCCAGTGGTGTTGTTTGAGGCACAGCACCTGCTAAGGGGCATCACAAAACCTGATTTGCCCGTGTCCTGGGAGCCACAGTCTTCTGAAATGCTGGGAGTTGACGGAAAGCAGCATTGCTTCACTTTTTCTCCTTTAAACTCCTTCCCAGGATTTGCATTTCCTTCTTTCTCTGTGCCTTAGCTGTGCTGTATTTCCCTCGGAGCTAGGGGCAGTCGTGGTGAGGATGCTCCCAGTAGCTCTGCAGCTCTCTGGCACTGGAGACTGCCAGGGCTGCCTCCAGATGTGGGAAGGGGAAATTCAAAGCTGTGGCAAGGTCTGTCCCCCAGGAGGTCACACAGTGCCATGAACAGAACCATCAGGGGCTGACAGAGCCTTGGGTTGTTTTGGGTGTTTGGAGCTCTTTTAAAGTCAGGACAGAGCAGCTGTGGGGAGTTTGGGCTGTGACAGGAGATGGGCCAGGCCCAGCTGAGGGTGGCTCTGTCCCCTGGATCACAGTCTGTGAGCCTGTGCTGTTCCCTGGCTGCAGTGGGCCCTCCTTGCCTTAACAAGCTGGGCTTTTATTGGTGCAAAACTGCTTTGTATCGGTGCAAAACTGCTTTGTATCGGTGCAAAACTGCTTTGTATCGGTGCAAAACTGCTTTGTATTGGTGCAAAACTGCTTTGTATCGGTGCAAAACTGCTTTTCCTTGGGGCAGGGATTACTGTGGGGTAAATCCCTGCTGTAGGACCTTGAGCTGGGCTTGGCTGTGCTCACAGGGGGATTTGTGCCCTGAGCTGGGCAGGTTCATCCCCAGCAGACACTGCTGCTTTCCTTTGGGCCTCAGGAGCTGAGGGCATGGTTAAAATGCATTTATTTGCTTTGTGTATTCCTGTTGAACCCAAGCTTGAGAACCTTTTGAATGTTTAGGCTGCATTTTCCCGAGTTAGGAAATGTTCTCCTTTCTGTCTTTGGTACCAGAACATGTCTAAAGTCCCAGTACATCAATCATTACATTAACTGTATCTGGAAGAGTTGAAATTCCAGTCTCCTACACCTAACAGTAAATGATCTAAGGTAGTTGCTCACCAAACTCCATTTTTGGATAAACCATTAATACCTTCTGCAATAATCTTACACAGTTTCATGTCTTCAAACCTGTACTGCTTACTCATCTCAGTATCACTTTTTACCCTATTATTTCACATCTTCATACACATTGGTTTTTTGCCGGGCATGTTCATAACACATTTTCATGTTTCAGTATGAGAAATTTTCTCTTAACTGTCTAGAAAACTCTAAAGAACAGGATATTCACAACTCTGTCTAAGCTGATAGAGCCTGTAGATCTGATTTCAAATGAGCTTTTTTTGCATTTGCTTCATCTGTACTGTGGCTTCAGGTTCCTGATGTAATAAGGAAAATTTACGTCTCAAAAATAAAAATAGGATCATTCTCTAATGGGTATGGCTGGGAGTTTTAAGGAGAAAAATTAATCTTGAGTGTAGTTGTGTCAGGAAGAGACCACAAATATTAGCGCTGAAGCAGATTAAAAACACACAGCGTGTTGTAAATCACCAAGTGAATGGGGGAGTGATTTATTTTCCAGCTGGGCAGGACTCGGTTTCTGCTCACAGGATGAAATGTTGGAGGCAATGGAGCGGGTGCACTCCCGAGCAGCAGCTCTGGGGGTTTTCCTGCTTGCCTGGGTGTGAGGAGGCAGGAGATGGTGCTGGGCTGTGGCACTGCCTGTGCTGCCCTGCTCCGGCCATGCCAGCCACAGCCGGGGACAGAGCCCAGCTGTGCCAGCGCTGGGGACACAGCTGGGGCAGCTCGGGCACCCTGCAGGGCCCTTGGGCTGCTGGGAGAGATTTCTGGGGGTTGTTCCCTTGCTTGTGGGTTGGAAGGGTCCTCAGAGCTCATCCATGGGCAGGGACAGCTTCAGTCCCCCAGGGAGCTCCAGTCCTGTCCAGGCTGGCCTGGGACACCTCCTTCTGTACCTGCTGGGGACACCTGGGAGGGCCACGGCTCTGCCAGGCACTGCAGAGGGGCAGAGCCCTTCATCATTGTCTCCTGACTTTTAGTGGGTTCATAGTTCATTCTGCATTTCCCATTCTGCATTCCGCCCCCCTGCATTTCCCCTTCCGCATTTCCCCCCCCTTCATTTCCACCACCGTCATTTCCCCTTCTGCATTTCCCCTTCTGCATTTCCCCTTCTGCATTTCCCCTTCTGCATTTCCCCTTCTGCATTTCCCCTTCTGCATTTCCCATTCTGCATTTCCCATTCTGCATTTCCCATTCTGCATTTCCCCTTCCAGATTTCCCCTTCTGCATTTCCCATTCTGCATTTCCCATTTTGCATTTTCCCCCCTGCATTTCCCCCTTCTGCATTTCCCCCTTTCTGCATTTCCCCCTTTCTGCATTTCCCCTCCTGCATTTCCCCCCCTTCATTTCCCATTTTGCATTTCCCATTTTGCATTTCCCCTCTGCATTTCCCATTTTGTGTTTCCCATTTTGCGTTTCCCCTTCCACGTTTCCCCCTTTCTGCATTTCCCCCCATCTGCAATTCCCCCCCCTTCATTTCCCCTTCTGCATTTCCCCTTCCTCATTTCCCCTTCCTCATTTCCCCTTCCTCATTTCCACCACCTTCATTTCCCCTTCTGTATTTCCCATTCTGCATTTCCCATTCTGCATTTCCCATTCTGCATTTCCCCTTCCAGATTTCCCCCCTGCATTTCCCCCTTTCTGCATTTCCCCCCCTTCATTTCCCATTCTGTATTTCCCATTTTGCGTTTCCCATTTTGCGTTTCCCATTTTGCGTTTCCCCTTCCGCGTTTCCCCCCCGCGTTTCCTCCCTCTGCATTTCCCCCTTTCTGCATTTCCCCTTCTGCATTTTCCATTCTGCATTTTCCATTCTGCATTTCCCATTCTGCATTTCCCATTCTGCATTTCCCATTCTGCATTTCCCCTTCCTCATTTCCCCTTCCTCATTTCCCCTTCTGCATTTCCCATTCTGCATTTCCCATTCTGTATTTCCCCTTCCAGATTTCCCCTTCTGCATTTCCCATTCTGCATTTCCCATTTTGCATTTTCCCCCCTGAATTTCCCTCCTGCATTTCCCCCCCGCATTTCCCCCTTTCTGCATTTCCCCCTTTCTGCATTTCCCCTCCTGCATTTCCCCCCCTTCATTTCCCATTCTGCATTTCCCATTTTGCATTTCCCCTCTGCATTTCCCATTTTGCATTTCCCATTTTGCGTTTCCCCTTCCGCGTTTCCCCCCCCTGCGTTTCCCCCCCCTGCATTCCCCCCATCTGCATTTCCCCCCATCTGCATTTCCCCCCCTTCATTTCCCCTTCTGCATTTCCCATTCTGCATTTCCCATTCTGCATTTCCCATTCTGCATTTCCCCTTCCTCATTTCCCCTTCCTCATTTCCCCTTCCTCATTTCCACCACCTTCATTTCCACCACCTTCATTTCCACCACCTTCATTTCCACCACCTTCATTTCCCATTCTGCATTTCCCATTCTGCATTTCCCCTTCCAGATTTCCCCCTTTCTGCATTTCCCCCTTTCTGCATTTCCCCCTTTCTGCATTTCCCCTCCTGCATTCCCCCCCTTCATTTCCCATTCTGTATTTCCCATTTTGCATTTCCCATTTTGCGTTTCCCATTTTGCGTTTCCCCTTCCGCGTTTCCCCCCATCTGCATTCCCCCCCTTCATTTCCCCCCCTTCATTTTCCCTTCTGCATTTCCCATTCTGCATTTCCCATTCTGCTTTTCCCCCCTGCATTTCCCATTTTGCATTTCCCCTTCTGCATTTCCCCCCTGCATTTCCCCTTCTGCATTTCCCATTCCGCGTTTCCCATTCTGCATTTCCCCCCCCTGCATTTCCCCTTCTGCATTTCCTATCTTGCATTTCCCCCCCCGTGTTTCCCCTTCTGCATTTCCCATTTTGCATTTCCCCTTCTGCATTTCCCCTTCTGCATTTCCCCTTCTGCATTTCCCCTTCTGCATTTCCCCCCCCGCATTTCCCCCCCCTGCATTTCCCCCCCCTTCATTTCCCTCCTGCATTTCCCCCCCTGCATTTCCCATTCTGCGTTTCCCCCCCCGGCATTTCCCTCCTCACCCTGAGAGCCACAGCAGCACAGAGCTCCCTGCCCATGACCTTGCTGATGGATTTCTCCCCGTTGCTCCTCTCCAGGTTCCCATGATCCTGGTTGGCAATAAATGTGACCTGGAGGAAGAACGAGTCGTGGGCAAAGAGCAGGGGCAGAACTTAGCACGACAGTGGTGTAACTGTGCCTTTCTAGAATCATCTGCAAAGTCGAAAATCAACGTAAATGAGGTGAGCACCTCCTGTTCCCTGTGTTCCCAGCATGAACGTGGCATTTTGAACCCTGTGTGTCTGAGCTCCAGGCTGAGCTGGGGAAGGGAACCATGCAGTGTGCCAGGCGTGCAGCGTGCCAGGCACTCTGTGTAATGGGCTCCCTTTTCCCTGCATGGCCAGGGTGAGTCCCCAGCTCGGTGTTTACAGCCTCTCCCAGGGGCCATGAGCAGCAGAGGGCCCTGAGCTGGATGACTTTTAGCTTAGATAAACTTTATCTGGAGAGAATGTTTGTCACAAGAACTGCTGCCATTCCCAGCGTGGGTGATGCCCCGTTGTGCTCCTTGTCTTGTGTGGGGCTGGCTTGGAAGCATTTGCATTTCTGGCTGCAGATGCCTCATCACAGCCCCTGCAAGCCCCCCAGCTTGCTAAAACCATGCCTAAAGCCAGACCTGAGCAGTTCCCTGAGTTCAGCTGAGACCCCTCAGCTCTGGGCGCTGCTCCTGCTGCTGCCTGGGGCCGTGCGCTGGCCGGGGCAGCTCTGCTCCACATCAGGCACCAGGTTCTGTTCTGTGCTGGAGTTATCTGCCCGTGCCAGAGGCCAAGTCTGCAGGCACAAAGGCTGAGGTGACCCCGTGCAGCAGAGCTGGGCTGGTTCCAGCTGATAACTGGGACCGTTCAGGGCTGTGGCATCAGCAGGAGCAGCAGGATCTTGGCTTGGACCCAGCTGCGCTGGCAGCCAGCAGGATGGGCTGGGAGGGAGGGGAGCCCCAGGAACTGAGAACTGCAGCTCTGGGGCTGGGATCAGCCTGGCTGGGGGCTCAGGAGCAGCTCTGGGCTGGGATCAGCCTGGCTGGGGGCTCAGGATGGGCTGGGATCAGCCTGGCTGGGGGCTCAGGAGCAGCAGAGCTGGGCCAGGCTGCTGCCAGCAGGGATTTGTTTGTGTCTGAGCTGCAGCGGGACTGGGCTGGGATGCAGCGAGGAGCAGCCCAGCCCTCAGCAGATGCCCAGACCGTGAGCATTCCCACACTTTGGGGGCACACTGCCCCTCCTCAGGCCTCCCCCCGTGGCCAGGGGGTCCTGGGGTGCCACCCCCACCCCTGCCTGTCCCTGCTGTGTCTGCAGCCCCCGGGGAGGTCGCGGCAGAGAGGAGAATGTGCTGATCTGGAGGATGGGTTCCTGCTCTCCCTGCGATCTTCGCGTTCTGGTTTCCTGCCAGCTGATATTTCCTAGTTGTGAAAAGTACAAAAGCTGAGGAAATCAAAGAGAGGAGCTGTGAATGAAGCAGCTCAGGGCACTGGGAGTCTGTCCTGCTGCCTCCTGGCCTGGGGAGGCATTTGCATTCTTTTGGGGCTTGTTCTTGCTTTCTCACTACTTTTGGAGTTTCTAAATTTCTTAGAGTGATAAATTCCTACATGCATTTGCTGCATGTGAATCAAACCTCTCAGATAATAAGTTTTCAATCCAGATGACCTTCTGGTGATCTCTGAGATGCTCTTGCAGCTCGCTGACTCTTTTTAGGGATGGTGGCGTTCCTGAAACCTTGTTGCAGATGGCTGTACTCACAGTCAGTACTAGCACCAAAATGATTTAACTTATGAGAAAGGAAAATCTCAAATTTCAGTTGTTACAGTGTGTTACAAACTGTTTCTTTGTCTTGTGAATTTCTTTGGAATCAACAAGAATTTGTGAGCTGTCAGCCACTCCAGGAAGGGGAAAAAATAAACAAGGACAAGGGTGGAGCCCTCTGAAGGTTGAAATATTTCTCCTCAATGCTGTGACCCAGCTCCAAGCATTTTTGCAAAGCTCATTTTGCTATAAATGGGTTGAGGCTTGCTGGGAAAACAGCTCCCAGCAGCAGCAGCAGCACTCCCAGAGGCTCTGCAGCTGCAGGAGGGCCCTGGGCTGGTCCCTGGTGGGAGTGGGAGCCCAGGGCAGGGCCAGCCAGGGGACAGGGACAGGGACAGGGCTGTCCCCTCCCTGCAGGGCTGCCCGGGGCTGCTGATCCTTGAGGACATTGTGCCTGTTTTAAAAACCCTTACTAATCCCAAGCTTTCTCCTACTATTCCAAAGCAAGGAAGCTGCTGCCATTTCACTGCCCTGCTCTTCTGAAGGCTCTGGTGATGATAAACTGAGTTTCCAGCTCCCTTATGTTCTGATGGGAGCTTTGGGTTTCTTCTTCCATAAGCAGCTGCTTGAGAAACATGTAATAAATTCAGGCAGTTTAATTGAATTTACATAAGTGCAGCCACCAGGAAGGAGCTGTCAGCTCCCCAGCCTGCCTCACTTCTGACCGCTCGTGTTTTATCACTTGGGTTTTTCAGCTTGTGCTTTTCATTTGCAGATCTTTTATGACCTGGTCAGACAGATAAATAGAAAAACACCAGTGGAAAAGAAGAAGCCTAAAAAGAAATCATGTCTGCTGCTTTAGACTCGCACCATGCAGCAGCTCTGAGCCAGGTAAGAGGGGCCTGAGTCCCACCTGGGCCAGGTGAGCAGAGCAGCTCCCAGCAGAGCCCTTCCCTCTGCTGCTGCTCCTGGGCTGTGACTGAGCAGGAGCTTTCTTCTGAGCCCCAGGGCTCAATTGTGCTTCCTTTTCATCCTCTGAGAAGTGTTGGTTATCCTCTGATAATGTCACTGCTGTCCCCATGCTGGGACCTCTGGGGACAGTTGCAAATTGCTTTGGATGGGACATGGGGCTCAATGGCACACAAATAAAAGGCTGCCCACCAAAAAAGTAAAATAACCCAAACCAAAACAAGCATTAAAAAAACCCCAAAACAAACCCGACCAAAAAGCACACCAAGACTGGACAGAGCTATAAATAATCTTCCTGTGTGTCTTGGCAGGGAGCTCTGTGTGCTCACAGCTGTTCTGTCACGCTCTGGAAGGGAACTGCAGCTCTGCAGCTCCAGGTTTGGGACAGAAATGTCCCCATTTGGGGCAGACAGGGCCACTGGCTGCTGGCCCAGCTCTGCCTCCTGCTTTTGTCAGCTCTCAGGGGGTTCCTGGAGCCAGCAGAGCTGTGCTGGGCTGAGCTGTGTGCTGTGCCCTGTGCTGTGCCCTGTGCTGTGCCCTGTGCTGTGCTGTGTGCCCTGTGCCCTGTGCTGTGTGCCCTGTGCTCTGTGCTGTGCCCCCTGTGCTCTGTGCCCTGTGCTGTGCTGTGCCCTGTGCTGTGTGCCCTCTGCTGTGTGCCCTGTGCTGTGCTGTGTGCCCTGTGCTCTGTGCTGTGCCCTGTGCTGTGCCCTGTGCTGTGCCCTGTGCTGGGCTGAGCTGTGCCCTGTGCTGTGCCCTGAGCTGTGCCCTGTGCTGTGTGCTGTGCCCTGAGCTGTGCCATGTGCTGAGCTGTGCCCTGTGCTGTGTGCCCTGTGCTGTGCCCTGTGCTCTGTGCTGTGCCCTGTGCTGTGCCCTGTGCTGTGCCCTGTGCTGTGCTCTGTGCTGGGCTGTGTGCTCTGTGCCCTGTGCTGTGCCCTGTGCTGTGCCCTGTGCTGTGCCCTGTGCTGTGCTCTGTGCCCTGTGCCCTGTGCTGTGCCCTGTGCCCTGTGCTGTGCCCTGTGCTGTGCCCTGTGCTGTGTGCCCTGTGCTCTGTGCTGTGTGCCCTGTGCTCTGTGCTCTGTGCTGGGCTGAGCTGTGCCCTGTGCTCTGTGCTGTGCCCTGTGCTGTGTGCCCTGTGCCCTGTGCTGTGCCCTGTGCTGTGTGCCCTGTGCTGTGTGTGCTGCTCAGCCCTGCCCTGCCCTGGCCGTGGGCACTGCTGGTATCGGGCAGGGGCAGCAGGCTGGCACTTGGCTGGCACTGCTCTGGCCCTGATAAAACACAGCATTTGGAGAGTTACACTCCCACAATCTCCTGCTCTCTGTGCCTAGGAACAGCCCTGAGTTCTGGGACAAAGGGGCTCCTCCGCTGCCTGTGGGCCAGTGGCTTTCAGGCCTTGGAGGTCACCGGTGGCACCAGCAGAGGAAGAAATATCCCCCCATCACCTTCATTTGTATTGTGTTTTACTCCCTCCAGATTGCAGGAATGAAGAACTGTTGCCTAAATGGAAAGTGCCAGCATTCCCAACTTCAGAACCTTATGGAAATGAGTAACATATCGGAAGAAGCTTCTCCTGTTTTTTATATCCTGCGGGAAGAATTTAGATCTTAAAAATGGTTTGCACACAGTCCCTGGAAAAAGCAGTTGCTCTGTGTATATCTCTTGGAAATTAAAGCCAATATTCCTCCTCCTTTGCAATAGCAATTAACAGATGTGAAATAAATATAATTGACTCTAGCATATGATTATCCCAAGGAGCATGGATGCATTTCAAATGTTAGAGATTGCTACTATAATTAAAATTCATATTGACCATTTTATCATAATTTCTCCCCATCAAGCACTAAAAATGTTCCACTGTTATATTTTATATCTATAACTATAGATATATATTATCCAAAATTTCCCTTTGAACTCACTGCAACAAATAACTTTTTGAGTCATTGACTTCATTTTATATTTAAAAGTTACGGAATATCATTATTTTCATTCTGCCATTGTATTCTAATTAAAAATGTTTGTGCATAATGCTTTGGAAAAATGGGTCTTTTATAGGAAAAAACTGGGATAACTGATTTCTATGGCTTTAAAAGCAAAAATATATAATATACTAAACCAACTCTAATATTGCTTCTTGTGTTTTACTGTCACAGATTAAATTACAGCTTTTATGAATGATTAAATTTTAGTACATTTTCATTTTTGTTTCTGTGTTTTTGTTACCGTTTCCAGCCTTTGGGTTTGCTCCATGTTCTGGGAGTTCCTCTCCCATGCTGGTGGATCAGGGGGTTTGTTGAGGTGCCCCCAATACCCCGTGCTGTATTTAATGCACCCCTCCCAAAGCAGGCAGCTCTCGTGTTTCCTCTTGGCCTTTTACAGGTGGTACTGCTGCAGGTATTTGCTCTGATATTTCCTCTGTACAGTGACTCTGCTGTGCACAAGTTTGGTTCCATCCCAAGCTCTGTCTGCCCTGGAGGACGATCCTCGGTTTCAAACCCGGCTTTGGCTGGTGGTCCCTGCTCAGCCGAAGGGGTTCTCTGTTCATTTTGGGGCTGTTCCTTGTGTTCTTCAATCCCTGTTGTTTATGAGCTTTCAAGGAGCAGGATGTGAAGAGGCCCCTGGGTGCTCCATCCTGGGTGTGTGCAGGTCAGAGCCCGAGGGACCCCAGCCCCTCCTGGGGACCCCCAGAGCTGGGGGGCTCCTGTCCCCCTCGAGTGGGTGAGAGCAGAAAGTGTCAGCATGGGGAACAGAGCTCAGCACAGGGCAGGGAGATCAGCACAGGGCAGAGCACAGGGCAGAGAACAGGGCAGGGAGCTCAGCACAGGGCAGGGAGCTCAGCACAGGGCAGGGAGCTCACACAGAGCTCAGCACAGGGCAGAGCACAGGGCAGGGAGCTGAGCACTGGCACTGGCACTGGTTTCCCTGCAGCAGCTGGTCAGTGCTCTGCACTCCTGCAGAGTGGCACTGGCACTGGCACTGGTTTCCCTGCAGCTGCTGGTCAGTGCTCTGCACTCCTGCACCCCTGTGGAGCTCACTGGAAACCAGGGCAGCAGGTTCTGTAAACAGCATTTTCTGAAAGTGTTCCTGATGCAGCTGGTGAGTGCGGAGAGCCCAGTTCCTGATGCAGCCCAAACAAGACTGGGTGCAAACATCTGGATGGTGTGACAACATCTGCCTCCTGACAAGCACCAGCACCGGCACAGTTACTTCAGCTGCTTCTCTTCAAGGCATCCCTGCAGCTCCTTTTTCAGGAGCAGAAGCACCGTGTCAGCAGGTTGGTATCTTTCTGAAATGTAAAAGTATTTTAGCAATAAAGTAATTTCAGTGAATGTGGTGGTCGCTGCAGGTCTCTCTATAAACTGGGGCACAGAGTGAGCGGTGTGCCCGTGGGCTGAGTGAGGATGAGGATGAGGATGAGGATGAGGATGAGGATGAGGATGAGGATGAGGATGAGGATGAGGATGAGGAGGGCGGGGAGCGCTCCCGAGCCCAGGCTGCCGCTAGATGGGAGTGTGGGCGAGGCGCAGGGCTGGGAAGGCTCTGCTGCTGCCATGGCTCTAATTCGGGATATTTGCAGCCTTCCCGCCGCTCTCCTCTCCCCTCTGCCTCACACAAGCCGCTCGTTTTCTCGCTGGATAAAAAAATAAAGGTTCTTCTTTAATGGATTTTAGTACAATAGCTGCAGTTCTGCTCCGCAGAGCCAGGTCAGACAGAAATGTCCTGAAGCACTTGCTGGTTAATGTCTCACCGGGCTAAAAACAGCTTCACTGCAGAGTGTCCTAAAGAAAAGGGAAAAGAAAAACCTCCCAGAAGTCCCAGGCTTCTGCTTTTGACCAGAACCCAGGCGAGCACAGCAACATTTCGCTGAGAGCAAAGGGACACATTTAAAATGTCCCTGGAGCCCTGGAGCCGCCCAGCTGCTCTGTGGGCTGTGCACAATTCCCCCAAAGACAGCCCCGGCCATCTCTGCAATGTGCTGCTCTCACTTCAGCCCGTGGTTGTCACTTTCAGTGTTTTCTAAAGGTCATTTGAAGTCATGTTTTCCTCTCCCTCCCGTGTGGGTTGGATGGAATGATCCCACAGGTCCTGCCCCACTGGGAAGGTTTAATTGCAGGTTCTGATGCTGACCCAAGGAGTGACAGGGAGACCTTCCCAGGCTGCTCAAACGGAGGCTTGTTCTGCAGGCTCTGAGCTGCATTCCTGCCATTGCAGTGGCTGGCGTGGGCATCCTGCATCCTGCATCCACCAGAGAAACTTGAAAATTCATGTTCAATTCACCATTAACCTTTGCAAAATCACCAAAACTAATGAATGTGTTCTTTATTTTGCCAGGACCAGGCACTGAGGAATGAAATTGGATTTTCCAAAGACCCAGGTGCCACTTGGTGAATAACCAGCATGTGTTAGCCCTCCTGGCTGGGGCTGAGCATCCTTCCCCCCCCTCCTGGCTGGGGCTAAGCATCCTTCCCCCCCTCCTGGCTGGGGCTGGGCTCTGGCACTGGTTTCCCTGCAGCAGCTGGTCAGTGCTCTGGCTTTCAGCCACAGCTCTGTCTTTCCTCCTGGAAGGAAACCCCCCAAATTTGGAGACAAACCCTGTGCAGGAGGAGGGAGAGGAGCAGGAGTGGGGGGGCTCGGGGCTCAGTAGCCCCCAGCCAGGGCTCATTGCCAATGCTGCAGCCTGCCAGCAGCCCTGGCACAGCTCTGCCCCTGTGGCTGAGCTCTCCTGGTCCCCGGGAAATGGGGAAGCTCTTTGTGAAACAGCCTCTTGTCCTCCCTTTGCAGGAGGCTGCCCCCAAGGGAACTGCACTGGTTCCTCCTGTGCTGAGAGCCCAGCAGCCGCGTTCTCCCGGGTCCAGCAGGATGCTCAGCAGCACCAGAGGAGGCTGAAATCATCTGCCAGAGCTTTTGGAGCAGAGGGGAGCAGAGCTGGAGGTGCAGCCCCGTCCTGGCAGCCCTGGGCTGGAGCTCTGGGCACTGGGGACGGCTCAGAGCAGCCCATGGCCCTGGCCGAGGTCAAACATCCCCGGCATTTCCCGGTGCCCCGGCCCCGATGGGGCTGGCACGGAGGCGGCCGGGGCACAAGGAGCCCTTGTGAGCAGGGAGGGAGGCAGGGAGGGAGGATGCTCCGGGTGCCCAGCCCGGGCCAGCTGCTGCCAGAGCCACCAACAAAGCCCAGATTGAGCGGGGAGCAGCTCCTGGGCTGGGCAGGGACTCTGGAGCTTTCTGGGGCCCTGGATCGGGACCGCCCGGCTCGGGGCGCTGCCGGCGGCTCCCAGCTCTGACTTCCAGGAGTTTTCCAGCCAAGAAACCCGAGAGGCCCTTGGCTCTCCTCCAGAACCACCCCAAGGAGAGCAGCAGCCCCAGCCGAGCCCTCTGCCCCATGGAGGTGGTCCCTAAGGTGCCTTTTCCCTGCAGGTGTTTTGCACAGAAATCCAATTCCTTGCAGCCCCTTTTGGGGAGCTGAGTGAAAGGAGCAGTGCTGCAGCTCTGCTGCCCCTTACTTCCAGGCTGCCCCAAATCCTTGGGTAAATTGGCTCCAGCTCCCTTGCAGCCTGACTCTCCCTGCCCGTGGTTCCAGCTGTGACATTCTGAGGGCTGCAGACATCCAGCATCCCACACCCAGCTCTCATTTAGCTCTGGAAATAAGAAGTGTCAAGCAGATGTGTCAGTTTGGCTTAAATTCACAGGAGAAATCATTTGATTTGAAGCAGTTTATGTTATTAAATTTGACTGCGCAGGAGCCCCTGCAGGATAATCCTGTATGATAAACGATGTTTGAAATGAAGGAGACCCGACACAGGCTCCAGCCCCAGATTAATCTGCAGGAGCAGGGGGGGCAAAGGGCAGGGCTGGATGTGGCAGGGCTGGATGTGGCAGGGCTGCAGCTGCAGCACCTCGGGAGCCACCCCAGGCACAGCAGGGATGGAGCATCCAAGCCTGGGAGAGCTCCAGAGCCCTCCAGAGCACGTGGCACCTGGGACATGGGGCAGAGGTGGCCTTGTAGTGCTGGGGGACAGCTGGGCCTGATCTCAGAGGGCTTTTCCAGCCTCAGTGATCCTGTGCTGAAGCAGCACCTGCACAGCTGAGGGTTTCTGCCCTGTGCACCTGGGTCAGCTCACCCTCGGTGTCACCCAGGGCAGAAGCACCGAAATTTGGCAGCAAGCCTCCAGGGCAAGCAGGAGCAGTTGTGTTCTGAACCCTGGTTAGAAACATGCAGGGATTTCATGGGAACAAGGAGAGCACCCACCTGGCCCTCTGCCCAGGCTGTCAGGAGTGCTGGGGATGCCCCAGAGATGGATCCAAGCTAAAGAGCTCCTGGGACAGGGACATGCCTCCCCCAATCCCCCTGCAGGGCTGCCAATGAACCAGCTCCATCCCAAGGTCAGGAGGAGCTGCCTTGGGCTCTGTGCCCCAGCCAGGCTGTGGCTCTGTATGCCAGGGGCAGCTGGCACAGCTGGGCACAGTTCCCTGCCAGCCTGGGCAGGAACAGGAGCTGGCTTTGCTGCCCTGCCGAGCTCAGCGTGTTCCCTCACCCTGCTGAGGCTGATCAGCAGCCAGCAGGCAGCTCTGGGCCCTCTCCTCTGAAACAATCAGCGTTCAGGGCTTGACTGAGAAGGATTTGGTGTGAGATAAGCTTCCCAGAGCCGGGCTGAAGTAATAATTGAATGAGTGTGAGGTGGTGAATGAGGCACGATGAGTCACAGCAAAAGCTGCTCTGGGGCAGGAGGAAAAGGCTCCTGGGTGTCTCTCCTGCTGCCTGGTGGGCCTGAGCCCCTGGAGCTGCCGGAGGCAGAATTTGGGGGTAAAGGCAGGGACGGAGCTCTCTGGGGGCTGTGCCAGGGTGAGGAGCTCCCCAGCTCCTGCTGCTGAGGCTGCTGGGCTCAGGGCTGGGCTCCTGCTGCCCTGGAGCTCCTCGGGGCTGGGATCCTGCCCCATCTGTGCCAGGGCTGGAGCTGCCAGGGCAGAGCAGGGAGGGAGGGACAACACCCAGTGTGGGGAGCTGGCCCAGGACCATCCCCTGGATTTGTTTGCAGGCTCGTAGAGGCAGGATTGCAGGGCGGGACCCGCGGTAGCCAGGACAGCAGAGACCAAGGGGATGGTGGGAGGGGCCAGGTGGGGCGGCAGGGACCAGAGCCGTGGGGTCCGACTGGGAGGCGGAGGTGCCCCTGCAAGCTGGGACAGCTCTGCGGCAGCCATATCCCAGAGGGGGACACTAATAAAGAGCTTCATTCCCACTGTGTCCCAAAAGTCTCTTTATGACAGTCGCGCTTTACGGCAGTTTTGCGACAGTTGCGCTTTACGACAGCTTTTGCGACAGTCGCGCTTTACGGCAGTTTTGCGACAGTCGCGCTTTACGGCAGTTTTGCGACAGTCGCGCTTTACGGCACCTTTTGAGACAGTCGAGCTTTACGGCAGCTTTTGAGACAGTCGCGCTTTACGGCACCTTTTACGACAGTCGCGCTTTACGACGCCTTTTACGACAGTCGCGCTTTACGGCAGCTTTTACGACAGCCGCGCTTTACGGCCGTTTTGTGACAGTCGCGCTTTACTGCACCTTTTACGACAGTCGCGCTTTACGGCACCTTTTACGACAGTCGCGCTTTACGGCACCTTTTACGACAGTCGCGCTTTACGGCAGCTTTTACGACAGCCGCGCTTTACGGCCGTTTTGTGACAGTCGCGCTTTACGGCACCTTTTACGACAGTCGCGCTTTACGGCCGTTTTGCGACAGTCGCGCTTTACGGCACCTTTTACGACAGTCGCGCTTTACGGTACCTTTTGCGACAGTCGCGCTTTACGGCACCTTTTACGACAGTCGCGCTTTACGGCACCTTTTGCGACAGTCGCGCTTTACGGCCCCTTTTACGACAGTCGCGCTTTACGGCACCTTTTACGACAGTCGCGCTTTACGGCAGTTTTGCGACAGTCGCGCTTTACGGCAGCTTTTACGACAGTCGCGCTTTACGACACCTTTTACGACAGTCGCGCTTTACGACACCTTTTACGACAGTCGCGCTTTACGGCAGCTTTTACGACAGTCGCGCTTTACGACACCTTTTACGACAGTCGCGCTTTACGGCAGTTTTGCGACAGTCGCGCTTTACGGCAGCTTTTACGACAGTCGCGCTTTACGGCACCTTTTACGACAGTCACGCTTTACGGCAGCTTTTACGACAGTCGCGCTTTACGGCACCTTTTACGACAGTCGCGCTTTACGGCAGCTTTTACGACAGTCGCGCTTTACGACACCTTTTACGACAGTCGCGCTTTACGGCACCTTTTACGACAGTCGCGCTTTACGGCCGTTTTGCGACAGTCGCGCTTTACTGCAGCTTTTACGACAGTCGCACTTTACGGCACCTTTTACGACAGTCGCGCTTTACGGCAGTTTCACGACAGTCGTGCTTTACGGCACCTTTTACGACAGTCGCGCTTTACGGCCGTTTTGCGACAGTCGCGTTTTACGGCACCTTTTACGACAGTCGCGCTTTACGGCACCTTTTGCGACAGTCGCGCTTTACGGCAGCTTTTACGACAGTCGCGCTTTACGGCACCTTTTGCGACAGTCGCGCTTTACGGCCGCTTTTACGACAGTCGCGCTTTACGGCAGCTTTTACGATAGTTGCGCTTTACGGCAGCTTTTACGACAGTCGCGCTTTACGGCACTTCCTTTTATGGAACTTTTACAGCACTTTTACAGCACTTTATGGCACTTCACTTTACAGCATTTTATGGGTTTTATTTTTATTTTTAATAATTTTTATTTTTGAGGTTTAATTTTTAATTTAATTTTTATTTTTAATTTCTCTATTTTTAAAGCTTTTTATTTTATTTTATTTGGTGCTGCCCATGCCATATTAAAAGAAAATGAGATATTAGAATATACGAAAAGCTTGGCGGTGGGGGAAAGAGAGGGATGGGGCAGGGTGGGCTGGGAAGGGGTGAAGGGCAGAGAGAGGGATGGGGCAGGGGCAGGCTGGAAGTTCGAGTAGGGGTGATGGGCTGAGAAGGGGACACAACAGAAGAGGGCTGAGGGGAGGAGGTAAGGGTTAGGAGGGGGCAAGTCCATATCTCCCCGACCAAAGCTACAGCAAAGTAAAACTCTGTTTGCTCTGACAGCGCCAAATGCCTCCTGCAAACTGACATCAGGAACTGGCATTCAGTTTTTAAACAGATTGTCAGTGTATGTATCAGAAGTTTTCCTTCTGCTTTATTGTTCTACAATATCCAGAATGCGCTGGCCTCATCGTGTCATCCCATGCCATGTCTGCTGTGGGTTTATGTTCCTGACAGTCTCGGGGCTGTGCTGTTGCCATCTCGTGTCCCTTCTGCTGGATTTCCCTCTTCCTTTAATTTTTAACCAGTTTGTTTGGTTCTGCTCCCAGCAGAGGCAGCTCCATGGGAAGGAGAGGAAATCGAGTGTTTATTTTTAGAAAGTGCCAAAAGAGTTCAACCCACGGCAAATTCAATTACTTCAGGTTCTGCACAGCCTCCGGAGAGGCTGCAGAGAGACTGGGGGAAATGTCCCAAAGGCAGCAGCCAGCACAGGCACTGGGGGTGAGAGCACAGGGAGCTGTTTGAGCAGCACATCCCAGCCCAGGGCAGGGGTGCAGCGGGGCCTGGAGGGTCCCTGCAGCCCCACCATGGACTCTGAGGGGTGGGAGGTGATCTCTGGCCCCAGCCCAGCCCTGCCCTGGCTGGGGAGCCCAGCGGTGCTGCTGCTCCTGGCGAGGCTCTCCCAGCCTGTCCCCATCCTCGGGATGTTCTCCTGCCCCAGGGCCCCCAGATGCTGCTCCTGGCCCAGGTTTGGGCCACCCCAAGCCCCCAGCTTGGCCTGGCTCTTTGGGGAGCCCTCGAGGCTGGGCAGGGCTGCTCAAAGCTTTCACTGTAATTAAGCAGGACAAGAGGACCGAGTTAAACTCAGCTCCTCTGCTCTGCCTCAGCGAGCACAAAGAGGAGAAAAGGCCTGACCCAGACAATTAAAACAAGCAATAAAACGGCCCCGGGAGATCCGTGGAAGGATTTTTCCTCGACACGCTCGCCCCCAACAAGTGCCACATGTCCTGTGTATAAATAGCAGCTGCCCAGACTTGCTTAATCATCCCATTGTTGCTTTATAATATTAATTAAACATTCCTCTGGGATTGTTTGCATCCTAATTAAGCAGGGGAACTTACAAAAGACAGCGAAGAAACCAAACAAGTGCATGCTGGGGGTGCAATTTCACTGAACCGTGTGCAACTGTGTTTAAAAAACCCATGAAAACGGCAGGACTGTGGTTGAAAGCATTTTTAGAGCCACCAGTGCCAGGGACCGTTTGATAAACGGGGCTGGGGACCAGGAGCTGCTCCAGGATCTTGGGGAGGGAAGCCCAGAGCGTGGGTGACAACACCGTACCGTGGATCACAATATTGTACCATGGGTGACAATATTGTATCCTACTGCAGGTGACTATCATATCATGGATGACAATATCCTATTGGGGTCACAATATCATATTGTGGGTGACAATATTGTACTGTGGGTGACAATATTGCATCATATCTCAGGTGACAATATTGTACCATGGGTGACAATATTATATTGCAGGTGACAATATCGTACTGTGGGTCACAATATCGTATTGTGGGTGACAATATTGTACTGCGGGTGACAATATCCTATCGTGGGTGACAATATTGTATCTCAGGTGATAATATAATATTGCAGGTGACAATATCATACCACGGGTGACAGTATCACACTGCAGGTGACCCTGGCTCCCCGAGGAGCCATTCCCAAGGGACAGGTCCCCAGGTCCCCTTGGCCTGGGGGCCAGGGCTGGTTTCCCCCTCCCTCTGTCCTCTGGCACAGACTCCAGTGCATTGTTCCCGGCTCAGACTCATGCACCCTGCAGGGATGTGCTGTGAATTACTTCCCAAATTATGTGAGTAATTAAAATCAATGAGAGGGTATCCTGTTAAATAACGTAATTAGATGAGCACAGCCAGCGAGATGAGTGCAATGGTGGTTTTGTTCTCCTGCCTGGAGACAGCTTTTAACTCTTTCCCTCTTGGCTCTCCCCTGGGCCATGCCAGGAAAATGCCTTCCCCTGCTTCCTTCAGAGCTTCTCCCAGCCTGGGGCTGTCCGTCCCCGCAGTCCCCATCCCTGGGTTATGTGGGGGATGCTGGCAATGCCCCAAACACAGAACTGCCTTTGGACCCCGTTAATCCAGAGCTGGCAGAGGAGAGCAGGGCCCTCCTGCCCTGAGCTGGGCATGGAGCCCCACAGATGGAAATGGGAATTGTCTGAGATGCAGAGGAGCTGTCTGAGCCATGCCAGCAGGTCCAGGCAGTTCCCATTGCCCACTCCAGGTCCCCATGGACAAACAGCACCTTTCCTACAGCACAGAGGCTTCAGGGGCTGCCCTAATTCCAGAGGAAATGGAATGGCTGAGGAACCCGAGTGCTGAGAGCCGTTCTGGTTCTACCTCTGCTCCCTGCAGGGCAGGAGGAGCCTCAGCCCATTGAGATACACATGGAGAGCTCCCTCGTCCAGCATGGAGTGCTGAGAGCTCCTGGGGCACTGGGAAGGGTGAGGGCATCTGGCCAGATGGCTCTCATTGCAGGGCTGGAATCTAAATCATTAATTTATGGTGCGGTGTTGGGGACCTTGCTGTGTCCCAGGGGAAAGGCTGCAAGGCCTTCACCTGGGGGTTGTTTTTTCCAGCTGTGATGCACACAGAGATGAGGGGCTCTGTGTCCCGCTGAGCATTCAGCTCCTCTGTGCTTCCCCAGGGCTGCCAAGATGTGTCACATGGAATTGTCCCATGAAATCACATCATGGCAAAGGCCCTGAGCCCCTGCTGGGGACAATCCCGGGCTGGGGACACCGGGAATCCTCCCCTGGCAGGGCTGCAGGGGTGCCAGGCTGTTCTGGGGGGTTTCAGCACTCGGAGCCCTGGGGAGCCCGGCTGGGGCGGCTCCTGCAGGGTGCAGGGAGGAAGGTGCAGGTTTGGCTGTCTGAGGTGCCTTACCCCCTCCATTTCTGAGTGATTTACAGCTGCCATAAAACCCTTGCTGAAGGACAACTTTTGCTCGACTTTCCTCGCAATGCAGCTTATCTCCAGAGAATTTCCCAATACTCTGGAGCTGCAAATAGAAAGTTTCTCCCATTCCTCTTAGGAATAAATAAGAATTTCTCTGTTATTTGCCTCTTTAAAGCATAAATTCCCTTCAAAGCTCCGACCATGCTGCTAACAGCATCACATCAGCCACACCTTTGCAAACCAGGTGAGCAGCATACACAAAGTTCCCCTCTTGAATGATGTCAAATGCAGAGGAGCCAGCCTCTCCTTTTTCCGAGCAGAGCTCCATTCAGGGCACAGGAAACCCAGCACAAAGCCGGCCCTGAATGGTTTCCACACCATTAGCATGAGCACATGCAGATCAGGCAGCTGCAGCATAAACGCCTGGCTGGCTGCCCTGGGTGTGAGCCCCGCAATTGTCTGGAGCAGAAAGAGCCCGGAGGAGGGGGAAGCTCTGAGCAGGTACCTGGCGAGAGCTGCAGAATGGAATTAGGGCACCTTAAACATGCCCTGATTCCCACCCCTGCCCTGGGCAGGGACACCTCCCCCTGCCCCAAGCCCTGTCCAGCCTGGCCTTGGGCACTGCCAGGGATCCACAGCTGCTCTGGGCACCTGTGCCAGGGCCCCACTCCCTCACAAGGAGGAATTTCTTCCCAATATCCCGGCTAATGCTGCTCTCTTGCAGCTTAGCGCCCCTGCCCCTGTCCTGCCACTGCACAAACAGCAAACACACAACACTCCCGAGGGCAGCCAGCCGTGCTTCCCTCTCCCCCTGCCCTGCAGCAGCCCAAGCAGCCCCATCTCATTGTCAGCAGAATAAGCTGTGAAATGGCTTTGAAAATCAAGGCTCTTTAATTACAGGCGCATTTGGGAGCCTTCTGGAGGCCATCTGGCCCGGAGAGCAGGGTGAGGGCTCCAGCAAGGGAAAGCCCAGGGAGCAGCAGCAGCTCCTGCAAAAGCGCTCCATTAACGCTGAGAGCTAAATCCCCTCTTCCATTAGGCCATATGGGCCAGAGCAGCACCCATCCATCGCAGGGCAGTGCGCTGCAGGGCTGGGTGCCTGGGAGCCCTGCTGTGCTGCTCACCCAGCCCTTGGCTGAGACTGAGCAGAGATTTCCATAAACCCCAACGCCCAGGCTGCCCCTGCCACTGCTGCCCTCCCCGTCAGGCTCATGGGGAGCCTCCTCCTCCCGTTATTGTCCCGTTTGGGATTAGCCACTCCTGTCAGCCATGCAGAACGCAGCCAGGGCCTCCTCAGACACTGCCATCGTGCTAATTAGCTGGGTTTCATACTTAATAATGGAGAACAATTTCGTGGCAGTTTCATGAAGGAAAAAAAGAGGAGCAAAAGCCATTATAATTTCAGGAAAAGTCCCTGGAGAAGTGAAATGGTAATTCACAAATCCAACTCTGATCTATTAGCAGATCCTGCTCTGGAGACTAAATTAGGGAGGATGTCTGGCTTGGGTGATAGTCTTCTTTATTTGAATGTCTATAAAGAATATTTATTAAATATTTTTTCTCTTAAGAACTTTGAGATGCAGCTGCGTTTTCTCACTCTTTCCATTCCAAGCGTTTGAAGCCTAGCCCACACCGGATTTGTCACTGCAAACACCCTGGAAAACCCTATTTTAATGCAAAGCTGCTCCTCTCTCTGGAAAACTCCTTCTCCTCGGTGACCCTCTGGAAAGGAGCGGGGAGCTAACAAACAGCATGAACTACTGATGAAAGAGGAGGCAAACAAAATGCTTCCCAAGCAGCCTCTCAGCATTCAGAGGGACAGGGCAGCCCCAGAGCCCAGAGGAGGAAGGACAAACCTCGCTCAGGTTCCTGCAGAAGTGCTGAGCTCGGGTGCTGCCCTGCTCCTCTCCTTGTATGGGCACAAGCAGGGCCTGCCTTGTGCCTATATTTAATTTGCAAAGCAGAAAAAGAATTCTGCCCGCACGCCTCTGCTGCGCCGGCCTCCCAGCCTCGGGAAGCTCCAGCAAGAGCAGTTGGGTGTTTAAAATAAAGAATCCCCTGCTCTCACACAGGCCCCTCCTCAGCTGGAGTGAGTGGAGCAGGTTCGGGAGCTGCTGCACCCCCAGAGCACCTGCGGAGGGAATGGGGCTCAGGGAATGGGGCTGCAGGGCCAGCAGCAGGCTCGGTGCTCCCCGTGGCTGTGCCAGCACATCCCTGGCCCTGTCCCTGTCCCCTTCTCCAGCCAGCTCTGTGCTCCCCGTGGCTGTGCTGACACATCCCTGGCCCTGGCCCCTCCTCCAGCCAGCCCTGGGGCTCTTCCCTTGGCAGCAGCTTCTCCCCCAAAGCCCAGACCCCTGCCCCTGTCACTGCTGGGGGGGCAGGAGGGATGGGGAGGCTGCAGCAGCCTGGAGGCTCAGGGCTGAGCAGGGGCTCACGCTGCAGCAGCGCTGGCACCCTGGCAGGGAGCTCTGCTGGGATTTACAACCTCTCCTGCAATGGAAACGCTTGTGGTGCTCCCCAGACTGCCCAGCCCCAGCTGGGAGCAGCCAGGGAATCCCCGGGGTGAGAGAACAGAGCCAGGGTGTCCCAGAGCAGAGTGAGACAATCCCGCTTTATTGGAAACTCTTGGAGAGTCGGACACTGAAGAACTTGGTTCTGTCACAGCAGGGTTTGTACAACAGCAACAGGGAACACAACAGGAGATGGGGCACCGAACTTTGCATCTGGGTGAAAATCCAACAATGAACTTCAGCAGGGCTGGACCTGGAACAATCCACAGGGAAAAGGGGAGGGGAGAGGGGCAAACCCACCGAGACCCCCGGTCACAAACCCCCTGTGAGGAGCCTTGTGCCCCCTGCTCTGACTGGCAGGGGAGGGAGAGATGCTGGCAGGGCACCAGGGACACTGTTGAGGGGAAACCCCCCAAAGCTGGGGTCTGCCCCCCACTCAGCAATTGTTCAAGTCTTATAAATTCAAACTTATTTCTTTCCATTTAAATAACAAGTGCTTCAGGTACAAGGCTTGGGATGCCTGGTTTGTAACCCAGTTTCAAGTGCACACAAGCAGGAATAGATTTTTTTTTAACAAAACTATATATATATATATATTTGCACACTCATACACACACATGCACACTGTGGATTTTGTGCTGCACCATTGAGCTGGAGATGATGGAATGGGCCTGGCACCAGGAGCTGCTCACCTCTGACACCACTCACCCTAAAGCTGCTAAAGATCTGCATTATTTTTGCCAATATTGGTCCCCAAAGGTCTCCCCACGTAGGGCTGCACCAGCTGCTGCTCAGGCAGTCCCTGAAGCTGCAGTTGTCCAGAAAATTCCATGTGCAGCACGTTCTGCAGGATCCTCTCTTGTCCCAGGGAGAGCTCAGAGTCCCTGAGCAGGCGGGTGGCCTCCAGCTGGTGGTGGGTGTGGAGATGCTGGGCAGAGCGGAGCTGAGGAGACGCGGGGCTCACACCCACACAGCCGTGTTGATGTCAAACCCTGCCTGGCTGTAGTCTCTGGGGTCGGGCACTTTCCTGGTGCCCATCTTGGGGTGCTCGCTACGGCCCTCTGCCCTTGGGCCCCTCTCTGCTTTGCTGTGATGGCTCTGCAGGTTCCCGTGAAGGGGCAGGTAAAAGGTCCCCTTGAGTTTGTTGATCTTTTTGGACCTCTTGGAGATGTGGGGCTGTTTGTCCTCAGGAGGGAGCCAGCAGGGCTTCTCCTTGAGCAGCCTGTCGCGGTCCGGCCGCACGCTCCTCAGGAACTTCTTGAAGATGTTGGCTGTGAGGGAGAACTTCCTGCAGAGCTCCTGGGACCTGCTCGCGGACAGGGAGGCCTCGCCCTTCTCCCCCTTCTTGTCCAGCTCGGGCAGGTCCAGCCAGTTGCCCACCAGGTCTGCGAAGATGTTGTCCCCCAGCACCAGCGGCTGCCGGTTCCTGCTCTGCGACATCAGGGACGAGGTCCAGTCGTGGCCGTCGTCGCAGCCCGGGCACTCCTGGCACGGTGGCCATGCCCCAGCCGCGCCCTGGCCGGGCTCCAGCGCCCGGGGTACCCAGCAAGGCCCCTCGGAGGGGCACACACGCTCCCGGAGGAGGCTCTGCGAGGAGCAGGGGCTGTCTCCGGGCCGGTGGCTCTCCGGGGACGCCGCGGGCTGGCACGGGCTGGCTGGCTGTGGCACGGGGCGCGCCAGGGGCGGGGGGCAGCGTCCCCGGGTGTCCCCCGGCCGCGGCTCCGGCCCGCTCCCCGCGCTGCTCCTGCAGCAGCGCTGCTGCTCCACGGGGCTGCGGCGCCCCGAGAGCTCCAGGCGCTCCAGGGCCGTCTGCACCTGCAGCAGCTTCAGCTCCTGCAGCGCGCCCATCATGCAGTTCATCTGCTCGTGCAGGCCGTCACCCACCTCCTTCATGGACAGCTGCCAAGGGAACAGCACCGCGGGTCAGGTACGCGTGGGGCAGGGTCCCCAGGGGCAGGGTCCCCAGCAGTGTCCCCAGCAGGGTCCCTGTGGGTCAGGGTCCCCAGGGGCAGGGTCCCCAGCAGAGTCCCCATGGGTCAGGGTCCCCAGCATTGTCCCCAGGGCAGCAGAGCAGGGCTAAGCAGCTCTCTGGCCATGCCCTCCCTCCTGGCCACCTCTGCCACCCATCCCACCTGCACTGCACCCACTTCAGCCAACAATTCTGATTCTCCTTAGATTTTTCTAGGAGCGTCCCTCTAGGAATAAGAGGAGCTGACAGAAGGGGACTGTTTGACCTGACAACAAAAATACAGAGTTTGAGTTCCCATTAATTGCTTGGCAGAAGCCCAGGGTGTAGAACTATGAATGGTTTTGGCTGCCGCCAGTTTTAGAATATTCTTGTGCTTTTGAGTCCATTGTGCCCTGTCACCAGCTGAAATCAGGAGCCAGAACAGAGCCTTGCTTCCTCACCTGAATTGCTCAAGTAGATTAAAAATAAACCCCAGGAAGAATTAAATTGTTACTCCATAACCCATCTCCAGCTCTCAATGCCCTCAGCACAGGCACCTCTCACTAGAGGACAACCAAAGACATTTCAATGCACTGGAAATTTTGCACAGAACAACCAACAAACTCCAGGATTACTTACATTCAACCAGGAATTCTTTGATTCCCAGGCTAGGACCCTTAGTAGCAGTTCTGCTTCATCCCTGAACCTCACTACAAAGATTGAACTTTCTACACCAGGCTTAAAATAAGCAAGTTATTCTCCAGAGCTTCCCAGCTCCCCCTTTTTCACTCTGCTGCTTTCTCTCTCTCATGCAGGATCTGGATCATATTCCCAAAGCAGCACCAGGAAACAAACGGGCTCCACTTCCCAACAGCTGCCACTGAGTCATTTTTAGCAGGGGGGGAGTGGGAAGGGCAGAGAGGGGAGGGACAGAGGGGCTGGCAGGGCTGGAGCGAGGCCGTGTCACTCCACTCTGGCTGAGGTGCTTTGCAGAGATTACCCCATCCAGGCAGGCTCCAGCCTGTGCTGTCACCAGCACTTTAAAAAGCTCATCACCATGTTTTGTACAGCAGCAGATCTCAAGATTAGGGTGAAAAAGGCCAGCTTTTTCTGTTATTCTTATGTTCAGCTTTACACTACCAAGCTTTATTTTCTACATCTCCTTCACTTTAACTAAGCTGGTTCAATTACTCGCTCTATTTCCATCTCTGTCCGTGGAGCTGAGCAGCGAGGAAGAGCAGCCATCAGAGAATTGTGACAACCCAGCTCTCTAAGGCGAAACTGCTCAACAGTTTCTGACCACAAATCCCCACTTCAAACCCCAGAACCTAGAACTAAACTCACCAGCAGGTTACAGACATTTTTCAGAGCTTTTCTCTCAAGGAACTTGTTTATCACCCAGAATGAGCACACAGCTACAAAGCCACAGAAAATCTGTGCTCAGCTTCCTGATTCCACCACCCAGAGCCTCCAGCTATGGCATTTCTTAACACCAGCAAATAAACTCCTGCTGCAGAGGTGCAAATAATGCCCCAATTGCATCCTCACCGCGCCCCTGGTTCCCACTCCGAGCTGGGGCCAGCCTCAGGCAGAACTGCCGCCTTACCTCTCCAGGTCTGCTGAGATGCTGCTCGTCCTAACCTTCCTGGCCTTATTAATGGCAGTCTGGTTTATCTGGGGCTTTGGAAAAAGCTGGATTTGGAGCCAGCCCGGCCCCTCATTGGCCGTTCCCACCAAATCCCCTGGCGCAGTAATCGCGCCCTGGGGAGCGCAGGGTCCTGCCCTGGGCCCGGCTCCTCCAACGCCCCTGGCACCTGCCCCGCGATCCCCCGGCCCCAGGGAGCTGCCCCGGGCTGGGGCAGCCCTGCCGGGCTCAGCCGGGCCGGCCCAGGGAGCGTTAACCCTTCCTGGGCAGTGCTGGGCAGTGCTGGGCTCGCTGCTGCGGGCAGAGCCAGCCGCCCCTGCAGGAGCAGGCTGAGCCCAAGGACAGCGCCTCTGTCCCTGAACAAAGCACCCGGGGCTGGCTGGGCTGCTGGAGAAGCAGGGGGATGCTCTCCTCTGTGGAAGGCTCTGCCGTGAATGAGAGTGGGCTCCTGGACCCAGCCCTGGCAGCGCAGCGGAGAGAGGAGGCTCCGGGCTGTGCCCCTTGGTTCCCTGCCCTGGGAGGGGGCAACCCCACCCTGCAGCCCCTGCAGCAGCGACTGAGCTCTCAACATCCTGAGACCTTCAACTCTGCTGTGATTTCGGGTTGTGCAAGTTAAAAAATGAAGCAAACCAACCCCCTCTTCTTTATCTTTTGCTCTTCTTGGTATCTGCTCAGTCTTTTGCAGAACGGGAGAGAGAGGGAAGCCCAGCCCAAAGTGAAGTCACTGCCTGGTGACCCAACAGCCCGCGGGGCTTGGATTCCATCCACCTGCAATTAAGAGCACTCACCTTGGAAAGAAAATTCTGGAGGGAAAATAAACCTTCCCCAGCGTCTAACTGCCAGCCTCTCCTCCGTGCCAAGATCTCAGCTCTCCCAAGTTCAGACTGGCTTCTCTGAGACTCTCCAGAAAAAGAACAATGTCCCAGAGAAGAGAGATCACCTCCCTGGCAGAGGGTCAGGACTGAACTGCCTGGTCTGTGAGAAGAAAAAGGGGTTCTGCAAAAAATCAGCAGATTGGGCTGGAAATCAAATGGATGCCCTGCTGGAGGTGATGGGAACTCCAGGCTGAAGGGACAGCCCTGGGAGCCTCACTGGCTTTGGGTCACACACTTCATGCACAAGGAACTCAGATTTGTGTCCCCGGGTGTCTCACCTGAGACACTCAGCCCTTCCACAGAAGTGGTGGTTTGGCTTCTCTGCTTCCAAAAAAAGCCCTGTTAGAACCAGGACAACTTGCAGGTATCCAAACATAGCTCTATAAACCAGTTAAAAATCAGATGCCTCAAATTAAATCTCATTGTTCCTGAAACTTTTGCAATCCCTAAAAATTGGCATGAAAAATTCGATGTCTAATTCTGCACAAGCCAACTCATGCCTTTTGAAGCAAGACAAGTACTCACAGGGCTGTGCTCCCCGTCGGTGCCTGGGACTGGCGTGTGATGGGAGAGGTTCCTTCCTGCAGCACTGAGGTGTTTCCTGGCTCAGCCCTCCTGTGCAGGTGGGACCCAGCTCTGCCTCAGTGCTCCTCCAAAGCAAAGCTCATTCACACTACAGACACCCCAGGCACTGAAAACCGAAGTGCAAAATTCAAAATTCCGCTTTCAAATGGCCATGAGGGAATATTCAACCTGGGGGAAGCAAACCAAAGCTGCCAGAGCTCATGGACAGAGTGCTTTTTGCACTGGCAGCGCACCACCCTGAGCAGCAAAGCACAACTGCTCTGGAAGCCACCCTGTCCATGATCCCCCCAGCCCAAGCAATAACCCTCAACTGCTTTACCCAGCTGGTAAATCACTGATCTTCACCACAGATTAACACAGCCTGGCCAAGGAACCTCCTCCAGCAGTTACTGGCATTTCATCAACCTCAGCGCCAAACACCTGAGATCCACAAACAAGGGAGATTTTCCTTCCCCTTCCCAGGTAAATCAGTAACCTTTCCCAGCCCTGTGGGAACTGATGTTCTCCTGTTACCTCTCCCTTCTCTGAGCTCTCGGGATCAGCTCCAGCCCATCTCCTGCAGCCACAGCTCTCTGCATTCCCAGCCCATCCCCAGCCTGTGGTGCTGATGGAAAGGAAAAGCCCAGCAGCCCAGCTCTAGCGGAGTACAGGGCTGGAAGAAGAGCCCTGAGTGTGTTTGTCACCAGGAGGAAGACAGGTGTCCAGCTCTTAGGAAAAAGAAATGCACACAGAGGAAGTTATTGCTAAGAGGACAGGAAAGAACAAATGGCAAATAGTTCTTAATAATAGTTCTGATGGGCAACAGAGCCAGCACCAAACAATTGGTATTTAAAGCAGATGACATAAGAGAGACTGAAATTATTTTAGAACTGCTGAGCTGGTCATATTGTTTCAGTGTTTCCCTTTGGGTCACTAACTGGATTAATCTCCTGCAAGCTGCAGTTGTGGCTGGGCACGGCCTGGCTGCACACAGAGCTCACACAGAGCTCTCCCCAGCCCCTCTTCCACCTTTCTTTTCCTTCCCCTGGAGCATGTCAAGGGCCTGCAGCTGTCTTTCAGTCCTTGCATTTTATCACAATAATGTCAAGTCTCTCTTTTACCTCTTCCCAGGATAGGTGTGCTTGAGGATGCTGACTGTGAGCTCACAGTTTATCTGAAAGAGGAAGGATGCTGAAACTGAACCAGAGGCTCCCCCTCACAACAATTTCAACAGACCCTAAGCAGATTTTAGCCATGACAGATGTGGTTCACACCACTCCATTACCCACCTTCCTTCCCACTGCAAGGATATTGCTCTGTGCTCCCCAATCACACTCCCTGTGTTTAAAGACAAATCACAAAAATCAGTTCTCCTCAACCAGGATAAAAATGGGCCAAAAATAACTCCAATCTTCAGATTTCACTCGCAACCTAAGGATAAGAGAGACCACAGGCCTCGATGGACAGACTGGCCATTGAAGATGATGGTTAAAAGTGTCAGTTCTCAGCCCAGACTTGCTGTCCTGTCTTTAACATTCCTGATTATGTGAAACTGGGAGTCTAAAAAATCCACCCTCACCTTTAGGTGGCTGCTCTGGAAATAGCCCAGAGGACAAAGCCTGCGACTGCCTTCTCTCCCCAGTTAAACATGACGGGACATCTGCTGCCAAGTCACTCCTTTGCACCTTTCCCCCAGAGCACCAAGGGTGAGACCCGTGACACCACCCACAAAGGGACCCACCCGCGTCACCTGGAGCTGCAGCGGCGGCACCGGACCCTCGGGGCTGCCCTCGTGCCCGGCAGCCTGCACAGCACCCGAGCTGCCCTTCAGCCTGCACAGCACCCGAGCTGCCCTTCAGCCTGCACAGCACCCGAGCTGCCCTTCAGCCTGCACAGCGCCCGAGCTGCCCTTCGAGGGAGCAGAGTGGAAACACAGCCCATCCCTCGGAGCGTGACACAGTTACCGGAATAGGACCCGGTGTCAGACAAAGAGTAAAAATAATTGGCTGCGTTTTCACTCGGACCGAATGTTCTATTCCTGCAGGATATTCATAGCAAGAAACATCACCTACCGGGACTTAAATTAATGTAAGAAGGGAGTCAGACTCTATCAGACTCGGTAATTCGATGCGTTTATGACAAATGTGCAGGAAGAACATTAAAAGTTCCAGTCAGAGTGGTGACTGAAATACTTTTCCTCCCAGAAGAAAGCAACAGAAAGCCCAGATATGTCCTGGATTCATCTGCAAGACCAAAACACGCCAGGTAAAGTTACAAGCAGAGCCAAGTAAGGTTACAGGCACAGCTAACGTGGCTGTGTCCCCTGGCCAGTTACAGCCCCCCAAACCCCACGTGCCAGATGAACCTGCCCCATGGACTCAGCAGTGCCCAGACAGCAAACAATGATTTATTTATTGCACCTGAGCGCCAAGCCCCCATCCCACAGTGCATGGGTGGTGCTGCTGCACATGAGTGCAGCCTGTCCTGGTGTCTGGGTGCAGGCAGGCACTGCCATGTGCAGCACAGAAATAAACTCCTCTCGGCCAATTCTCCAGCAGGACAACTCCTGCTAAATCTGAGCTTTCAGCAGAGATAACTGTGTGACTCTGGAGCAGCACAGCTCTGCTGTGCCTCGGGACAACGTCTGCAGATCCCAAATGCAGGCCAAGGGCTTGGAGGATGGGGACTAATGGCAGGAATGGCTCCCTCCCAAGCTCTGGGGCACATTTCACAAGTGCCAGGGCAAGGACGGATGACAGGAGTGCAGAAGCACAGCCTATTCCATCACCAGGGCTGGAAACCAGCGCTGCACGTTCCCACCAGCCACAGGGCATCCATGAATCTCTCCAGGGGCCTCCAGAGGAGAAAAGGTCTCAAGTATTTCCTGCAGCGGGGCTGAGGTGCAAGGAGCTGGCACAGGCCTGGGGAAGGCTGCCCGGGCTGAGGGTGCCCTGCTCCCAGGGGATGAATGGCTGTGTCAGCTGAGGCTCCGCTGCTGGGGAAGCTTCTGAATGGATTCCAATCAAAGGGACACCACACATGCCAGAAACGATCAGCTTACAATGGAAAACAGGCGGCTGCACCGGGACAGCCCTGCCCACTGACTGAAAGGGGTCGGACTGATCCTCGGGAGCCCGGGCACAGCTTTCCCAGAGGAAACGGGAAGAGCAGGGCAGTGCCCGCTCCCTGCTCGCTGCCTTGCCTGGCACAGCTCGCACAGGTGACACAGGCGCCCAAGCAGCCCCAGCCAAGCACGCCGGCAATTAAATGTGGTTTTAATAAGCAAAGCAAGGGAAAGGAAAAACAGAGCTGGAATCCTCCTGTCTCACACTGCTGGGGGATTGAGTTGCACTGGAAGATAACCTTTCCTTGGGAACTGGGAGCTGTGCCAACATCCACTATTTTCTGAGAAAATCCCCTCCTCAAAACTGGCCAAAAGTCTGGTTTGTCACACCAGAGGCTGCTTGCACCGAGACAAACTGAATTTCTGCTAATGGGACAGTCTCTAACCCTGCCAAGTGACACTGAGCAGCCCTAAAAAGCCTGGCTCCTCACCGAGGGCAGTCCTGCAGAACCTCCCCGCACACCAGGGCTGCTGCCTGGGCACAGCACAGCCTGCTGCGCTCCTACCGGCACGGGGATGCCCGGGGCTGCACTCCCCTGTGCCCGCTGCGGCGGCTCGCTGGCTCCAGGTGGCCAAAGCCACTCTCACACTCGTGCCCCGTGGCTCCGGAGCAGCCAGGGCCGGCAGGAGCTGCCCAGCAGCGAGGCAGAGGCAGAGGGAGAGGGAGAGGCAGAGGCAGAGGCAGAGGCAGTGACAGTGGCAGAGGCAGAGGCAGAGGCAGAGGCAGAGGCAGTGGCAGTGACAGTGACGTTGGCAGTGGCAGTGGCAGAGCAGCAGCTCCCCAGCCCAGCTCCCACTGCCCGCGGCGCAGACGGGCCCAGCCGCCCCTCGGGCTGCTCTGCCCTCCACAGAAACGCTCCTCTGTTTCCATTCCAGGCTGCAGGGACAGAGGGATTCTGACAGGCTGGAATGGCTCAGGGTAGCACCGAGGGCTGCTCCAGCTGCTGCAGCTCCAGTGTCCCTGCAGCTGGCTCAGCCAGGGAGGAGGAGGAGGAGGAGGAGGAGGAGGAGGAGGAGGAGAGGCCGGCTCTGTCCAGCTGCGCCCTGCGGATGTCCCGAGAGCCGCTCACACCACGCTGGGGTCACCCGTGTGAAAGGAAGTTGTGAACAACAAAAACCGGGCTGTGGGAGGGGGAACCAGCGGGACTGCTGAAAACCAAATGCACGGAGGAGCCCCAGGCTGCTCCCGGCCGAGTCCCAGCTCGCCCAGCTGAAGGTGACAACTGCCCCTTCCCAGTGCTTTAAGCCAAGCATACACAGATTTATGTCGGGCTAAGTCGTGGTTTATTAATATAATAAAAACCGTTGCATTTTTACAATTAAAAAAAGAAATTCCTGCATTATAGCAAGGACTGAGCAAAGCCAGAATTTTCTCATTTAAAGTACTTTTTCTGGCTTTTGCATTAAGTGTGAGGGATCTCCCTTTCTGTTGAATATATTGACTCGTCAGAAGTTGTATTTTGCACTACAAAACAGGCCCGTTTCAGAGTCAGAGGTGCAATGTCTAGACTCCTCTACAAACATATTGCTCAGATAACAAAACCAATTTGCTTGGAAGACAAAACACAGATTTAGGAACCTTATTCTTAGGATGTTCTTCTGGAAGCTATTCCTTCTCCCAGCTCAGATTTTCAAGGGCTGTCAGATTACTCTGTGCATGTCCCGGTTGGCAGTTTGCATTTCATTCATCACACTCAGGGTACAGCACACCAGTGACTCCCATTTTCCTTTGTTTTAGTTTGTCTTTCACGTCCTGTGTTTGCTGGGGAAACACGGGGAAGGGCAGCAGGTTAAATGTCACTGCTGCCACATTTACCGGGAGCAAAAGGCCTCTGCCCCAGCCCGTGTTTCACCAGACACGGGGATCTGGAGCAGCACGGGGCTCTCAGCACGGGGCTCTGCCCTGGCACGGCCGCAGCTCTGCCCGCTCCTCAGGGACAGGGTTACACACAGAGCGCGTCCTGCACTGCCCGGGAGCACGGCCCGGCTGAAACCGCCTCCCTGCAGCCCAAACCGGGAGCTGCTCGCGTTCAGAAACTTCGCCCACCCGTCCCTGCCCGGCCTCGTCTTCCCCTTTTGTTCTCATTATCTATTTATCGGGATCACGCAGGCTCCGAGCCGGACCCGCTGGAGCCCCATTTCGGGAAGCATCACCCGGAGCACGGCGATACCTCCGGGCCGCGGGACAAGCCCCGGCAAGCCCCGGCACCGGGGCTGCCCCCGAGAGGAGCGGCAGGAGGGCGAAAACACCGCTCCTTCCCGACAAAGGCTTTCCTATTAAACAAGTGTTTTCACAGGCTACCGGAGGTGCCAGCGCGCTCCCTTCAGAGCCTTTTGATTCCCAGAAAGTTGTTCCTATCCATCTCTGTGGCTGCTGCCCTGATCTCTGACCTGTGCTGGCAGCTTGTCCCTAAAGCCCCCGCACGCCCCCGCCACGGCTTCTCTCCGACAGAGGGACGGACCCCGACCTGTCACACCGGGACCTGCCCCCGCTCACGGGGATGGCAGCGCTGGGACCCCCGACCCATAACCGGGACCTGCCCCTGCTCACAGCGCCGGGAGCGGCGGGACCCCCGACCCATAACCGGGACCTGCCCCTGCTCACGGGGATGGCAGCGCCGGGACCCCGACCCATAACCGGGACCTGCCTCTGCTCACGGGGATGGGGATGGCAGCGCCGGGACCCCGACCCATAACCGGGACCTGCCCCAGCTCACAGCGCTGGGAGCGCCGGGACCCCCCGACCCATAACCGGGACTTGCCTCTGCTCACAGCGCCGGGACCCCGACCCACAACCGGGACCTGCCCCCGCTCACGGGGATGGCAGCGCCGGGACCCCCGACCCATAACCGGGACTTGCCTTTGCTCACGGGGATGGGGATGGCAGCGCCGGGACCCCGACCCATAACCGGGACCTGCCCCTGCTCACGGGGATGGCAGCGCCGGGACCCCGACCCATAACCGGGACCTGCCCCTGCTCACGGGGATGGCAGCGCCGGGACCCCCGACCCACAACCGGGACCTGCCCCTGCTCACAGTGCTGGGAGCGGCGGGACCCCCCGACCCATAACCGGGCCCCCCAGTGCCGCCCCCCGGGCGCCACGACCCCCGGCCCTTACCAGCTCCTGCCGCAGGCGCCGCAGGTGCTGCTCCATGGCCCGGCTCGGCGCGGGGCCGCCGCGGGAGGGGAGGAGCGGGGGCTGTCCGGGGCTGTCCGGTGTCCGGGGGGCGGCTCCGGGGCTGTCCGGGGCTGTCCGGGGCTGTCCGGGGCTGTCCGGTGTCCGGTGTCTGTCCGGGGCTGTCCGGGGCTGTCCGGCGGGCAGGGCGCGGGGCAGGCGCGCAGCGCGGCGGCGGCGGGGCCGCGTGTGCGGGCGGCGGGGCGGGGGCAGCCGCATCCCCCGGCCCGGCCCCGGCGGCCGCCGCGCTGCCGGAGGCGGCGGGCGCTCCTCCCGGGCCGGCCCCGCGCTCCGCCCGCCCGCCCGCGGCCGCCCCGCTCCCCGCCGGAGTTGGCCGCGGGAGTTTGTGGCGCTCTGCGCTCCGCACGTCGCTCCGCGGGCGCGGACCACCCCGCCGAAAGCGCGGATTAACCTACATGGCCTTAATCGGGAGAAATTGCAAAGCCACCCAGCTGCGGTGGCCCCGCTTTGTCCTCAGACCGCGGGCCGGGTTGCTGCTGCTGTGCCCGGGCAGCGGGGGGACGTGGCGGTGCCCCGGGCTGGGACTGGGACACACGGACACACGGACACACGGACCGGGCCAGGGACACACGGACACACAGACGGGGCCGGGACTGGGACACACGGACACACGGACACACGGACACACGGACCGGGCCAGGGACACACGGACACACAGACTGGGCCGGGCCAGGGACACACGGACCGGGCCAGGGTCACACGGACACACAGACGGGGCCGGGACTGGGACACACGGACCGGGCCAGGGACACAAGGACTGGGCCGGGCCAGGGACACACGGACCGGGCCAGGGCCACATGGACCCGTGGTGGTGTCCAAGCGCCCTTGGCCAGGGCCAGCACACCCAGAGCTGCAGGGCCAGGTGTTCCCAGGTGTTCCCAGGTGTTCCCAGGTGTTCCCAGGGGTTCCGAGGGGTTCACGGTGCCTCAGCAGGGTTTATTTTCCCCCTCGCTGTCTCTGCGCATGCAGCAGCACCTGGAAACCTCCGGGTGTGGGGATGTCGGAGCCACGGATGAGCCCCTCTAAGAGCAGGATTCTTTTATCTCAGATCAACAGCCTCTAATATTGCTTCTCACCGCAGGACACCAAACAGATGGACAGGCGAGCAGGGAAAAAACACAAACACTTTTGGATCATCAGACTTCATAACTGCGCTGAACTTGAAAGGGTTTGAAGTTTTCACAAATAAATATTATTCTCATCTTATTTGCAAAATCTGTTGTTTAGATGATAAATGCTGAGTCCCCTGTGATATTTTAGCCTGAGTTGCTCTGCAATGCCAAAGAACTTGATAGGAGGAGAAATACTACTTTGTGTTTTCAAATTTGGGATTAAAAACATAATTACTTGGTTTTGTCCCATAATTTTCACAAACACTGGCTAAAATTTTTGCCTCTCCAGGTCTTTATTTTTCAGAAGAAAACATTTTTCATAGAAGGTAATAGGATTCAGTTTGTTTGCTTGTTTGTTTACAGAAACCAGTTTCGGTGTTTTTGAAAGCTGACCTTTGTGTCAAAATCCAATTTAAATGGGAAATTTGTGATCTGCCCTTTCACATGTGTTTGGGAAACACTCCAGAGTTAATGTTTATTGATCCTTTCAGTGTCTGGGTTATTATGGGTCAAAATTTCCTGTCTCTTCGCTTATTTCAGGGCTCCTATTTCCCATCTGTTCAGCATGGAACAGCATCTCTCTTTGAGGCTCTGTAGAATGTGGGGCCATAAAGATATTAATTTATTGAAGAAATGACCTTATCAAAAAGTGAATCACTTCCAACAGGCCATGCCATGATGTGAGTGGGTGCTTGCCAGTCTCGGCTCTTCCTCACAGTCTAAGCCAGCGAGCCCAGCTATGATTCTTCCCTGAAGTCTGGCAGGATTTGTTGGCCAGCTGGCTGTTCCCCACGGGCTGGGGTCGGGTGTGGATGTCACAGCCCATCCCAGCATATGGCAGGGTGGGGAGCCAGGCAGGAGTGAGAGATCAGGAGGCTGGGATGGCCCCAGGAGCAGGAATGGCCCTGGCTGGGGCAGCTCCTGGGGCACAGGGACTGAGCAGGGAGGGAGTGACCCCATCTCCAGGCCTTGCAGTGTTTCTGAGAGGGGCGAGAAAGGCCAGCCCAGCACCGGGTCACTGCATCCCTCCTGAATTTACCTGATGCTGTCCCTCACAGTGCCCTGACAGGGCCAGCTCAGCACCAGGTCACTGCATCCTCCTGAATTTACCTGATGCTGTCCCTCACAGTGTCCCTGACAGGGCGAGAAAGGCCAGCTCAGCACCAGGTCACTGCATCCCCCTGAATTTACCTGATGCTGTCCCTCGCAGTGTCCCTGACAGCTCAGCACCAGGTCACTGCATCCCTCCTGAATTTACCTGATGCTGTCCCTCACAGTGTCCCTGACAGCTCAGCACCAGGTCACTGCATCCCTCCTGAATTTACCTGACGCTGTCCCTCACAGTGCCCTGACAGGGTGAGAAGGGCCAGCTCAGCACCAGGTCACTGCATCCCCCTGAATTTACCTGACGCTGTCCCTCACAGTGCCCTGACAGGGTGAGAAAGGCCAGCTCAGCACCAGGTCACTGCATCCTCCTGAATTTACCTGATGCTGTCCCTCACAGTGTCCTGACAGGGTGAGAAGGGCCAGCTCAGCACCAGGTCACTGCATCCCCCTGAATTTACCTGACGCTGTCCCTCACAGTGTCCCTGACAGGGCCAAGAAGGGCCAGCCCAGCACTGGGTCACTGGGTGAATTTAACCGAATTTACCTGCTGCTGTCCCATTTGACTGTGGCAGTAGAGCAGAGATGCCAGTGATCCCCATGGCTGTTGGAAGGATCAAACTGAACTCACACAACGTTTTACCTTCGGCACATGTCAAGGATTCAGGAGGCCACCTGCACGTGTACAAGGCAAGTGGCAGATGCTGCAGGCTCCTGTGCCTCCTGCAAGACACCAGACTCTGTGATCTTCTGGCAAATGAACAGGAAGAGTTTCTAGGCTCTGTTTGGCTCTGCTCAGGACATCTTTTTGATCCCTTTTCCAGCCTCCGGGGCTGCTCCTGTCCCAGGAGACTGAGAAAAGAGTTCATGAGCACAGAGTAAAGAAAAAACCAGGATATTCATGTGCTTGAAACTCCTGGGAACTTGTAAGAGAAGAGAAAAATCTGAACTATTTTCTCAGTAGGATTTCCTTACTAAGCAGCATTTTTCTCTTGCATGTAGACAACTGGTTCAAAGCAGCACCGACACCTCACGCCAGGCCCTGCAATCCTTCCACTCTGTCGTGGTGTAAACCATGAGCAGATGGTGCAGTGCACTGGAAAATCAGATCTCCGAGAAAATACAGAGCCAAGAATAAAACTCCCTGGAGCAGAAAGCTACATGGTTTATTTCAGGATAAAAAGAAAAACTGAGATCCTTGGGCAAAAATTAGAATACTCCTTCAGAGTGGAGTATTCCACTTCTATGAACTGCCTCGTTCACTCCTGATTGAGGAAACATCCATCCCTTCACAGCTGAAGGCTCATCTCGTTTGTTGTCTTTCAGTTCATTGATCTGGTTTCTCCAGGCTCCCACGTGACCGTTCTTTGCTGAACTAACAAGCGTGGTTATCGCTGAATTTTCTTTCCTTTCGACTTTCTCGCACGCTGACGACAAACCTTTCAGAATTTCCTCCCACTTCAGCTGCAGCGTGACCTGAATTGCATCCATCCTTGTTTAAACCCACTGGGGCAGAAACGCCCAGCCACGATAGGTAAGGATGTAATGCCAGAACTTTGCCTGGTTTTATATTTGTGCATAAAGAGATAAAATAGCCCCGAAAATATTCCTGTTTCTTCCATTAAGTCTAATTTAGTGCATACAGTCTCTGCACTTGTGGCCTTTATATATAAAGTTCTGACATGCCCCAGCCTCACTATGCCCCATCCTCAAAATGCAAACTTTTAACGCTGCTCCAGCCAAATTCCAGCTGCTGGCATTGCTCTGCCTGCCCTGGAGTGCCAGGAGTGAGGACCAGGGAGCTCCTTGTGCAGCACTGCCTTGTGCTGAGCATCTCTTGGATTTCCTCTCGGCTCGCTGCCTTTTTGTGACCTAGATCCTGCTCATATGAGCTCAAAAAATAATTTAGCAAATCTTGGTATCTAAGATTAAACTGGGATGATGATTATTTGTTTGGAGGAAAACAACAGGAGTGAAATACTGACATTTCTCTGTGCAGAGCTGAAATTGCTGCTCTGACCCAATCCCTTAGGTCTCCTTGCTTTTATCTGCAGCTGCACCCGTGCATGTGCCTGTGCTGACTCCCCCATGGACTTGGGATTCCATCTGAAATCTGGGGAGTTCTCCCGGATCCTTGTGAAGAATGTGCCTGACAAGGAACCCAATCCATTCCTCAGGAGGGCACTGAAATGCCTTAGATGGATGTGAGACATCACCATCCTCCTCCTCATTATTTATGACAGCTGCACGCACCAGGCTCGCTGGGAAGAGCCCACAGCTTTGTCATTACTGAAGGAACAGAGAGGATTCTGCTGCTCCCAAGACTTGCTGCTCCTTGGTAACTTGCCATGCAGCTTTCCTTTCCAGAGGGCCAGTGAATGTGCAGGGTGCTCAGAGTCAGGTTTTGGTGGTGAATATGCAGTCACTGTCTGTGCTGGGATCAATGGCCCTTTCACTGTCCTGGGCTCTACTGTACAGAGAACAAACACAGTTTCCATGGCAGTGTAAACACAAATACAGCCCACACTCCAAAGAGTGACTCACACGTGCTGCAGAGAACAGAGAAACTTCCCTGTCCTAATCTGAAAACATCTGGGAGAGGAGGATGAGATTATCTCACCTTCAAAATATTCTACAAATATTATGTAAACCAGATTTGCTCTGAATAATTCTGTCTTGGCAGATCTGAAAGACAAATCCTTTGAAGGCAAAGGAATAAGGTAAGGCTGGTGCCTGTTTGCAGTAGCAATGTCCAAATCAATAATGAATATATTCTTAAAATAGATACAACACAACACTTCTGGAAGCCAGTACCAACTATCCATGAGCATTTTACCTCAGTATTTCAGGGAGTCACAACAAAAATTTAAGTGTTGGAAATGAAGAGTGGATTTATAAGAAAAGGAGGAGATGGATAAATTTGTGGGAAGTATTTAGTACAAGTCCTAAGTCCTGGTACTGCAGGTGTTAGGCTGAAATAGTCTGAAATAGTCTGAAATAGTGACCACCCGACCTGGAGCCTCAGCAGCATCACTCTGAGGTGTCTTAGAGCATCACTTACCTAAAGCTGATACACTGATATACAGATTGAGGGGAAAATGGGTCCTGCATGGAATGAAATCAAATACGTGATGTGCACTTTCTAGCAGAGATAAAAATGTGGTGAGCACTTTCTTGGAGGAATAAAACATGCTCTCAGGTATATGGGAGGAAGAATTTTCCCTAGCAGAGCTTTTCTACAACCTAAAAGCTCATGGATTTTTGTGACCCCAAGCTAGTTTATATCCCTTCACAAGAACCTGTTATTTTAGCAATACTCCAGCTCTGAAGGATGTATCATCTGCTTCTTTTACCAACCTAAATCCTTTCCCAGGACCTATTCTGCCTGCAGAGCATTCAGATTCAATGTCAAGCTTTCCAAAGGCTGCTCTGAGCAGGAATTCTTCCTTTGGCTCTTGCTGCAAGCAGAAGCAAAACCATGTCATGGCAAAGCAGCAGATTCCTCGTGGCGGGGCTGACATGTGAAGGTCAGCAATGGGAATTCAGCACTCCAGAGTCACTGAGGTAAAGCAAGGCTGGAGGGAGAAGATTCCTGTTTGTGCTGTGACTCACAGCACTCACGCAGAGCTCACAGCAAAGCCAGGAGCAGCAGCAGGTAGGATTTACTAGGGAAGGAGGGTTAAAACAAAACCCTTCATGGGATCGACCGACAGAGCTGCAGGAGCTGAAATGTGACACAGCCCCTCAGTCAGGGCCAAAACCAGTGGGAGAGGGACAGCAAACCTGCCAAGGGTGTCTCACACACAGGGACACGGTTTGGAGTCTGTCTGCACTGGAGGGCTGAAGGAAAATGAAATAAACAGCAGCATCGTGGTGAATGACCGTGCGGTGTCTGAGTGTCATTAACGCACACAGAGAGTAATGTCTGTCCACAGATCACCTTGGCTGTATCTCAGCCTGCATGAAACCTTGGGAGAAGAGGAACAGGTGAGGGAAACAGAGGGCAGCAGTTCCTGCAATGGCTCTTGGGGGCTGTTCTGTCACCTCCTCGCTGCCCTTCCCCCCTGGGAACAGTCCCTCCTCACTGCTCTTTCTTGTCTGTTCAAATCACATCAATTTAAAAGGGTTATGAAAGGCTCTATTTAATCAAATGTTTGTTGTGTCCAGGTGTCTTTGTCTGTCTCCTTTCCCAGATTTACCCAGAGACAATTATCTCATGTTGGAAACTCTTTCCCCTTGAGGACCAATGAGAATATCCATTTAAAAATTTAAAAATTATTGGAACAGTAGAATGTCTGTAGATCCTGTTACCTGGGCTCAGCTGGTGTGCTCTCCAAACTGGAACCACTCTTTGTCCTGCAGGGTTGTTTGCTACTCAGATATTCACAGGAAAATATCATCACAATAAAGCACAACCGAACAGAATCTGACAGACTTTTCTCCCCCATCAGGAATATAGACATGAGGAATTTCAAAGGCGTGACCAACCCTGTGATACACCAAAGCCATTAAAATTCATTTTGGCTGCCCAGCACTGTAAGAATAATGGCACAGTTATGTGCTTGTACAGTAGAAGCCACTGTGGAGATTTTCCAAATCCCCTTGCAATGAACGCAAGCTGCATGTCCAGAACCTCTGAGGCGCTGCCATAAAAGCTGATATTCATAAACCCACCCACGATTTCAAATAAGTGGCCTACAGAGGGTAGTAAGTAACGCACACACAGATTAACACATTTGCCCTTTGCTGAGTGAATACCGTGCTATTAACTTTTTTGTAGGAATTTTTTTTAGGCTCTAAGTCGTGTGTTCTGTGAGCCGCGTGCTCTGCTCGGGGACGGGCACGGCCCCAGGGCTGCCGGGCACAGGGACAGCGCTGCCGGGCACAGGGAGGGGTTTGGGGTGTCTGTGCAGGGCCAGGAGCTGCACTCAGCGGCGATCTGGGGCTGTTCCGCGGCTGTCCCGAGCTCGCCGGGCCCGTCCGTTCCGAGCCCGCCCGGTGCCCGCTCGGTGCCCGCTCCGCGCCCGCCCTGAGGCGGAGCCGCCTCCACGCGCGCTGCTCGGCGCCCCCTGGCGGCGCTCGCGCGGCGCGGGATCACGGCAGCTGTCGCGAGAGTTCCCGGCCCGCCTCGCCAAGATGGCGGCGCCCATGGAGGCGGCGGGCCGGTTCCGCACCCGGGACGTGCTGCTGCCCGGCGGCCCCTCCGACTTCGGCTCTCTGCTGCTGTCGCCGCCCGTGCTGGCGGGGCTGGAGGCGGCCGGCTTCCATCGGCCGTCCCCGGTGCAGCTGAAGGCCATCCCGCTGGGGCGCTGCGGGCTGGGTGAGCGGGCGGGCCGGGGGCTGCTCCCGGGGCTGTCCCGGGGCTGCCCTGACCGCCGCGGCCGCTCTTTGCAGATCTCATCGTGCAGGCCAAGTCCGGCACCGGCAAGACCTGCGTGTTCGCCACCATCGCCCTGGACGCCGTGCTGCTGGAGAGCCCCGCCACGCAGGTGAGCCGGGCCGAGAGGGAGCCGCTCCTTTGGGGACACGGGGCCGAGGGCCGTGAGACAGCGCGGCTGGTTTAAATCACCGCCCTTGGTTTAAATCACCGCCGTTGGTTTAAATCGCTGCGCTCTCAGCGCCATCCTGCGGCTCCCAGCCTCCCGTTTAACCCTTGCCCCGCGCAGATCCTGATCCTGGCTCCCACGAGGGAGATCGCTGTGCAGATCCACGCCGTGATCACCACCATCGGCATAAAAATGGAAGGCTTGGAGTGCCATGTGTTCATCGGGGGCACTCCTCTGAGCCAGGACAGGAGCCGGCTGAAGAAGTGCCACATCGCTGTGGGCTCCCCAGGTAGGGGCAGCTTTGCTGTGCTTTGAGTCCCTGTGACCCTGCACGGTTCAACAGCCGGGCCTGGGGACGCTGGGTTGCTGTGCTTGTTGTCATTAACAGGGCACAGCCTCTAAGGCAGTTCAAGAATACTTTAAAAGCTGATCCTTAGGCTGTTTGGGGTGACGTTTTGGGAGCTGTTTTCACTTTCCCCCCCTGCAGGGCGGATCAAGCAGCTGATCGAGCTGGACTACCTGAACACGGCCAGCGTGCGGCTCCTGGTGCTGGACGAGGCAGACAAGCTGCTGGAGGAGGGCAGCTTCCAGGAGCAGGTCAAGTAAGGCAGAGCCCTCCCTTTTAGGCGGCTGTGTGGTTTATCAGCTGCCTTGGTGTGAGTGACCGCCCTGCTTGTGTCTCCCAGCTGGATCTACTCCTCCCTGCCTGTCAATAAGCAGATGCTGGCAGTGTCAGCCACCTACCCCGAGTCCTTGGCTGCTGCTCTCACCAGGTACATGAGGGAGCCCACGTTTGTCAGGCTGAACCCCACGGACCCAGCCCTGCTTGGTAAGCACATGAGGGCACTTACTGTGGCATGGTTAGCAATAGATGAAGAGGAGGACACTAAAGCCAAAACATGTGCCTTTAGAATGCATGATTTTTCATAATTTCTATGAATTTATGAATGATAATAATTCATAATTTCTATGCATTTTTCTAGGAATTTCCCTAAGTTACTCAGTTTATGAATATTGATTCCCAGTGTTGATGTAGTGAATCTCGAAGTGGAATGAGAAGGTTTTTAAAGGCCTTTCCAACCCAAAGCAGTCTGTGATTCTGTATTTTTAAAATACCACTGACAAATGGAATCTCTGCTTTTTCTATCCATTCAAAAATTTCAGCCTTTTAAGAAAAACTTCTCCTGGAGGCTCTCATGTGTGTCTGTTTGCAGTTTCCCTTCAGCTGCAGTATCACATGGTTGCAGAACTCTGCATGTTTTTATGGCAACCCCTAATCTGTTGTTTTGGTTTCCTGCTCAGGGCTGAAGCAGTACTACAAAATCGTGAATTCCCATCCCCTCCCACATAAAACCTTTGAGGAAAAAACCCAGCACCTGCAGGAGTTGTTCAGCAAGATTCCTTTCAACCAAGCCTTAGTCTTCTCAAATTTGCACAGCAGGTAATAGATTTGCAATAACACCTGGACAGAGCTTGTTTGAGAGCACTGCTTGTGATGTCCAGCCATGGATGCATTGATGGGACCTGGGAGGTCTCAGAGCAGTCTGCAAACCTCAGCTCTGAAACACAGCCTGAGGAATGCTGTGTAAAATACTGAAAATAGCAGAATTCAGTCTCTGGCTGTGAAGAATAACCTAAGGACTGGCAGGTGTTTTAGGCCTGGGGTTTTATTCCAGTTTTCAGTGTGTGTGTTCCCTCAGGGCTCAACATCTGGCTGAAATCCTGACATCCAGAGGCTTCCCTGCTGAGTGCATTTCAGGTAAATCCATTCACAATGTTCTGATTCCACCGAAATTGGGAATAAATGGGACCTAAAATAGGAAAACATGTCTTAAGTCTTGCCTTGCAGGGCCTCTGGTTAAATGGCCAAGAATAGCATTTGAATCTTCATTTGCCTTTTAAGACTCAATCTACAAGGAAAAGGATTTTTTTGTAATGAGTGACCCGAGTTTTCCAGTTTTGTTTGTTCCTTCTTATTTGGAGCTGATGTTTGAGGAAGTTTCTGACTTATTTCTAATGATACAAAGCAATGTTTTCTAGAATGTGAGAGCCATAAAGATGAAGAATGTAACCTGCTTCTAATTTTTATCTTCCTAGGCAATATGAATCAAAATCAGCGACTTGATGCCATGGCTAAATTAAAGCAATTCCATTGCAGAGTTCTGATTTCCACAGACTTGGTGAGCTTTTACTGCTTTCAAACAAGCTTCTTACAGATTCTATTTCAAATTTATTAACTGCTCTGCAAATTTTACAGCATACAGGAGTATTGCACATAAAGTTACTTCAGAGGAATTGATTTGGCTTGGAATTGGAGAGAACATAAATGTGCTGATCAAGCACCATGGACTGTGACTTCTTGTCACAGTGGAGCTTAGACATCACCCCATTCCTCATCTGCCTGCCCGTGGAATGAGGGGATACTTTCAGGGCCCGTCCAACCCAACCCATTCTGTGATCTGGCTCAAACATAGGTGTCCATTTATCTGTTGCTCTGCAGCTCTAAGCTGCTCTGTGGGCAGCGTGCTGTGAGTGCCAGATGTGTTGGGGTGACTGGGGAGGTTGGACGTGACCCCGCTGTGGTCCCTTCCAGCCTCCCGGGGCTTCTGGGTTCATTTCAGGCTCTGGGGAGTTACTCAGCTCTCACTGCCCCTTTCTCCTCCTCCCTTGCTGCAGACATCTCGTGGAATTGATGCTGAGAAGGTGAACCTGGTCATCAACCTGGACGTGCCCCTGGACTGGGAGACCTACATGCATCGCATCGGCCGCGCCGGGCGCTTCGGTGGGACAGCCCTGCTGGGCTGGGCTGAGCTGGGCTGAGCCTGGCTCTGCTGGGCTGGGCTGGGCTCTGCTGGGCCTGAGCCCTGAGCTCTGCTGGGCTGGGCTCTGCTGGACTGGGAGACCTACATGCACTGCATCGGCCGCGCTGGGCGCTTTGGTGGCCTGGGCTCTGCTGGGCTGGGCCTGACCCTGCTGGCCTGAGCCCTGCTGGGCCTGCAATGAACTCTGCTCTGTCCCACAGGCACCTTGGGGCTGGCTGTGACCTACTGCTGCCGTGGGGAGGAGGAGAACACCATGATGAAAATTGCTCAGAAGTGCAACCTGCAGCTTCTTCCTCTGCCAGGTGGGCTCTGTGCTGGGGCTGCAGCTGGCCTTGGTGGTTTCCTGTTGGAGCTTCAGACAAGCCCAGGGGGCTGGTGTGTGGCTTCTCTGCTGGAGCTGCTTTGCTTTTAGCCCATGTTCTTCACACTCATCTCCTGACAAGTAATGTACTGTTGTTTGTCTTGAGCAGCCTTTGGTGCCTCCTGTGAAGGAAATGTTGTGGCTCTTTAAACTCTTCTGAGAATTGAAGGGGTTGGTTTGTGGCCCTCACTTGATGTCTGACGTGCAGTTTTGAGAAGCTTCTCTTGGGTGCTCCTGTGAGCTCCAGAGGGAAGGATGCCCTTGACTGAGTGGTGCTTGTTTCTCTTCTGTGCAGAGCCAATCCCCCCTGGAATGATGGAGCAGTTTGAGGATGGGCAGGTAGAAGTTAAACTTGCAATATCCACGGCTCCTGTGGTGGACTGTGACCCTGTGTGTCCTAAACCAGAGCAGCCAGTGCTACAGCCTGTCCAGAATGACGTTCCAGACATTCCTCAGCCTCCCTCTAATCTTCCAAGGGATACTTCTTCTGTAGAAAGGCCAAAAAAGACTCCGAAGCAAAAACAGATTAAAAAGTGCACAAATCCTGCAAAAGTAGAGAAAAATAGAACCCCCCAACCTTCCAAGTGTCGCACAGAACAGAGGAACCAAGTCAAACCCATCTCCGGGATGGATGGACAGCACAGCACTCAGGCTCCAGATGAGGAGGCCTTAAAAAAAAATCTTCCCAAAATTCCATGCTTGTCTTCTTTCAAAACCCAACTCACCAATCCCTGGAGCTTCTCAGATTTTGTTGAAGATTATGATTATTTCATTAAAGAAGGGTCAGAGAGAGAGGTGGAGATTTTAAGAAGTTACTCAGGCCCAGGAGAGCAGCGTGGGATGCCCAGAAATGGGGATGTGGAGTGGGAAGAGATGGAACATCACCCAGAGACAGCAGCAGATGAGGCTGAGTCTGCTGACAGCGATGGCTCAGGGAGCTCCAGGGATTCCTTTAACAGCAGGGCCAACAGTGGCTCAGGGAGCTCCAGGGGTTCCTTCAACAGCAGGGCCAACAACTGCTCTGAGGCCTTTTCAGACGCACAGGAGCCAAGCCCTGTGCCCCCAGCACGCCGGGGCCCCCGAGGTTTCCATCCCACACCAGAGAAGCCTCAGGAGCCATCCCACAGCCCAAGGCAAAAGGAAGTGAAAAAGAAAGTCCCAAAACAGAATGCTAAACCCAAGAAAAGCCACAAGCACCAGTTCTGCAGTCCTGCCACGAGCAGAGCTGAGGAGGAGCAGAGCTGCAGCTCCTGGGAAGATGCTGCTCACCAGGGCTGGAGCTCTGAGCACTACTGGTGGTGCTACTACGAGGCCTGGCAGAGCTACTGGTCAGCACTGTCCCACTACAGCAGGAGTTCCTGGCACCTGAGCTGCCTCAGTGCCTACCACACCAACTCTGTCTATCTCCAGGAGCTGCTGAGAGATGGGGACTGATGTCCTGGTGCTGCTGGCTGGGACCAGGCCTGGGCAGGGCTGTGACGGCAGGGCTGCTCTAAGGGACACTGACAAGAGACAGATGTTGTTTGAGATGGAGAAAATGGTGTCTTTTTATAAGCAGCTGTGTCTGGTAGATGTTTTACACAGGCCCAGTGACAGTGTTACAATTTGTTAATAAAAGGAAAAGAAAGACAGCTGGATGCTCAGTTGGAATCTTTACAATCCAAAGTAAAAACAGGATGACAAAAGGCAGCCATTCCCACATAAGAAATGTCAGAAAGGAGAAAATACTGAACAATCCCAGTTGTATTTCATGGAATCCCAGAGTGGTTTGGGTGGGAAGGGACCCTGAAGTTCAGCTTGTTCCACCCCTGCCATGGCAGGGACCCCTTCCCCTGTGCCAGGTGCTCCCAGCCCCAGTGCCCAGCCTGCCCTTGGCACTGCAGGGATCCAGGGCAGCCCCAGCTGCTCTGGGCACCTGTGCCAGGGCTGCCCTCCCTCTTGCCTTCCCTGTGGCTGTTGGGTGAAGATGAATTCCCTCTCCATGGTCTGTTCCAAGCTGGTGATCATCCCCTTTTCCCCGATTCTCTTGGTAAACACCAGGCACTGATTATATCCCAGTGAAGGGGCAGAGTGAAAGGAGCATCTCAATGCCTGCATTGCTAAATTAAATCCACTTAATTAACACTGTATAAATAACATTTCTATAGCAAGGTGTGCAGCAGGCTGTGTGGTGGAGGATTTAATTATGTAGAAAATGTGCAGCAATCATAATTGGTCTGTCCCTCTGGGTGCAACAGGATCAGACTTCCCACGCTTACAGGAATGCTTTAATTAGAAATGGAATTACCCATTAGTGCTAAAACTAATTGATATTTCCTGTTTGGCTTGTACAGAGCTGTCCTGGAGCAGTGCTGGCTGGCTCGGGGTGCTGACCCTGGGTTGGTACTGCACTAATTTTGAAAGTTTTTCTTTCTTTGCTTTGTTCCTGCCTCACTCCCTTTGTGTCACAAATGACTCCAGGGAGGGGGTTCCCCTTTGTCTGAGTAGTTGGAAAAGGCCAGGACAGCATGATTATGGTTCCAAGATGAATTTTTGCAACTTGTAACATTCACAGAGGGGACCCTGTAAGAGATGCACTTCAGTATCTGCATTATTGCTGTCCCGTGACATCTCACTGATTCCTTAATGATTGCTTAGGGAAGAGTTAATTAGGATTTAAATACAACTCCAGTGGCCTAGGTCAACACCCAGAGTTCTCCAGGAGAGCCTCCCAGAAGGTTTTGGGAAGAAATGACAGCATGCTGTTGGTATTTGTGGCACATACTCTGTTTAATCCGGATTGGATACATCAGGTACAGCAGTGGCACAAGACTCAATACTGTAAATGATATACAAGTTTCAACATATGCACTACAATTCCAAAAGAAGACAACAGGAAACTTGGTTCTTCTAGAAAGTTGTTCTCAAATGAAGCTACCTGCAGTTGTGTCCAGTACATTTCGTATCTGTCCTCTGACATTTGTAAAGCAAAGCCCATTTAAAGTACGAAAATAGAAAAGAATCAGGTTGAGAGCTTCTTACAACATAGAACTCCTAAAGAAAACACCATTGCATTGGAATGCCGTACTGGTTTATCAAAAATAGACCATCACACCGTTTTTAGAGACTTGCTTGGTCCAAGGAGCCCCTGGGAGCTCCCAGTGGTGGTTGGAGAGTGGGGAGGAGCGCTGGGTGTGCTGGGGACCTTCCCCAGCCGAGGCTCTGCAGCAGCACTGGTCTAACCCAGGGAGGGGAGGGACACACGGACACACGCAGAGGAACAGACTGACTGGGACAGGAGGGGGGACTTGCACGAGCTCTCTGTCGCCTGCTCTTTGTTCCACCTGAAGCGTTTGTGGCACAGGTTCTGCCCCTGAGCAGGAGCAGCAGCTCTGGCTCCGGCTCCAGATTCCCTGTGGCATTTTGGGGTGTCAGGAGCTGAGCTGCACTCGCTGCAAGAGGAGGTGCTCCTTGCTCTACAGGATTGCCAGAGAGGTGAAATGCCTTCTTCGAGGTCACTTAGTGATTGCTCAGGAGCAGAGCCCAGGTGCTGATGCTCAGCTCCTGATGCTCACTGCCTTCCCTTTGCTCTGACACTTTTAGAAAATCACCATGGGCAGCATTTTTGGCAAATACAAAGCCTAAAAACTTGGACTCTAAACCCATGGATCTACTGCAGTTGGCTCCAAGTGCTGGAGAAAAACAAGGGTTCTAAACCAAAATATTGAGATGGACTGGATGGGTGAGTGATGTGGGAAAGGTGTTTTATTCACCCAAATTTAAAAGCAGAATTAAGTTTGTGGTTCAAAGCTGCTGATGTTCACCAGCTCTCCACGAGTGCTGACTGTAACTCTGCCTTAATCCGACAGATTAAAACTTTACAAAATCCAAGGGATGTAGCAACACATAAATTAAATTTTTAATTTCCTGGGTTTTCTTTACAATACATGTAAGATGCAACATGTTTGCAACCCCTTTACTTAAAAAAGCAAACTCTTAAAGGAAATTTGCATTCTTTTGCTGGTATTAATCTGATTTTCATGCACACACCTTAAGCTGTCTAGACTAGAATGACGAATGCTGGGTTACAGTACAGGTGCATTAGCAACAGGTTCAGGTTAAACAAGTGGCATTGATTAAATTTGGTCTTTCTGGCCAATTAAAGAAAGATGTATTTTGGATTATCCATGAGCTTTATTCTGCACTAAAGCCACATGTGTTACTTAGGTTGTCCTTTTAAGGAAACTGAAAGGAAAAGGTGGCTTTTAGAAAGAGTCAATGGAAGTCAAAGCCTATGTGTGAAAGGTATTTTTCATCATTGGCTGCCAGCTGGGTGTAAATCCTGTTAGCAGCTCAATGCCAGGTGAGAAGAGAGGAAATCTATTGATAGCATAGGCTGAAAATTGGTGAAAATATTTTTCCTAAAGAAAAAGCTTTGGAAAGGAAATAAAATGCTCAGAAAAAGGAGTTGCTCCTTTGATATTTTTATATTGCTTTAGGAAAATCTGAAAAAATAATGCCCTTCCACTTGCTTTTTGTACAAAGAATCCATTTTTACCTCTTTTAAAGGAGCGTCTCTAAAACTATAAAAAGTTGCGAGGAATGAGAGGAGGGGGAAAGGCTTGGAGCTGAAGTGCCAGCACAGCACTCATGGTGTTCTGGGGCTCATGGGGCTGTTCCAGAGCCTGCCCTGTCCCTGTGGGGATGGATCCTTGTGGGGATGGATCCCTGTGGGGATGGATCCCTGTGGGGATGGATCCCTGTCCCTGCAAGGGATGGATCCCTGTGGGGATGGATCCCTGTCCCTGCAAGGGATGGATCCCTGTGGGGATGGATCCCTGTCCCTGCAAGGGATGGATCCTTGTGGGGATGGATCCCTGTGGGGATGGATCCCTGTCCCTCCAGGCTGGATCCCTGTGGGAATGGATCCCTGTGGGGATGGATCCCTGTCCCTCCAGGCTGGATCCCTGTGGGGATGGATCCCTGTGGGGATGGATCCCTGTGGGGATGGATCCTTGTCCCTGCAAGGGATGGATCCCTGTGGGGATGGATCCCTGTCCCTCCAGGCTGGATCCCTGTGGGGATGGATCCCTGTGGGGATGGATCCCTGTCCCTGCAGCCCCCAGAGGTGCACAGTGCTCTCCTGGGTTAAGCCCAGGTTTTCCACAAGGCAGTTCCAGGTGCTTTCGGATGCTTTATTGGGCGACCTCAGAGGACAGAGAGAGCTAATGCCTCCCCTAAAAGTACTTCTGGTCCTGTTCCTCTAGGCTCAGACTTGTCAATTCTGTGTGTTTTTATCCCCTGAGAGCCTGTGCTGCGGAACTGACAGCAAGGGGCAGCCCTGCCGTGGCAGAGGCAAAGCCGTGGTTCCCAGCGAGGGTAACAATTCCTGCTTTGGAAGAAAACAGAGGCCGTGGCAATCAGAGCCCAAGCAGCCAGCCAGAAACTCCTGGAACTGGTTTTCCTCCTTCTCTTTGACCTTTAAAACTGAGTGTAATACTCCCTTTCCCAAAGAGTTTGGCTGACAGTGATTAAAAGCCCCAGCAGTGCTTTGGGCGAGGGCTGCCACCAGGGCTATTTACAGATACAGAGATGGGAAGTGCCTGGTTCAGCACTCCACGCTGAATCAGGAGTAAGAAAGGCAGCACCAAGAATCCTTGGGGAATCCCTGACTCTTTGTAATTTTTATTCCTGTCCCTGTCAGCACGGGGCCATTCACCCTCACTCTGTGCCAGTGGAGAGGAGGCTGCAAAGGTGGCAAGTGGTGCAGAGCAAGGCCTCTGATCTAGGAGGGCAGGGGTGCTCAGATGATGACAGTTAATGAAAATAAAGCAAAAATGAAATTAAAACATCGAAAAAAACCTCAGTAATGGTAAGATTAACTGCAGTATAACCTCCTACAGGAAGCAGCAAAAGGCAGAGCATTTTAATCTTTTAAAACAGGACTAAACATAGTTTTGGGTAACATATTACAGCCCTGGAATAAATGACTGAAGCTGGTGCAGCTACTGGAGGCTCAGCCATAGCCCTGGGGTTCCTGGGATGGTGTAGGGTTCTGAGGAGGGTTAGAAGGATTCTAACTGAGTTAATGCAGCAGCCAGCGCTCAGGCACAGCGGGAGTGCTGCCAAAGCAGGGTGCAGCTCCTACGTGTAATCAGCATTAATTATCTATACATGTATGTGTCTGTAATTAGCTATATGTGTGTGTATATGTGCAGATAAATATCACACCGGGAGAGGTTATGACAGATGCTAAAACAAAACATCATCCCTCTGCTGAGCCAGCCTCAAACACTCTTTGAGCCGTTCCTTCCGCTGTGAAATTGGTAAAATCCCTGCTCAGGAGGGGACTGGGACCTTCCCCTGCTCCCTCCGGGCTGTTGGGGACAGGGCTGGGAGGTTTGTGCATGAGCAGGGCTCAGCCAGGCTGGGCCAGGGGAGGAAGGGGATGCTCCTGACTCTGCCCTGCGTGGGTCCCCTGGGAAAGGGCACTCCAGGAGGGCACAGGGGCAGGAAAGAGGGAGCAGTTGTGTTTCAGGCCATGAATTTCCCTTGAGGAATCCTTCCTAGGAAGGTGCCAGAGGAGGTGCCAGCACTGAGCACGGCTCAGGCCCAGTTTGAGGTACCTGGGGTACCACACAGTGTTCTCAGTTTTTGGTTAGCTGTTAGTTCATGGTTAGACTTTTCCCAAACTAAGTGTAGAACTGTGACTAGAAAATGCTGTCTGTACCACACGTTAGCAAATGTTCCCAAGCTCCAGTCCTGCTCCCCCTTCCCAGGCAGATCCTGTGCTGGCCTGGAGAACTGAAATTGCTGACCTTGTCTATCCCCAAAATCCATGCAGCCCAGGAGCCATGGATGGGACAACTGGAGCCCTCAGCCTGTGAAAAAGCCAAACACCTCTCTGTCCATGCAAGATATTTGGCTCTGGGGTTAATTATTCTCAAGTATAAATCCAGACATTATTTGGCTACTATTTACAACGGGTTACATGTCCAGTGCTAGCAAAGGAATTTCTCTATAGGAACCAAAAGTAAAAAGTAAAAAGCATGGGCATACATTACAAGGAACCTCTGTTAGACTCAGGAACGCTCGATGCAGTTGAGTTCAGTGCTTTCATTCTTTGCCATTTGTGTGCACATTGTTAAAAAAGAATCCTACCTTTTTTTTTCCTTTTTAAAAATACAGAACTGTAGTCTAGTCACACTCTTACAAGTAAGTGATAACAAAAATAGAAAGCAGATACCCAGGTGGGACTAAAACTCTACTAAAGCCTGTCTTCTTTTTTTTGTTGTTGTTTTTGTTTTTCTCCACAAATATGTTTCCACAGACAATAATTAGCAGACAAACACAGTTTGCAATTGCACTGTATTGACCTGAAAGGCAGGTACAAAATAGTCTAAATTGGGGATGGCATCTGGGGAGGGAGGTGTGGGTGTGGGTGTGGGTGTGCAGGGGGCTGGCACACCTGGCTGGGCACCTCCCTGGCAGGGCCGTGCCCTCTGTGGCTCTGCCCACTCACACTCACACACACAGCCACGCAGGGGGCTGCTGTGACAGGTGGCTTCTTTTCTCTAGATCTTTTCCTATAAAAGAAAAAAAAAAACAGTGAAATTTTGGTTGGTTTAAAGGACCTGCTCCATGAAGAAAAAAAAGAAAAAAAGTCACAAAATCTATTGTTTTTCACCTTTTCAGTCATTTCCTCGTGAATAAATATTATCCATTAAAAACCTTTAAAAAGGTGCTGCGATACACAGTGTTAGATTCCGTTCTCTGCAGTGGCTCCGGGCCGGCTCCTGCTCCTGCTCCTGCTCCAGCTGTGCGGCGCTGTCGGGCCCTGCGGGGCACAGCTGGCTGGGCAAACTGGCAGGGCCGTGTGGGGCACAGCTGGCCGGGCACAGCTGGCGGGACACAGCTGGCCGGGCACAGCTGGCCGGGCCGTATGGGGCACAGCTGGCAGGGCACAGCTGTTGAACCATGCAGGGCACAACTGGCAGGGCACAGCTGGCCGGGGCACAGCTGGCTCTGCTGTCTCCTCCTGCAGCCCTTCCTGGGTGCCCGGTGCCCAGTCCTGCCCGGTGCCCGGTCCTGTGCGGTGCCCAGCACTCGGTGCCCAGCACTCGGTGCCCAGCACTCGGTGCCCGGCAGAACGCGGAGCTCGGGCGCTCGGCCGCTCCAGCGCCGGGCCGGGCTCACAAGGCCGAGACCTTGACGATGTTGGGAACGTTCGTGGCGGGCCCGGGGCTGCCCGGGCCGGGCCTGCTCTCGCCCTCGGGCGTCAGCGCCGGCGGCGTGGGGATGCTGATGATGGCCGTGGTGATCTGCCCGGCCTTGCAGTTCGGCCTCAGCCCGTCGTCCGACTTCATGTTGAGGCTGGAGCGACTGGAAAACAAATTTAGTGCTTGGCTTGTTTCTCAAAATGAGGCGGTAGAAAGGATGGAGACGGTTGTGGCTCTTAATCAGGATCTTATTCAGCTGAAATATTCAAAGGCTCCATTTAAACATCCCCCCGTTCCTGCAAGGCACCATTTATGTCTACACAGATTACACCGAGCTCTGGTAATGTTCCCCCTGGTTAGGAGACAGCTTCTCGCAGGGCAAATTGCTCTGTTTCCATTTCCTTCTTGCATAATTCTAGTTTATTTAAAAGGACATCTAGATACACTGGCCTGTGTAGTGCATCTTTTCAGAGCACAGGTAGCTCTTTCTGAGAAAGATGTTGTCTTTCTTGCATTCCAAATACCTCTTTCATATTCGCCTTCCCTTGATCCTTTCTATTTTATTTCTCTCTGCAGTAGTTTCAAGGATGTGACAGCTGGGAGCATTCTTATTAGATCTGCATCAATTGCATCCTATAATTAATTACGGGGGGAAAATGATAGGTTGATTTCTGTGCATCTGCACAGCTACAGGAGTCTGCTATTACCAGCCCAACGTGTTCATTTTCCGCACAAGGCCTGTCCTTTCGGAATGGAAAGCTCCCAGTCGGGAGCTGCTGCTGCTGCTGCTGCCTCGGAGTGACTCACCCGGGGATGGTTTCTGATCCCCCAAACATCCAGGGACAGATCCCACCCCGATGCCTCAAGTGGGGCAGCCCCAGGGCCTGGGTGCCTCTGCCAGCGGTAACCAGCACGCCCAGCTGGTTGCTTTCCTCACAGAAAATAACTGAAAAGCTTTTTGTTCTCTCTCCATCCTTGCCCAGTTTGGTAAGCAAGTGAAATAAGTGTTGACATTTAAAATATCACCAGCATCTGATTTAGCAGCCAGAACAGTTGACATTCCCCTGAATTACTGCTTCAGGTGCTGGTTTAAAATATTGTCATATTGAAACTGAAATAGCTGGAGGCTTGTTTTGTGCTTACTCATTCATAATTCATGCTCTGAAATGCCCTTCTGGCACCAAGTAATCACTTGCTGCCCTGAAGGCAGCTTTGTTTGGGTTGTATGTCCCTTTGATAAGAGTGGGGAGAAGAGGAATGGGACATTCAAAACCAGCCTTGGTGTACAAAAACCTTAATGGGCTGACGGGGATTCAGAAAGTAATTTAACATTTGCAGGAATTATATGGTGAATAAATGATTCTTTTTCAGCAATTTATGTATAAAATGAAATTTTAAACATTTTCTTTTAATGGACACTTCACCTGTGTCCTTTATGGCTTTTTAGGTCACAGCTACTAAGGCACCATTGTGAAATTCCTCTTATTTGCTCCCCAGTGATGCTTAGAGTGGCAATTCAGGTTTTTGGACAATGGAAATCAGTGGAGTGTCCTGTGGGACCACCTCAGCCCTCCAAGAGCTGTGGCTGACAGATGCTGCTGGGCCGATGGTTTTGCCAAGTGCCATTCCCTGGGAAGCCTGTTCTGTGCCTATTCCCTGGGGAGCCTGTTCTGTGCCATTCCCTGGGGAGCCTGTTCTGTGCCCGTTCCCTGGGGAGCCTGTTCTGTGCCCGTTCCCTGGGGAGCCTGTTCCGTCCCTGCCACCCTCTGGGGGCAGCACCTCTCCCGACATCCACCCTCCAGGCTGCCCTGGGCTCTTTACCCTGCTCCTTCCTTGCCAGGACAGCCAGGAGCCACCTCCCTTGGGTCATCACTGATGAACAGGCTGCCAGCAGGCCCTGCCCCTGGCTGGAGAACAGCCCCACAGCTGGCCACAGCTGGGCGCAGCTGGGCAAAGTCCTGCCGTCCCTTCCATCCCTGCCATCCCTGCCAGCCCCAGCCTGGGCACAGCCCTGCCATGCCCGGTACCTGGCGGTGAGGGAGGGCTGCTCGCTGCCCGGGATGTGGATGGTGCTCAGCTCCTGCATGCTCCGCAGCTGGGCACAGCTGGCACAGCTGGCACAGCCCTGCCATCCCTTCCCTCCCTGCCATCCCTGCCATCCCTGCCAGCCCCACCCCTGCCCTGCCCGGTACCTGGCGGTGAGGGAGGGCTGCTCGCTGCCCGGGATGTGGATGGTGCTCAGCTCCTGCATGCTCCGCAGCCGCGTGGCGGGCACGCTGCAGTTGGGCAGCGCCGCGCTGCGCTTGTGGCGCCGCGAGCAGCAGGACGCGCCCAGCCCCGCCTGGCTGGACACGGACGGGCTCCGGGACGAGGGGTAGTTCTGCAGAGAGCTCTCCATGCAGTTCTGCTCGAACAGCTGCTCGTCGATGAACTCGTGGTTCTGCGGGGAGAGCAGAGCTGTCACTGCCGGCCCTGATGGGCTGCGGGAGATGCTGCGGTGCCCGCAGGGCTGCGCTAAAACAGGGCGCTCCTGCAGGGCTGCAATGGGCACTCCTGCCAGGCTGCACTTGGGCACTCCTACCGGGCTGCAATGGGCACTCCTGCAGGGCTGCAATGGGCACTCCTGCAGGGCTGCAATGGGCAGGGCACTCCTGCCAGGCTGCAATGGGCGCTCCTGCCGGGCTGCAATGAGCAGGGCACTCCTGCAGGGCTGCAATGGGCACTCCTGCCAGGCTGCACTTGGGCACTGCTGCAGGGCTGCAATGGGCAGGGCACTCCTGCCAGGCTGCAATGGGCACTCCTGCAGGGCTGCAATGGGCACTCCTGCCAGGCTGCACTTGGGCACTGCTGCCAGGGCTGCATCGGGCACTCCCCGAGGACAGGATCTGCCCTCACTGCAGCCAGGGACACTCTGCCCTGCCCTGCCCTGCCCTGCCCTGCCCTGCCCTGCCCTGCCCTGCCCGCAGGGACACGACGAGCTGTGGCAGTGAGAAAGGCGTGAGGCCGTCACTGCTCACACAGCCTGACACGGTCACTCCGTGGGGTTTTTAATTTCTCTTCATCTTTTGCTGCATTCCAGAACGGCCTCAAAAAGCCTGGAGTGCCACGTGGTTATGAAAGCCAGAAGGAGCTCAGGCTCCCTTTCTTCATGCCTGGATTTCGTTTGGGTGATGACCTGGCCAGAGAACTTCTTAATGCTTGCATTGGGTGGTGGGCTCAAAGCATCCCTGCAGTGCACGAGCCGGGGGGAATAAACACTGCAGTGAAGGGGGAAGGAAATTCAGGAAGCTGAATCTGTAAAGAGCTTTTGTGGTGAGGAACAAGAAATCCTGAAAGAAAGAACTCCCATGTGTGGCTAAGAACACCCAGGTGGAGTGCACAGACCCCATCCAGTCCCTGCCGGCCTCAGAAACGATGGGAAACAAAAGCAACCATGCTGAGGGCAGCCACCAGATCCCACTGGGACAAGGCACGACTCCCACAGGGAACAGGAGCACGGGAAAGCCAAAGGGAGCCACGTGCACAAACCCCCAGGGCAGGAGCAGGAGGAGAAGGAAGCAAACACTGTCCAGACACGTCACAGAGACCACAGAGAAAACAGATTAAATACCTTGATGGTGGAAGTTCGTACAGATAACAGGGGATCATCCACAAGATAGGACAATCCCTACGGACAACATGCCAACAGAAGATAAAAACACAATTCATTGTCCATTCCAGCATCCAGAAGTTTAGCCCCAGCACTGCATCTCTGGCCTCAGCATTCCAGCTCAAGTTTGAATGGGCAACAGAACCTCCTCTCAGGCCCCTCAACCAGAACCCTTCTGCCAATTCAGCTTTTGAGCGCTCTGTTGATGGGAACAGAGCAGAACCAGAGCAGCTTTACTGCCTTGGTCCTTTGAGAGCCAAAGGCAAACAAGGTTTCAGCTCTGATGCACAGAGCACAGGCTGGGATTGTTTTGCTGCTGTGTCACCAGTGGGGTTTGATCAAGCTCTGTGAAAGCACAGGAGAAGGGTTTGGGTTGAAGGGCTGGGCCCAAGGCACTCAGCACTTTGAGAAAATACAGCATGTGAATGTCCAGGCTCAGTCTGGGAGCTGGAACGGGAGGGAAAAACCTCCCTTTGTTTGAAGCAGCTCCGTCTGCTGTGGGAATATGACAAAGTAATCTCTGTGGTGGCAGCTCCAAGCACTCCAGGGTCACTTTGTCATCTGACACAGCAGATCTGGGGCCATTCACAGCCACTCAGCTGGAAGTGTGTGCCAGTGGCAGCCCAGACACCAGGCCAGTAAATGATGGACCCTGAGAATCCTCTGCCTGCTTTCAGAGGGTGAATTGCCCATTGAAACAAGCTCGCAACCATGGTACATTCCTCATTCCATTCCTGCAACTTGCTCACAAAATGACTCTTCAGTGTTTAAAAATGCTTTTACTGCAATTTAGATTTCCTGTTGCACAATGTGTTAATAGCTTATGTGGAGTACAGGATCTGCACACAAACCCATTGAACCTTCTGGCCTGATAATTCCAGGGCAGGATCCAAACCTGCTCTCTGATTTGGTGCTGCACCATGGCAATAACTGGCTGAAAAACACGAGGGAAACCCCTTGGTGCAGACTCTCCTTCTGAGTTTTAATCCAAATTCAAGCACCACTGTTATTGCCATTGATTGCTGAAAATCTGGAACATTTTCAGTCCCTGCCACTCACTGTCTGAGCAGGTTTGTGAGCTGAAGTGCTCAGCCTTTGCCAGTGTGGTGGGCTGACACAGCCAGGGTACCACACCCACTAATTAGGGCACCACACCGCTAATTAGGGCACACTTTGGTTCCTTCAGCCCCTGCGTGATGCTCACCTGCCCCTGCCCAGGTCAGAATTTCCATGAGCCTTTCCAGGACAGGGCTCAGCTCCTCTGTGCTGCAGCCCAGAGCGGGGCTGTGAAATGTGGGCACAGCTCCGAGGGGTTTGGGCAGAGAGCTTTAAACTGAAGAGTCAGGTTGTGAAATATCTGCTGGTAATGTGACATTGAAATAAAGGATGAGTTGTGTAAAACAGATTCGGGAGCCATTGGTACAGGAAGAATCAGTTCCTGCCCTCGCCCTGGGACCCTCAGAGCTCCCTGGGCTCAGGGCACTGCAATTATTCCTCAGGTTCCTCTGGTGTCTCTCTGAGGCCCCAGTGCTGCTTTTCCAGCACAAGCCAAACTGTGGAAGTGAAGGTGATTTGTCTAAAAAGAAACCCTTGCAAGTCAGAAATCAAAAGCACGCTTGATGATGGATGCAGATAGGAAAAGGCATGAATATTTCAAGTGTTAACCTCTCTCCATTCTCCCTAGAATGAATCATGGTATAGATAATGTGTTCTTTTACTGCAGAACCTTTTATATAAACCTGGAAGCAAAACATCTGTATCAAACAAGTATCTGAAATGTTCCCAAAGACTTCTGCTACGCAATCAGTCACTAATGCAAAATAAAACTCATTCCCAACACCTTGCAGGATGCAAACAGAGCAGTCATGCTGCAAAACTGGCTGTGGGATAAATCCCCTGCCCCTGCAAGCAGAGATGAGCAAAGCTCTGTGCAGCCTCTGAGCCCTGGGACAGGTTCATCCTCTCTGGGCCATCTCAGGGCTGAAGGTTCCTCTCCCCAGCCCCGGGCCCTGTGCCAGGCTGGGGCACCCAGCAGCATCTTCCTCCAAGGCAGCAGAGCTGGCCCCTGGTGCTGCTCACCCACCGAGGGGCTGATGTGGGGAAATGCACCTGGGGTCTCTCAGGGGCGCTGAAAAACGGAGACACCTTCCTCTGACATCTCCCTGAGCCCTGGTGACATCCCCGTGTGCCCAGAGGCTGAGGAGCTGCTGCTGGCTCTGTGCAGGGAGGGGACTGAGGGCAGCAGGTAACCCATCCTGTCCCTCTGCACAGGAATTCCTGCTCCCAGTGCTCAGAGAATGAGGTGAGACCCGCTGCAGACTGTTCTGGGGACCCCAGGATGGGTACCAGCCCCATAGGGATGTGCCAGGGGAGCCCAGGATGGGTCCCAGCCCCACAGGGATGTGCCAGGGGAGCCCAGGATGGGTACCAGCCCCAGGGGGATGTGCCAAGGGATGTGCCAGGGGAGCCCAGGATGGGTTCCAGCCCCATAGGGATGTGCCAGGTGTGCCCAGGGTGGGTCCCAGCCCCAGGGGGATGTTCTGGGGTCCCTCAGAGCCCCCCAGTGCAGCTCCCCCAGCCCCGCAGGGCCGTGCCCGTGCTGGTACTCACAGTTGTTTTTTCCAGGCAGTGCAGCAGATGGTGGTGTTGGCTCTCGATTAAGGAGGTGCCTTTGGTCATGTGCTGCTCCTCCTCGGTGGATCCCTGAGCAGCGCGGAGAGAGGAGGGAACAAAACCCAACAGGTGAAAAACCAAAGCCCAACAGGAGAACAACCGGAGCCAGCGGGGGCTGGCACGGGGGTGAGGAGGATTCCAGGGCTGCCAGCTCTCAGGGTTTCTCCTGACTCTCAGGAGCTTTCCTCGGGTTTCTATTAGTGATTTCCCTTGTCCAGCCCGGTGCACTCAGATGTGATTCCCAGCCTGTGTGTTCCTGGGTATTCCACAGCAAATACAGGAGGGGCTGAATCACCCTGTCAGGCTCAGGAACCAGCAGGCAAAGAAACAGGAGAAAACTCACAGAAAGGAGCCTGTGCTGCTGCACTGTCCCAAAACACAGCGAGTGAGCCTGCCGAGCCTGCCCTGCCCTCTGAATGGCAGCAGCAGCCTGGGTTAGGGCAGGGCAAAGCTGCCCTGGCAGAGCTGGCACCCTGTGCCAGCATTGCAGTGAAACACACCCCAGCATTAAATACTCTTAAATACTGTTCAATACCATTCAATGCCATTCAATGCCATTCAATACCGTTCAATACTGTTCAATACCATTCAATACCCTTCAATACTGTTCAATACCCTTCAATACTATTCAGTACCCTTCAATACTATTCAATGCCGTTCAATACTGTTCAATACTGTTCAATACTGTTCAATACCCTTCAATACCCTTCAATACCATTCAGTACCCTTCAATACTGTTCAATACCATTCAATACCGTTCAATACCCTTCAATACCCTTCACTACCCTTCAATACTGTGCCCAGTGCTGCCCTGCTCCGGGTGCCACTCCCAGCTGCTGCCGTGCTCCCCAAATGCAGCAATAACCGAGTGTGACAGAGCCAGAGCACAGCTGGAGTGGCACACTGAGGAATCTGGCTTCCTGAACACAGAATTAACAGATTCCTGTGGGAATGCAGCTTAGGCAGGTTATGGATTTTTTGTTGCTGTTGTTTTGGAAGATGAACATTCCCAGATGTATTTTTAGAAGCGGCCTAAAAAAAAAAAAATCAGTTCCATTTTTCTTATTAACAATGCTCCTGATGAGGTAACAGATCCAGCAGGCCCTGCTGGCTCCTGCTGAGATGACTGACTCCACTGGAGCCTGGCCTGGAGTGCTCCCCATGGAGCTCCCTGGGAGCCCTGAAGCAGAGATGATGCTGCACTGAAACGCTGGGAGCAGAGGGAGGAAGAGCACATATTGCAAACACTACCTTTTGATGAGGATTTGCCTGAGAGGAAAGCAAAATGGGGTCTGAAAGCCAAGGCAGAGCTTGCCCAGCTCTGGCAGGAGACCCAAGGCAGCTGTCAGGGCTGGCAGCCTCTCCCTCTGTCCCAGGGCAGTGCCAGGAGGGGCTGAGGCTCAGGGGCTGAGCTTTGCCTCCTCCTCCTCCTGAGCGGAGCCCCCGGGCCAGCCCAGGTGGGAAATGGGCGCCAGATGTGCAGCCCCAGCATCTGGCACTCTGGGAGCAGGGCTGAGGGAAGGGATCCTGCGGAGCTGGGCTCTGCACCCCGGGCTGCTGCAGGCAAACACAATCTGGGGCTGCAGCACAGGAGTTTGGCTGCAGTGAGGAGAGCTGAGCTCCCTGAGCAGGGATGCCAGGCTGGCAAGGCTTTGGTGCCAGTCACCATTCAGTTTGCTCTTGGAAGGCATTCAGGGAGCTGCTGTGGGAGGCTGCAGCACGCTGTGGTGTCAGCTCTGAAACCCAAAATTCTTCCCCTTTACCCCGGGAGCTGGTCCAGGGGCTGGGCTGGCCCTGCCCAGCCTCATATGGGGCTTGTGCAAAGGCACCAGAGCTCCCAGCCTGCTGCTCCCGGGGCATTCACCTCCTGGCACTGCAGCTAAAAGGGAATTTCAGCTGTACAAGGAGATTAGTGCTAAGAGGATATGTAGGCTTCTTCCATGGGAAGGATCTCACCATCCCTCGAGCACTTTTGACATAAAGCCCACTAAAAAAAAACCCTCTAAATGAGAAGAAAACAGTCTGAGCACTTCGTGTCGAGATGGCAAATGCCACAAATCCACACGTTTGTGGGGCACGAGCCTGCGGGAGCTGATCTCCTGCCTGCTGCTGTCCTTGGCTGGATCCTTCCCTTCCCTTCCCTCCCCTCTGCTGGGGGCTCTGGGCTGGAGACCCCTGGAGACCCCTGGAGCCCCCCCAGCTCCTCAGGGAACTCGTCCTGCTCCTGTCCCAGCCCTGCTGCTCCTCCCAGAGCAGGGCTGTGTCCCAGGGAGAGGGAAATTGAGGATTAGATCCCAAGTGAGGCTGCACAGATGAGTCCCGGGTGGCTCTGGGGCTCAGTCATCCTTCATCTCTCTGTCTTTGCTCCCCACGTGCACGGCAGGCTGATTTATTGGAAATGGAATCCATGAAATGTGCTAATACCTGCTCTGGTGTTGATCAGGCTTAATGTAATCACCTCCTCTCGTGTCTGCTGCTTCTGCTGAGCAATCTGAGTGCTTAAAACTTTCCTGAGCAGCCAGAGGCCTCTGGAGGCCTTTAAAAATAAACCCAGCACAGGCAGCCTGAGCCAGGAGCCAGGGAACATCTCCCTGTCCAGCTGGAGATGAGCAGAGAGTGCACATCAGCCTCCTGAGGGACACATGGAGGGCAGAGGGTGTTTCTGGTGAGGGCAGTGTGACCCAGCCCAGCCCCAGCAGCGCTGGCACAGAGCAGAGGGAGCTGAGAAAGAACCTGCTCCTGCCCACAGGGCAGCTCCCATCCAGCTCCTGTCCCATCTCCTGTCTCTGCTCCCATCCAGCTCCTGTCCCAGCTCCTGTCCCATCTCCCGTCCCCTCTCCCATCCCAGCTCCCGTCCCTGCTCCTGTCCCTGTCCCTGTCCCAGCCCCTGTCCCTGTCCCTGTCCCAGCAGCAGCAGCAGGGGCAGGGCTGTGACTCACCGGCAGCTCCAGGGTCTCGTTGAGCAGCCCGTTGCGCTTGCTGTGCAGGTAGGCGTTGGAGCTGCCCGTCTTGGCCACGCGGATCCGCGCCAGGCGCGCCTTCTGTGGGGAGACACGGCAGGGGCACGGGGTCAGGGACAGGGACACGGGGTCAGGGACACAGGGTCAGTGACACAGGGTCAGGGTCAGTGACACAGAGTCAGTGACACAGGATCAGTGACACAGGGTCAGTGACACAGGGTCAGGGTCAGGGACACGGGGTCAGGGACACAGGGTCAGGGACACGGCGTCAGGGTCAGTGACACAGGGTCAGTGACACAGGGTCAGGGTCAGTGACACAGGGTCAGGGTCAGTGACACAGGATCAGTGACACGGGGTCAGTGACACGGGGTCAGTGACACAGGGTCAGTGACACAGGGTCAGGGACACAGGGTCAGTGACACGGGGTCAGCGACACAGGGTCAGTGACGCAGGGTCAGGGTCAGTGACGCAGGGTCAGGGACACAGGATCAGGGACACAGGGTCAGTGACACAGGGTCAGGGACAGAGGGTCAGGGTCAGGGACACAGAGTCAGTGACACAGGGTCAGTGACACGGGGTCAGGGACACGGGGTCAGTGACGCAGGGTCAGGGACACGGGGTCAGTGACAGTGGGCTCAGGGCTGGGGACAGTGGGCTCAGGGCTGGGGACAGTGGGCTCAGGGCTGGGGGACAGTGGGCTCAGGGCTGGGGACAGTGGGCTCAGGGTTTGGGGACAGTGGGCTCAGGGCTGGGGACAGTGGGCTCAGGGTTTGGGGACAGTGGGCTCAGGGCTGGGGGACAGTGGGCTCAGGGCTGGGGACAGTGGGCTCAGGGTTTGGGGACAGTGGGCTCAGGGCTGGGGACAGTGGGCTCAGGGCTGGGGACAGTGGGCTCAGGGCTGGGGGACAGTGGGCTCAGGGCTGGGGACAGTGGGCTCAGGGTTTGGGGACAGTGGGCTCAGGGCTGGGGGACAGTGGGCTCAGGGCTGGGGACAGTGGGCTCAGGGTTTGGGGACAGTGGGCTCAGGGCTGGGGACAGTGGGCTCAGGGCTGGGGACAGTGGGCTCAGGGCTGGGGGACAGTGGGCTCAGGGTTTGGGGACAGTGGGCTCAGGGCTGGGGACAGTGGGCTCAGGGCTGAGGGACAGTGGGCTCAGGGCTGGGGGACAGTGGGCTCAGGGTTTGGGGACAGTGGGCTCAGGGCTTCGCGCGCGCTCTGCACGTGAGGCGCCTCCATTTCTCACCTTCCCCCCCCACCCTGTGCCCTCCCAACCCCTCTCTGTGTCTCAGCCCCGTCCTTGTCCCCTCTCTGCTCGGGCTGCAGCAGCACAGGGACAGAGGGCCCTGCAGTGGCACTGCTGCTTCATCAGCTGTGCCATCTGATAAAATGACTGTCCAAAAATACACACCTCCAGGGGACAGGACAGGTGATAAAAGCAGTCCAGAATAACGCCAACAAGAAAAACCAAGACCTTACCTCTTCCTTTTTGGTTATTTCTGATAATTCCTTTGAGCATTTTCGCTTTTCTTTTCAATTGCTGCCTGCTTCTCTGTCGAGTGATTTGCCTTTTTTCTTTTCTACTGTTAATTTATGACTCAAACGCCATTAAAAGTAAATACGTTAAATAGCTGCAGCTATTAAAAAATAATTACATTGTGCTGTAGTTTAAAATGCTGCATAATCCCTTAAATAACATGGAGCTCGTGATTTTCCCCTCTAATTAGAGGTGCTAATGGGTAAACGCTGTAGGAAGGGGAAAGGCAGGAGGCAAAAATCTGCAGTGGGTCCAGAGAGTGGAGCCATTTCAGGAGCCCTGTCCCTGTCCAGGTGAGAGCCACTCTGGCCCTCAGTGCTGAGAATATTTGCAGTATTTGTTTAACCTCAAGACCCTGTGCCCCTGCAGACAATTTCTCAGGCAGAGGCACCCGTGGGGTAAAGTTGGCAGCTTTAATTGGGTGACGCAGACTCTGACCAGGCTGAGAAATAGGTCTTCCTTTGACCCCCCAAAACGGGGACGTCTGAAATTGGCTTTATTTTCTAGAGTTCACCTAGATTTCCTTGTCCCATTTTAATGTTGAGCCTCCTGATCAGTGTGAGATCAGTGAGATCTCGGTGCTGGGCCAAGGAACTGCCTGGGACAGGGGCAAGGCACAGGCTGAGAGCACAATGAAAATGAAACTGGATCTTCACTTTTTCCTTTTCTGAACCTTTCCCAAGCTGCTGGGCTGCTCCAGGCCCTGCAAAGGACTGGCCTAAGGCTGTGACCTGGCACAGATCCATGGGGACTGCTGCTGTGGAATGGGGACACTGAGCAATATTTCCCTTTCCAGGTGCATGGCATTGTTCCTCTGTCCTGATAATTGCATCGCCATTAAATGGTTCCTTCTGAACACAAGCACGTCCCTTTGTGAGTCTGTTCCTTACATTCCACAGGGATCTCTCTCCCCTACTCAGGAGTGGATTTTGGGTGCAGTGCTGGTTTTTCCAGGGCTGCTCTGGTGGTCACCACCATCTGAGGGTTCCTGTTTCTCTCTGTGCCTGATAAAATATCAGCTCCTTTGCTGGAGGAATTGGCAGTGCCCAGCTCACCTCACCTGTCACAGGAAGGTTCATCCTCATCTCCAGTTCAGTCAGTTGTTAACGTGGATTCAGTCTCAGGCTGTTGTAATGAACATTATTCCCTTTGCCTCCAGGCTAGCAGGGGATCAAATATTAATAGCTGTACTCCATGTGGAGTGGAGATGGTTCTGAGGTCTGCTCCCTTTTCCTTTTGAAACAGGGCCACTCGCTATCTAAATAATTAAGCCCCACAGCTTTTGTAGTTGAGAACAGACGTTGTTATTTTAAAAAATGTCAGTGGGGCAGGACAGAAGTTAATCCTGCTCTCCTGCACAAAGGATGGGCTGGGATCGTCTCAGCGCCCAACTCCGGTCCCCATCGTGATTAAATTTGGTAGATATCTTGATTAACTCAGCTAGAGAAGTTAATTAAAATTGGTGCCTAAAATTGGTTTGGCCCTCCAGACAGTTTCCTCCATTGGAGTAGAAACGACTTTAAAACAAGAGCTCAGGTTTTTCTGTGAATGTGCAAATGCGAATTTTCTGTGAGCGTCTCTGCCGGGTGGCACAAGCTCTGCCTGGCCTTGGGTACCTGTCCTGTGTCTCTGCAGGCTCTGACAGCACAGAAGGGTTTAAGATCTTCCAGATTCTGCCAGTTTTTACCACACGTGGGCAGGTTTTTGTCATCCCTGTCCTGCAGAGCTCCTGGCCTGGGCACAGAGGATGGGCAGGCGCGGGGCTGGGGTCCTCAGCTGCAAACATCATCCTGGGGGGGATGGCTGTCTTTGCACCTTCTCCCCCAAAAGTGACAGACTAAAGGTCACCGGGGCCGGGCCTGAGCTCACAGCTACTGAAATAACCCCTGCACAGGAGGCTAAAAAAGGAAAAGCAAACGGCACACTGTGTCTGCATGGAGATGGGAGAGGAGTTGCTAGGAAACCACAGGATCTCAAAATGCATATGACCTAATCTGGAAGATAATTTATATGATGAAAATAATAATACTAATGACAGCCACTTACAGGTTAGAATGATTAATTTGGTTATCTGGGAGCCCACGTGTTTCTCAGAGCAGGATGGAAGGCAGGGCTCAGGAACCTGTGGGCTCTGCTGGTTTTTCAGAACCTGGGGGCTCAGAATCAGGGAAGACCTGCACAGGTGGGGAGGGCGCAGCCTCCTGGGGGTCTGCACTTCCCAAAGGGACTGGCAGAGGAGAGGGAAGAGCCTGAGCTCATCCTGTTGCTGTCTGGAGAAGTGCAGGGAGCAGGAGCTGCTGGCTGGGAGAAATGCTTACCAGATGGCAGGCTCAGGAAACAGCTAATTATTATTTATTAATGATTTTCATCCAGTTCTTATGGAGATAACGCTCACTCTTGATTTATGTGGGATAAAAAACTATTAAGCTACAACCCATGACACGATTCCATATTAGCCAGACCACTTCAGCTTTCCAGATCTCCTGTCCTTGAGCGAGCAGGGAGTGCAGGACCTGGAGGCAGGGACCCTGCAGCTGTTTTAGCACCATCACTCTCAGGATGGGGCTGGAAAGGACCCCTGGACTCAAATCAGAGCTCACCTGGTCTGACTGTGCAGAGCCACCTCCACCCATGGCCAGGTGGGTTTGGAGCTGTTCCAAACACTGCACACCTGAGGGTATTTAAATATTAATGAGATCTCCACCCCTGGTCCAGGTGATTTTGAATTGCTCCAGACCCTGCACACCTGAGGGTATTTAGCCATTAATGAGGTCTCCACCCTGTCCATTTGGTTTTGGGTCTCTCCAAACCCTGCACACCTGAAGGTATTTAAATATTAACGAGGTCTCCACCCCTGTCCAGGTGGTTTTGGGTCTCTCCAAACTTGCACACCTGAAGGTATTTAAATATTAACGAGGTCTACACCCCTGTCCAGGTGGTTTTGGGTCTCTCCACACCCTGCACACCTGAAGGTATTTATCCATTAATGAGGTCTCCACCCCGTGTCCAGGTGATTTTGAATTGCTCCAGACCCTGCACACCTGAGGATATTTATCCATTAACGAGGTCTCCACCCCTGTCCAGGTGGTTTTGGATCTCTCCAAACTTGCACACCTGAGGGTATTTATCCATTAACGAGGTCTCCACCCCTGTCCAGGTGGTTTTGTCCAGGTGGTTTTGGGTCTCTCCACACCCTGCACACCTGGTGTTAATCAGCCCCCTCAGAGCTGTCCCTGTGAGGCCACAGTCCCTCCTCAGCCTCTCCTCACGTGAGAGGGGCTCTGTCCCATCTCCCTTTACTGCTAAAACTGCACCACGAGGTTTCCTGGCAGAAAGTGAAGCTACTCAAGGTAATTAATCATGTTTTTCATGCTAATTCCTCAATAATGAATAGTTTGAATGTTATTGGTGATTGGTGCAGCAGGTGAGCAGCACTGGGTGTTTAAGGCTGAGATGAAGCCGCTCTCCAAAGTCACCAGTGGAGTGCTTTGGATCTGGTTTTTATTCTCAAGGTGAAATATGAAACATTATTTATGATAAATATTTTATTTTCTTGCTTTTGTCTGCATCTGTTGCTTGTTTGGGGTTTGGATTTAAGTCCTGGATGGAAAGGACTTAGTTGATTCTGGAAGGTGAAAAAGGTAACAAGCAGATTGCAGAGTTAAACAGAGCACAGACTGCTGCCGGATCTAAGAGGAACTTTTTCTTCTCCTTTTCACTTTTCTAAGAAACAAAGTGTGCACATTTGGATTTTACTTCCTCTCAAACCTTTACGTTTCATGGCTTTTGAGCCAAGTTCAAATATTCTGTCACTTTTGCTTTGGGGGAGATGTCATAGAGCTGCATATGGAAATTAGGTAGTGCAGAACTCATTATATTCCTATATAATTTGACAGAAGCACTTGCAGTCAGACCTTGATCTTATTTTGGGCCTCTTCATTACTTTCCAGGGATGAAAGATCCCCCTCTCCTCCTCTGTGCCTCTCCTTTTGATGCTACCTTACCCTTGGCACCATTAAAGCAACAGAACATCATTTCCAATGAACTTTATCGTTTAATCTTCTCCAACGCTGAGGAACATCGTGTTCAGGCTATTTATAGGACAATGCACAGAATCCTGAGTTTAATGGGTCTGGGCCTCTCCCAGCACAGATCCTGGTTGAGCAGGGAGCTTCCAAAGGGTCGCACAGGGCAGGGCTGGCAGGGGGCTCAGGCAGCCCTGGGGCACTGCTCCCCTCCTGCTGGAAACTCCTTTTTGTCCATTCTCACCTTGAGCTCAACCAGCTCTGGCTCGGATTTAGTGAGGCTCTCACTCCTGGGGGATATTTGTTTCGGAAATTCTTTCTTCTGTTCAGAAAGTTCCCTGTGATTTCCAGCCTGTGTTGTGTGTGTGTTCATGCACCCAGCCAGGCCACAGCCACACCTTGAGCTGGGTAAGGACTCATTTAGGCACTGTTTTCCCTTGGCTGAATTTTGTTTTACACAGTTGCTGCAGCTTGGCTGAACCTCAAAGCTTCCTCTCTGCTGAAGCTCCCACAGCAGCAGCTGAGTGACAAAACCTCCTCTCCTCCCTTCTTGAAATAGAACAAAAGAAATTCCTACACACATTTTCTGTAGTGTGAATGCTGGAACAGGTGTTTGGAGCTTGGGTCAGAATTGCTCCAAGGATGTCATTAAAGAGGTGCCCGATTGTAGTGGAATAATCTGGAATAACTGGAATTGTTGTGGGGTGTAAATCAGGCTGTCAGAACTTGTCTAGAAACTTACTATTTTTAAAGAAATCCCAAGAAATGTTTTTCTGCATCGTGAATTGGGATGCTGCTGTTCAGCATCAGTCCAAAGCAAGGCTCAGCGTTTCACTGCAAGCCAAGCGTGATGAGCAGCTGTCTGCCTGTGATTTATCTGTCTGTCCTTCCTTATCTGTGTTTTCAGAGCTCCCTTTTATGACATCGTTCACACAGCTCACACCCCCAATTAATGGCTCTGAAGTGTTCGGGGCTGGAGGAATTAGCAGAGTTTGGTCTGGTGTCACATGCCAGGTGCTGGCCCTGATGGATGAGCACTAATTAATGAATGAATTAATTAATGGTGTGCAGCCCGTGGCAGCCCAGGGAGGGTCACCCTGGGGGACAGGGCCCTGCTGGCAGCACTGGGGGGCTGACCCCAGCCCCATCCCCTTCTCCATGTGGGACACCTCAGCCCCAACTGAGCAAAGGGTTTCTGGCTGAGTGCTTTGATCCAGGGCTCCTTGGTGAGGCAATTCCAGCCGGCTTTTATTCTGACATCTGGGATGGAGGAGGCAGCACGAGCCCCTGCAGCTGCTCCAGCTGTGCTACAGAACGGGAACATCTGTCCTGGCTGCCACCAGCCTGGGCACGGGACAGCCAGGACAGGGACCCGGGGCTGGGGTGACCCAGCAGGGCCTGGGGGCCTCCCCATCCCAGGCTGTGCTCTGGACAGCACTGAGACACCATGGGAAACTGAAAATACTCGGGGAGCAGCTCCTGGGCACTGAAAATGCACGGGGAGCAGCTCCTGGGCACTGAAAATACACAGGGAGCAGCTCCTGGGCACTGAAAATACACGGGGAGCAGCTCCTGGGCACTGAAAATACCCGGGGAGCAGCTCCTGGGCACTGAAAATGCGCGGGGAGCAGCTCCTGGGCACTGAAAATACACGGGGAGCAGCTCCTGGGCACTGAAAATGCACGGGGAGCAGCTCCTGGGCACTGAAAATACACGGGGAGCAGCTCCTGGGTAGGTGTGCAAGGCGTTCCAGCTGGGCCACTGCTGACAGCAGCCTGGAATATCTGGATGTATGGGCTTGCTTTGGAGCTGAAGCCATAAACTGGAGCTCGCTGATTTCAGCCCTTCCTCTCAGAGGAGACAGCTCCTTGTCTCATACAATTTGGGACTCGGGGAATTTGGAATAGCTGAGCTGATGGAAAATGTTATTTTGCTTTCCTCGATGATATGAAAGGAAAGAGGCAGGATTCCTGGTTGGCTAATTTGTGTGTTTGGGATTTTTCCCCTGAACTCTATTAGGGGATGTGACAAACAGAGAAAGAGGTACCTAGCCCAGCAAAAATGAAATATCTTCTAAAAAAATAATAAAAAAAGCTTTTTTCTCCCTGTCAAAGACTGTTAAATATCAACAACAACAAAAACATATTCCACACAGATTCCTTCTGGTTGAAAAAAACATGTTCTTTAAATGTCAGCCAGCTCCAGTTTTAACCTTATTGTTTCTCTCTCCCCCTAAGTTCCCAACCCCATCCCCTGCTGGCACTGAGTCATGTTCTGATGCTGAGCCCCCCTTAGACAGCTCCAGTCACTCTTCCTGGCCACGCTCTGAAGCTCAGTAACCCACCTCCAAAATTTAGGGTGTCAGCTGAAAAGCAGAACATTTCAAAGCTGACTCCCCTGCTCTGTGGCAAATCAATGATTACAATGGCCTGGTTATTGACAGCTGTGTGGGCTGCCTTCCTCATAGGCAGGGGATGACACAAACCCAGATTCAGCCTTTTGCAGCACCACTCCCCTCTCTGAGCCCTGCTGCAGATCCCCAGGGTCTGGAACAGGCTGTTCCTGCATCCTCCTGAGGAGCAATCAGGCATTGGTGTCCCTGCTCGTCCTTCCTTTTGGCTGGAGCCCCTTGCAAGCATCTCCATAGTTACCCCTGAGGGGAGGGGAGAGCCTCAATCCATGCCCATGGGAGAACTTCCCTCCATCCCCTTCCCTTCCTCTCCCCATGGAAGAACCTCTCTCCATCTCCAGGGAAGAGCCTCCCTCCATCCCCTTTCCTCTCCCCATGGAAGAACCTCTCTCCGTGCCCATGGAAGAGCCTCCCTCCATCCCCTTTCCTGTCCCCATGCCAGCCTCCCTGGCCGCTGCTGGAGCTGCTCAGTGATGGATCCTTCCCTCCACGCCCAGACAAGCTGTCCCCTGGCCTGCCTCCCCCGTTTGTCCCCTCTGCTCTCCCCCAGCCTGGCGCTGCTCAGCGTTCTGCCCCATGTGGGAGCAGCTCTACAGAACTGCTCTGTCCTGGCAGCCCTTGCCGTGCCTCAGTCTGCGTTTGGCTCTCTCCTGGAAGCTCACAGCCCCAGGGTGGAACGAGAGCCTGCCTCCAGGCGTGTGCGGTGCCTTGCTTGCTCTCAGGGAGCCAAAGGGCACGAGATGATAAATGAAATGAATTGCACACCTCCGAGGCTGCAGTCGTCAGAAGCACATTTAGTGCAGGCTTGAAATCAAGCCCTGTGATTAGCCAGGGCTGGGTTTGTTGGCAGCCCCTGTGGAACTGAGGCCGTGCCAATCCCCTGGGATTATCAGCTATTCCAGCAGCAAGGCTCATTTAGCAAATCTAACTATTACAGATAAATGCACTTCAAGCAGGGCTGGGCTTTTCTTTTCCCCACAGCATCTCTGAGCATTTCCATTTCCCTGCTGCTGTGGTTCCCCATTTTGTGAGAGGCTGCCCTGGGCCTGTGCTCACCCCTGGTTCTGCAACCATGGGCTGTGCCTGGGCCTGTGCTCAGCCCTGGTTCTGCAACCACGGGCTGCTCTCCCTCCCCGCTGCTGCCAAAGGAGCAGCATCTCAGAGCTGTCAGCAGCTGCCTCTGCCTTTCCTCGCCGGGGTGGGCAGGTGGGAGGTGCTGTCCCCCACCCAGCTCCTGTCTCCTTCTCCTCCTGCTGCAAGCTGAGCACAGAGAGGGGCTCCTCCAGCATCATCTGAATTACAAAGTCACTCCATTGTCAAGCCTTCCAAGTGTCACATTCTCTTTTAAATCCGAGGCTGTGACATTCACTGAAGAACAGCACCGTTTCAAAGTCAGGGATGTCTATTCTTAGCACATCAGTCAAAAAAAGGGGGGGGGGGGGGAAGAAAAAGTCGTTGGGGAAGGAAAAAACACAACAGTTTTACCAAAATGAACCTTGTCACAAATGATCAATTCATCTCCCAGTCACACTGACCTGCTCCTTGCTGCATGCCAGAGGACAGAATTTGATACCACAGCACAATGAATTAAGATTTGCCAGATCTCCTGGTAATTAATTGTCTCACAGCACAGGTTTGGCAAAGAATAATTTATCTTTAAAGCGATTAGATCACTGGTAGCTGGGTTTTGTGTTTTACTGGGGTTTGTTCTTTTTAAGGAACATTTCTCCTCAGTTAGTTGAAGAATAGATGCTGATGAGTAACAGCCACCTCCTGGTATTTTATTCACGTTACTTAAATTCCTCTTCCTGCTAGACCAGAGCCCCCTCAGCAGTTGGGAGGCGAAGTTAGGGCTGAGCAGAGCCAGAGGGGCTGGGCTGGGCTCGGGATTTTGGAGTGCAGCCCTTGGGAATGTCACTCCAGCCAGCCTGATGCTCCTGAGGGGATGGGAGAGACTTCTGCCTTTGTTATTGGTCACTGGAAAATCACAGTCTGAGCCCATATAAAAAGTTAATAGTGTCTATAGCCTTGTCTTGAAATCTCCCTGTGCATCATGAGAGTTATGATTCTCAAACTAAACAGAACTTTCAGAGCATTTATCCTGGTACCTGCCCAAGAAACTGCTCCTCCCTTCAAAGAGAACAAGAACTCACTGAATTCCTGGTGTGCTCCTAAATTCTGTTGTAAGGAGCCTCTGCTGGTGGGTTCTTCATATTCAGGGACTGAGAGAGCAAAGGGATTTTTCCAACCTTCTTGCAAAAGCCATGCAAATGTCTTTGTAACTTCAACGAGATGGGGGCAGAGTTTTAACTGCTTCTGAAGATGGGATTCAGTTCAGTGTGGGATGATGCTGGAACAAGTGTGGTATCAAAGCAGATCCTTACTGTCCCCCTGCACACCCTGACCAGCTCCAGAGGCACTGTCACTAACGTGCTTCTCTCCCTTTCCTGCTTTTTAGTATTCATGCAGTGCTGATCATGTGAAAATTACTCACACTTCTGACTTGAGAAAAGTTTCTTAACTGAGAAATTCCACCAATATCAAGGGAATTAGAAATTCAAATGGGGGGAAATTATACACTGTGTGTGTCAATACAGCAAAGCTTTATAAAAGCTGCAATCAATCACATTGGCATCAAAGGTGCTGGGACTTTTCCCTGTTACCAAGTGGATCACAGGCCAAAGGAAGAGCTGAATTGGAGGAAGAAAGCTTGGTTTGCTCCTGGAGAGAGGGGCTGCCCTGTGCAGGAACCCAGACCTGCAGTCAGCCCTGGGTTATACCTAAGTCTGGCCTGGCCATTGCTCGGTGCCTGGCTGGACTCTGGAGCAGCTCCTGTCTCTGTGTTGATGCTTTGGGCAATGCCCAATTCCTGCCTGGCTGGGTTCTGGAGCAGCTCCTGTCTCTGTGTTGATGCTTTGGGTAATGCCCAGTTCCTGCCTGGCCCATTGCTCTGGAGCAGCTCCTGTCTCTGGTTGGTGCTTTGGGCAATGCCCTGTTCCTGCCTGGCCCATTGTTCTGGAGCAGCTCCTGTCTCTGTTTGGTGCTTTGGGCAATGCCCAGTTCCTGCCTGGCCCATTGCTCTGGAGCAGCTCCTGTCTCTGTGTTGATGCTTTGGGTAATGCCCAGTTCCTGCCTGGCCCATTGCTCTGTGCCTGGCTGGGCTCTGGAGCAGCTCCTGTCTCTGGTTGGTGCTTTGGGTAATGCCCAGTTCCTGCCTGGCTGGGTTCTGGAGCAGCTCCTGTCTCTGGCTGGTGCTTTGGGCAATGCCCAATTCCTGCCTGGCTGGGCTCTGGAGCAGCTCCTGTCTCTGTTTGGTGCTGCTGCAGCAGAACCAGAGCTCTCTGTCAAAGGCTTCAGTTCTTGGATGGGCTACTGGGCATTGTCCCCATGAACCTTCCCCTGAGCGTCCCTGTCCTTCCCTTTGACACCTGCCCTGCTCCTGTCTCAGTGCAATCCCAATCGCTCGTGCCTGGTGCAGCCTCACTTCAGACAGCTCTGAAACCACTGAAATTCACTGCAAGGCTGCCCCGACCCCTCTGGATGCCAGTGCCAGCTGCTGCAGAGGGCACAGAGTGGGCTTGGCCGTACCTGTGCCCCCTTTATCTCTGCTGTGCTGTGTGATCAAACCCACACCTCTCCCTCCACACCTCACCCCCGTGCGCCCTGTCCAGCCTCAGGCAGGGTTTGCACAGCCCAGCAGGGATGTGCTGAGGCTGCAGCTCATTCCTGCACCTTCCTGCTACTCCCCTTCTGCGCTGTGACTGCCAAATGTTGTGGTTTTGTAGGTCTTGTCTCTGAGCTCTCTGCTGTCAGCTCCCTGAGATGCAAGAGGTAGGCACGGCCCAGATGCTTGCCTGGAGCACAAATAACACATTTTTCTACTACTGTTCTCCATCAGGTCCCCTGAGTCTTGCATTTCTGGCAGGCAGCATTCCATGGGGAGAAAAAGAACCTCAGGCCTTTGGTTTGCAGTTGTTGTAAAAACCTGATTCTGGCTGTGGCGTAATTTAGCAGATTGAAATAGAGATATAGTAAATCTGTTATACTCTCTCAGTGACTCAGTGAGCTTCCACTGGCAAAAACTGTTCAGAATTTGGAATATTCAGTAATCTCTTCACATTTCCAGGGGCTTTTGTGTATTCCCAGTGTCCAGCCCCAGCTTTGAGGGGTTTGTGTGCTGATAAGTGCGTGCTGCTGGATGGGTGTATTTGAAACCACAGAGAGACAGCAAGGAGCGAAGCAGCCGGGAGGATAAACAGCTCCTGGGGATGATTTAAGGGGTTTGTGCACACAGCCATCTATTTGCTTCAGACAAGGAAGTGGGAAAGGTGAGCAAGAGCAGCCCTGCTGCCCCTGCTGCTGAAAACACCCCAGCACAGAGTGTGCAGGGGAGAGGCCTGAGGGTGCATTGTGGTGGGGGCACGTTCTGTTCCCAAGGCAGGATGTGTAAATTACCCTGGGTGGACTTTGGGCCAGCCAGTGTTCAAGTTTTGTGGGATCATACAAGTTTATTGTGCTAGAAATGTGGCTGGGTAAGTCATCATCTGGGTGTAATTTTATGACTTGTAGTAGGAGAATTTTGTACAAGAATCCATGCAGTTGTGTGTGAGGTTTCCTCATTAACCTGGTGTGAAATGGCTCAGAGCTGGATGCCACTGGAACATCAGAACATGTGGGGGGGGTTCTGCAGCTGAAACTTGACAACAATGGTTTGTCAGACCACAAGTCCTGGAGGAAAGCCAAGCAGGAATCCCCGTGGCACGTTTAGTTCTATTTTGGGGTGTGTGTTTTGTTCTGGGGCACTGGCAGTCCAGTGCCTCCCCTGCTCTGGGGCACTGGGTGTCCCTCAGTGCCTGCTGCAGGCTGTGGCTCTGGGCCCTGCCTCTGTGTGTTCGTGCTGTTCTGGGGCTGGGGGAGTTTGTCTGTCCCTTCCCCAGAGCCCTGGGGGCGTTGGCAGGATTTGGCCTCGGGGTGGGAGCGGTTTGGGGCTGGTTTTGAGGGCATTATCTGGGCATGCAGGGACTGAGCAGGGCTGCACAGGGTGCCCGCAGCGCCCATGACCCAGAAGGGGATGGACAGACAGACAGACAGGGGTCACTCACCTTCTGTGCCCGCAGTGCCCAGGAGGGGATGGACAGACAGACAGATAGACAGAGGTAACTCACCTTCGGTGCCCATGCTGGCCCTGGCCCAGGATGGACAGACAGACAGACAGACAGGCTTTCTCACCTTCTGTGCCCGCAGTGCCCAGGAGGGGATGGACAGAAAGACAGACAGACAGACAGACAGACAGACAGAGGTAACTCACCTTCTGTGCCCATGCTGGCCCTGCCCCAGGAGGGACAGACAGACAGACAGACAGGCTCACCCACCTTCTGTGCCCACAGTGCCCAGGAGGCTCAGACAGACAGACAGACAGGCTCACCCACCTTCTGTGCCTGGTGTTTGTTGGCGCCCTGGCCCAGGACAGACAGACAGACAGACAGGCTCACCCACCTTCTGCGCCCGGCGCTTGTCGGCGCGCTGGTTCTGGTGGCCCAGGATGGACAGACAGACAGACAGACAGGCTCACCCACCTTCTGCACCCAGCGCTTGTCGGCGCGCTGGTTCTGCCCCAGGACGGACAGACAGACAGACAGACAGACAGGCTCACCCACCTTCTGCGCCCGGCGCTTGTCGGCGCGCTGGTTCTGGTGGTAGATGCGGCTGAAGTTGGAGACGATGACGGGCACGGGCAGGGCGATCACCAGCACCCCGCTGAGGGAGCAGATGGAGCCAAAGATCTTCCCCGCGATGGTCTTGGGCACCATGTCCCCGTAGCTGTGGGCAAAGCACACGGGAGAGCCCTGCTGAGACCCCTCCTGAGAGCCCTGAGCCCTGCTGAGACCCCTGAGCCCTCCTGAGCCCTCCTGAGAGCCCAAGCCCTGCCGGGGTCTGGGCAGCTCCAGGGTGGCACCAGAGCTCGGAGCCCCATGCCAGGGACAGCCCCTGGAGCTGCCCCTGGGCTGGGCACAGCCCCTGCCCTGCCTGGCAGCCCAGCCCAGCCCAGCCCAGCCCAGCTCAGGGCACACAGCCCCTGTGCAGGGCAGCAGTGCTGCTCAGCATCTCCCGGGGTTGGAATTCACAGCCTCGCTCCCCTGTGCCCCCTCCCCATGCAGATGAGCTCCAGCAAACCCCAAACTCTGCCTCTGCTGGGGAGCAGCTCGCAGATTTTCATTCCCTGGCATCCAGGTGCAAACGAGGACTGATTGACACTTCCATTTCAAAGCCCAGCAGTTTCCCTGCCATCTGCACAGGCAGAAATTTGGGGCTTGTTCAAAGTCTGCATTCAGTAAAAGGTGAATTCTCAGGGACATGAGACCAGCTGGAAAATATCCACACAAAGCTCTGCACTGGGTTGGACCCAACAACCTCCTGCTGTAATTTGTGTTGCATAGAGAGAAGTGGAGCTGTGCAGAGGAGGCCACGGGGATGCTCTGAGGGCTGGAGCCCCTCTGCTCTGGAGAAAATCTGAAAACTGAAAATTGAAATCTAAACCAGCCCCTGGTTGCTATCAGATGGCTTTAGGGATTTCTGTGGTTATCTTTGAGGTGTTCTGCTGCTGGGTGCAGCAAATGTTGAAAGGAGAAATGATTTATTTCAATTGAGGCTTTATTTTGACATGTGATGTCAGTCTATGACCAGCAAAGAGCTTTGAGGGGAAAAGACTTGAGCTAAGAATAATTTACATCCAGGAGGAAAAACAAACATTTCAAACCACCTTTTTTGTCAGCTGCACTCCCGTCCCCCTGCAAGAACCTGATGGAATGAGGGGCTCAGTAAGAGCAGGACTCCTCGCATGTTAAATGCTTCAGGCAAGGTTTATTTATCCCGAGCAGAATCCTTCTCCTGCCTTCACCCACACCAAAACCCCTCAGAATACCTCAAATCAATAGATGCCTCTTCATGTCTATTAACTTCTTAGCTGCTGCTTTATGCAAAGATCATTTCAAAGCTCTTGCTAAGTGACAAGTTCTTCTACCTCATTTAACACTGCTCTAAAAAAAAATCTCTCTTCTGCTGCTGGCCCTTAACACAATAAGGCTGAAAATTAATCATATGCCTCAAACATGATCTCAGTGACCTGGAGCATGGAGAAAAAGCCCTTCTGTGCATTTGCAGAGAGTATAATAATAAGTGTCTGGCTCACAGTCTGGCTCAGGGAGTTTTGTTCTTACATGCAGACTGAGAGTTACCTCATTACTGGGGACTTGAGAGAAGTGCTTTGAAACAGCAGGAAAGATCAAACCCTGGGAGCGGGAAGGGTTTGCGGGGAGATGGAGAAGTTCCTTGGCAAACCTCCTGTGGGAGGAGGAGCCCTGAGAGCTCTGCATGGCCGGGGCTCAGGGCCAGCCCTGCCCTGGTGGCACTGGGCACAGGCAGCTCTCCATGGAGCATCCTCCTGGTCCCTGCCCTGGGCATCTGCCTCTGGGACACCTGGGGACATCTGACCTGTGATGTGGCACCTGGGGACACCTCCTGCGTTCCCACTGGGCTGACCTGTGGTGCAAATGCCAGCCCTGAGGTCTGGGGATGTCTCAGCTTTGTTTCTCAGGGCCGGAGCCAGCCAGAGCTCCAAGTCCATCCCTGGCACTGCCCGAGAGCCTCCCCTGACTTTGCCAGGGCCTCTGAGCTGCAGTTGTTCTGCTGCTCTGTTGGCACCCTCAGCTCCTGCAATATTCATTGCTGAGGGACTATTTCTGTCCTGATGCTGCCACAAGGCACTAATGGCCCCGTGGCATATTTATATCAGCTACGGTGCCAATAAACTCAGCTGTTGGATTCCAGTTGCTGCTAATTAGGCATTTCAACCCCAAAACTTCTTTTCCCCAGACTGGAATGGGAGAACCCAACTTTCCCATTAAATTATTTAGTACAAGGCAACTTGTCATCTAAAAAACTTCTACAGAAAGTGGATTTAAGCAGTTCATCACTAATCTCATGAGAGCAGAGAGAGGAGGGAGGAGCTGGCTCGGGATTAACATGCAGAGGGTCTGAGGGGTGCTTGAGCTGCACAGCACAACAGGAGCTGCCAACACTGCCAGGAATGCACTCGGATCCCAACACCCTGAGCCATTTCCAGCTGCTGAACTCAGTGCAAGGTTCACCTGGTGGAGGGAGGACAAGATGAGATTTGAGGCTGGACAAAGCTGAACAGCTCCCGGGCTGGGGCACACACAAGGCTCTCCCCTGGGGCAGGATTTCAGCCTCACAGCCCTTGGGGAGCTGCTTTGTTCTCCAACCTTTTGCCCGGGACACGAGAGGCAAAGGAAGATTTTGCTCCAGCCTGGAAGTGTCTGCTTTAGGACAATAGGGACAGAATATATCATTATGTGCTGTACAATAGACCATGATTCTGAGAGCCTCTTGCATGGAAGAGCTGGAATAAAGCATGGAATTAGCATGTGGCTCTCCAGGTGCCTGAGAGCCTTTTCTGTGCTCCGAGCGATTCCCTGGGCAGTGTTGTGGCTCACACAAAGGAGGGGAAATGGCCAGAATTCAGCTGGAAGGGTTCAGGGGCATTGCCAGACTGAAATATTGCACGGACAGCTCTGCCCCTCCATCTCACAGGTCCCAGGGAATCCTGCTAAGGCTGCTTTGAGCCCCAGAGCAATAACGACAGCGGAGCAAACTCTGCTCACTCCTCTCCTGGTGAAAGAGCAGGGAATTCCCAGCTGGGCAGGGCTGGGGCCCTGGGTCTCTGCTTTGGGGTTTAATTCAGCTCTGCTCACCCACCCTGCTGGAATGAGCCCCAGAGCTCGCCGGTGCTGCTCCACCACGGAAAGCTTTGGGCTGGAAGGGACCTTCTAAAAGCCATTTATTCCACATTTGCAGCGCCTCGGGCTGCTCAGAGCCCCATCCTCCCCAGCTGGGATGTCGCCAGGGGTGTCCAGCTGTGTTTTGCAGGTCCCAGGAGCACAGACTGGGCTGGGCTGGGACCCTCTGCAGGGCTGTGAGCAGAGCCACGATGGCTCTGAGGCAGGAGAATCTGCAAACAGGCTGTCAAATGCCAGCCTCGAGCAGCAAATCAGCCGTGCCGGGGAAGTACAGAGCCTATTTCATGCTAGGATTCTTTTACATTAAATATCCTTATTTTCTGCCTTGTTTGGAGCTGGGCACTTCCCCAGCTGGGCATTCAGCTGTGAGATCTGGCATCCTTTCACACTTCTGTTTTCTTTTTCCCTGGCATCATTCACTTGGTGATGTTTTCATGGCTGCTCTGGAAATTGTGCTGCGATTCCAGCCCTCAGCCAGGCATGAGGGATGAGGGCTGGAGATGCCTATCAGCTCCAGCAGCAGCTTATCTCCAGCGCTTGGATTCACTTGGATTTTTAGCAAAGCTGCGGTCAGCAGTTGCTTAGTAGGGATTTTCCACGTGAAGTTGCCTTTTTGATATTGTTCTGGTTTATAAATTCGTATTTCTGACTGAGTTTTGTGTGATAAAAGGACAGAAATGAATTCAGAATTGTCCTCCTCTGAGGAGAAGCAAGTTCTGTTGCTTCTGCAGTGAGGAGGAGCATCGGGAAGGGAGGAAGGTCATTCCCTGCTGGGTTTCCAGGGCAGGCTGGACCAACCCTCAGCAGAGCCAGGTCAAGGGACACGCTGAGCTTGGAGCCAGTTCCAGGCTGCCCTTGGCTCCAGCTGGACAGAAAAGGGGACCTGAGAGCAACTGGTGGCAGGAATGTTCCTCCCAACAGCAGCAGGAAAAGGAGTGTTTGTGAGGAAAGGAACAAACTAAGTAGGTTATTTAATACACACGGGGTGGAGAATACTTCATATATTAACACTGGATCCATTTATTCCTCCTGGCTTGGATCAGCTCCTCAGCCCGTAGGCAGTTAAAACAGATGGTCTGAATTTGGGTAACATTCAGACCTTGAGTTGAAGCTAAAAATGGAATTTCATTGGCAGGAAAAGTAGGTCAGAAAGCGAAAGCCCCTCGTCCTAAAATGATGAAAGGCTCCTAATCAAGTGTTCCCTATTACCATTCATTAACCAGAGCAGGGGAAGAAATATCAGAGACCTCTGCAGAGGGGATGGCAATGGGGTTTATTTCTGCTTTATCCCGGTCAGTGAGGGCTCATTTGGGGTTTATTTCTGTTTCACCCAAAGGTCAATGAGGGCTCATTTGGGGTTTATTTCTCTATTTTACCCCAATCATGGAGGGCTGATTTGGGGTTTATTTCTGTTTCACCCCAGGGGCTGATTTGGGGTTTATTTCTCTGTTTCAGTCAGTGAGGGCTCATTTGGGGTTTATTTCTCTATTTTACCCCAATCATGGAGGGCTGATTTGGGGTTTATTTCTGTTTCACCCCAGGGGCTGATTTGGGGTTTATTTCTCTGTTTCAGTCAGTGAGGGCTCATTTGGGGTTTATTTCTCTATTTTACCCCAATCATGGAGGGCTGATTTGGGGTTTATTTCTGTTTCACCCCAGGGGCTGATTTGGGGTTTATTTCTCAGTTGTGCCCCGCGCAGTGAGGCTGCAGGGCCAGCACAGGAAGGGCCATTCCCACCCCAGTCCTGCATTCCTCCGGCTGGGATTTCTCCTCCTGGCCCCAAGTGATGCTCTCAGCCTCCCTGCCTTCCACAGCCATCCAGCATCAAGAGCATGCTTGAAATATGAGGAACAAGTGCTGAGTATTATTGTCCATCTGATGCAGGCATCTGGCGTGAGAGAGCTGAGTGCTGCTCAGTAATGCCCACTTTTTAAAAAGTGTTTGTTTTAATGGAAAATAAAATGTCCCGGATTAAGGCATTATTTATTTCTGGCTGCACACACTAAAGGCCTTTTAAATTACTTCATTCATTATTAATTCAAGAAGAATCCTCATATTACTCAGAGTGAAAACCTTACACAATTACCTGCTCAGAGAACCCTTTTTTCTGCATCTCAGCTCTCTGTAAAAGGAACTTTTTGGAGAACATAGAGGCAGGAGAGGGCAGGCAGTGCATTGAGCAATTAGACTTTCCTCCTAATAGCAGGGCTGAAGGCTCCCTGCCCTGTCTTAAATCCTTAACTGTGGTGTCAGCTTAAAGGAAATGCTGGCTTTTTGCTTTCATTTCATCCTCATCTTTTTCTTTTCTGTCTTTTTAAGCAGCTCGAGTGTCCATGCTGAGCCATGTCACATTCCAAATGATCCACATACTGTGCATTTTAATGAGCTGCTAACACTGATTATACAAAAAGCAATCTCAGAAATATTTACTGAGTCCAAAAAAAAAAAAAAAGCCTTTAGGGAACTAATTAGCTTTTTAAGAATTGGCTTTCTGAAAGCTTCAGACTCTGGGAAAGTTGAACTTGGAATCAGTTTCAAAGTTGAAGGAGTGAAGGAGTGGCTGGAAGAAAAGGGAGTGAGCTGTAATGGAGTATTTGTAACAGGGTATTGCCCATGCCAGGCTCCTCTGCATGGGACAGGAGATGCACTGGAAGCTGAACACATAATAAATAATAGAGAGAGAGACAGGAAATGTGATTATTATGCAGAGAAAAGCCACGTAATGTCTGGATCCTTTGTCAGGTTTCTGCAGCCTTTCTGGGGTTGATCAGAGAGGGACAAAATCCTTGTTCCTGAGCAGGTCCCTCCCCCAGGGTTTCTCCCAACACGGATATTGGGAACTCACTGCACTCCAGAGAGTGAGAAAATGAGAAAATCCCAGTTAGTTTGGCACAGAGCTGGTTCAAGTTTCCATTTCCTGGATGTGAAATGCAATGCAAGGTGTTCATATTCCCTGAATATTTACTTCTGTCCCTTCCAAGGTGATCCCAAAATGTGCCATTTGTCATCAGATGGTAACAGATAAAAGGAATGCAGAATTCCCCTGGGCCAGGCCTGCAGCACAAACTTTTGAAGTGAAAGTAACAAAAGCCAATGGAGAATAGAGGCTGGTTTGTGAATAGTTCAATTCCCTTTGTCTGTATTTGATTAAAACCACCTCAGATTTAACAGGATTTTTCTTTCAAATAGAAAGAAAATCAAGAAGAAAAATAGCCCTGCCTGGAAGTCCCTGTTAGCTCCTTCTCCCTGGCAGAGTTTTATCACTCTCAGCAGAGCCGAGGCGGGGCTGGGGAAGTTTGCAGTGATGGATGGTGTCACCTCAGATGTTACCAGCCCTGGCTGCTGGCTGCTCCTCCCTCCTGCAGGATGCAGGCAGCGTGCCAGGGTGTGAAATTCCCTCTGGGAGCCCCCGGGGGTCAGGGACCCAGCAATGTCCCCCAGCCCTGCAGGGGCTCAGGGTCACCTTCCCCAGCTCAGGGCTCCTGTCCTGATCCTGTCCCCCTCTGCAGGTCTGGGACAGCTCTGAGACCCCAGAGCCTGGCACAAGGCGCAGCAGGGAGAGCTGAGTGCCAGGGGTTTGTTCTCTGGGTTTGTCCTCTGGTTTGGGGGGTTCATTGCCAGGGGTTTGTCCTCTGGTTTTGGGGGTTTTATGGCCAGGGGTTTGTTCTCTGGATCTTTGGGGGTTTTATGGCCAGAGGTTTGTTCTCTGGTTTGGGGGGTTTATTGCCAGAGGTTTGTTCTCTGGGTTTGTCCTCTGGTTTGGGGGGTTCATTGCCAGAGGTTTATTCTCTGGTTTTGGGGGTTTTATGGCCAGGGGTTTGTCCTCTGGTTTTTGGGGTTTCATTGCCAGGGGTTTGTCCTCTGGTTTTGGGGGTTTATGGTCAGAGGTTTGTTCTCTGGTTTTGGGGGTTTATGGCCAGGGGTTTGTTCTCTGGTTTTGGGGGTTTATGGTCAGAGGTTTGTTCACTGGATCTTTGGGGGTTCATTGCCAGGGGTTTGTTCTCTGGATCTTTGGGGGTTCATTGCCAGGGGTTTGTTCTCTGGTTTTGGGGGTTCATTGCAGAGTCCTGGCTGGTTCAGGCTGCAGAGATCTGTGAGGTGCTCCAGGCAGGCATTATCCAGCAGCACCCCCGTGTCCAGCACTGTCCCCCCAGGCCACATCCACACATTTCCAGCACTCCAGGGATGGTGATCCCAGCCCCTTTCCCTGAAGGAATTGTTCCTAAAATCCAACCTGGCCCTCCCCTGGCTGAACTCGAGGCTGTTTCCTCCTGTCCTGTGGCTTCTCCCAGGGAGAAGAGACTGATGGCAATAAAGGGAAACAGAGCAGGTTCCAATAAAGGGAAACAGAGCAGATTTCTCAGTGCTCTGCTTTAGGACAAGCAGTGGCTGAGCTCTAAGCTGCTGGATTCAGCTCACAGATTTCCTCTGATTTTGGCACATTTGTGCCTTTGGTGTCCCGGGGGCAGTTAAGCCCCTGCAAGTCTAAACCCTCTTTTATCCAGTGCTAGATCAAAAATGCCTCCTAAAAATATCTCAAATTGAGCAGGTCTGAGTGAGGGCAATCACCTCTCCCTCCCTCTGAGGAAGACAGGAAGAGAACAGGAACAGGATTTGTCCTTCCCCAAACTGAGGAGCTGCTGAAGCCCAGGACAGAACCCCAGAATGGTTTGGGCTGGAAGGGACCTGGAAAATCATCCCATGCAGGGGGCTGGGATCCAACACTGGTGCAGCTACAGCTGTCTGTCCCTAAAAGGATTTTGGGCTCTTTTCCAACCTTTCTGATGCCCTGTGCTTGGTCCTGGTGCTGCAGGAACCCGGGCAGTGCATCCCAGCTGCTGCTCTGCTGCGAGTGAAGTTTTCTTGCTGTTTTTGTTTTTAAAATGAAATTATTTTCTGTTAAAATGAATGGGTGGCTTCAGGCTTTAATGGAACCAGAGGTTTCCCAGTAAAATGAGCCTTATTCCCATCATTGTGCTCAATAATCTTATCTCCTGTAGGAGCTCTGTGCCCTGAAAGCAGAGGCAGAGCTCCCCTGGCCATCAGTGGGAGAGGCAGGGTTGGTGTCGGGGCAGGTTTGGGGTCCTGGCAGGTTTGGTGTTGGTTTTGGGGCAGGTTTGGGGTCCTGGCAGGAAAACGAGGGTGGAGCTGGGGCTGACTTACAGAGCTCACGTACCCCCAGCCTTGCTGGCATTTCTGAGGATGAGCTGGGAAGGTTTTGTGATTTTTATTTCATTTATTTGGTATAATCGTTGTGCCTGAACAGGAAAACAGCCTGATCCTTGTCTCTGTCCTGTCTCAATCTCATCTGTAACACAGAACAGCCAGAGTTCCTTGCCTTGCTGGGGGAACAGAGTGCTTAAGCACTAAGCCCTGGTAATCCAGTTTGTTTTCCTACCCGTAGCTGTAATGTGAAGATATGCACAGCCTGTGCCTGATGTAAGCACTGAGATCATGACAGGCTCCCAAATCCTTTTATTTTAATATTTATTCAGTTGATAAACTTTATGTTTTTGTCCTTCATCTGTCATTTCCAGCAGGGGATTCAGCCCCAAGGCAGCTCCCATTCCTTCCTCTTCCCTCTGCCTGGGGATTTATTGGCACAGGAGCCCTGCAGGTGCCACAGGTGAAGGGAGAGGCTCTGGGGGATGGCACTCAGCTCTCTGTGTGACCTTGGGCAGCTCTGTCCTCCTCAGTCTCTCCTGAAAGTGAGAGCAATCCTTTCCCCCATCCCCAGTCTCCTCCTGCTCTTTGTCCAAGGGACTCTGCTCTTTGCACTGGCAGTGCCCAGGCACTATTTCCACAGTCATTATTTACACTTAGATTTAGCATTCATATTATCCAGAACATGGCATTAATAATATCAAAATGCCACTTTATACCACGCTTAAAATCAGATTTTCCTATTGGAAATCAATGAGAACATCTTCCTAAAAATCCAGTGACCTGCCTGTCCCTCCTTATGTAAGAAGTGTCTATATTTATCAGCGCTGATATCAGCTGCTGGGCTACCTGGCTGCTCATGGCGTGCACAGACTCCTGAGGTTCCGTGTTTCTCACACAGCCAGCCCTGTCAGGAGAGGAGGGTTTTGCTTTGCACAAGGTTTCCCTCCTGTCCAAGGCCTGCAGGGGAAGGGCCCCAGCCCCAGGATCCTCTCTGCAATGGATCTGTGTACATTGCACATGGCACACGGCGCTGCCCTCTCCATCACACAGGGCCTGGGGCTCTGCTTGCTGAGCTGAATGCTTTGTGTTCATCTGGAGCCTTTATCCATACACAGGTATATGGCTGCACATCCATCTCCTGCATCTGAGTCAGTCTGGGCTGTAATCAGTAAAAAATTGCAGGACAACTTCATCACCTGTAAGCATTCTGTTGGGAAAATGTGCAGCACCAGCAGGAATTCAGATTAAAGATGTTAAAAAAAAATGCATCTTTTCATCAGTGCTTTCCTCCTCATTAAACACAGAGTTTGCTCATAAGCATTTCCCAAATAAAAAGGGAGAAATAGGTAAAAGCAAATACTCTGCAATTAAGCTCCCTTGAATTTCCCCAGAAGGTTCACCTGAGCTTAATTTAATATCCCCTCATTCCTCCCGAGCCACCTGTTTGGCTGGGCTGCAAAAAGAGGAGTGAGGAGGGGGGGGGGTCTGTCCTGCAGAGCTGGAACAGAGCCCCCAGACCCTGCAGGGACAGGGACAGAGCCCCCAGACCCTGCAGGGACAGGAACAGAGCCCCCAATCCCTGCAGGAGCTGGAACAGAGCCCCCAAACCCTGCAGGGACAGAGCCCCCAGACCCTACAGGGACAGGAACAGAGCCCCCAAACCCTGCAGGGACAGGGACAGAGCCCCCAGACCCTGCAGGGACAGGAACAGAGCCCCCAATCCCTGCAGGGACAGGGACAGAGCCCCCAGACCCTGCAGGGACAGGAACAGAGCCCTCAAACCCTGCAGGAACAGGGACATAGCCCCCAGACCCTGCAGGGACAGGGACAGAGCCCCCAATCCCTGCAGGGACAGGAACAGAGCCCCCAATCCCTGCAAGGACAGAGCCCCCAAACCCTGCAAGGACAGAGCCCCCAGACCCTGCAAGAACAGGAACAGAGCCCCCAAACCCTGCAGGGACAGAGCCCCCAAACCCTGCAAGGACAGAGCCCCCAGACCCTGCAAGAACAGAGCCCCCCAAACCCTGCAGGGACAGAGCCCCCAAACCCTGCAGGAACAGGAACAGAGCCCCCAAACCCTGCAAGGACAGAGCCCCCAGACCCTGCAGGGACAGGGACAGAGCCCCCAGACCTGCAGGGACAGGGACAGAGCCCCCAAACCCTGCAGGGACAGAGCCCCCAAACCCTGCAGGGACAGAGCCCCCAAACCCTGCAGGGACAGAGCCCCCAAACCCTGCAGGGACAGAGCCCCCAGACCCTGCAGGGCTGGAACAGAGCCCCCAGACCCTGCAGGAGCTGTAGGTTTCCCTCTGGAACAGGAGCATGTGCTGGATCCAGGTGCAGCCCAGGTCTCACCTGAGTGAGCTCCACTGAAGGGCAGGGCTGGGGCAAGTCAGACCAAGCTCAAATCTCTCTGAGGCTTTTTCCTTTTCTTTCCCTTTTTTTGTTTTCCTTTTCCATGCCAGTGTAATGTTCTCTGCCTTCACACTTGCTGGTATTTCAACATTAGGTGTGGCTTAACAAAAATCAGGTTTTTAATCAAAGTAAAATGTCAACGAAATTCATTCCCTGGAGGCTGCTCTGAGGTTTCACTTCTGCGGTTCACACCAGGGCAGAAGGAGTTGTTTGGGGAGTGCTTTAATATTCATGAGGTGCTGGTTCAGTGCTGTTTCAGATGTAGACTCCTGTAAGGTCCTCTGGGCAGGTAAATGGACTGGTTTGACTTTCAGTGATTTTTCACACATAACCAACTCCGTGGATCAGCAAGGGCTGGCCTTCAGCTGGGCAATTTTCAAAGTGCATTTCTATTCATGAGCTGTCTGGCAGCCACTATTTCACAGCCACAGGAGGTGTTTAGATTTACAAAGGTGTTTAGATTTACAGAGAGGGGATCTGGAGCGGCTCATGGCTTGGCCTTGGTGCTGCTGAATTTGTGCTCAGGGTGGTTTGTGAGTGCTGGGGGCGCCTGCCTGGGAGCTGCCCCTGGGCAGGGCAGGATGGCAGGACAAGCCCAGAACCTTCCTCAGAGTGAAATCTGCTGCTCCACCTGCTCTGCTGCAGATTGGCTGCGTGGGAGGGAATCTTTGAATTCTGAAGTTGCCAAAAAAAAAGAAAAGAAAAAGAAAGTTGTTCCCAAGTCCTGCTGCTCTGGACCAGGTGGTGGACCATGCTGTGGATGCTGTTTCAAGGAACCTGACTGTTCACTGCTCTCCAGGCCCACCTGGGCAGGGCAGTGTGCTCAGACCATGCTGTAGATGCAGTTTTGTTGTTTTTAGGACCCTGGCTGTTCCGGGCAGGGCAGTGTGCTCAGACCACGCTGTACCTGTTGTTTTGTTGTTTTTAGGACCCTGGCTGCTCTGGGCAGGGCACTGTGCTCAGACCACGCTGTACCTGTTGTTTTGTTGTTTTTGGGACCCTGGCTGTTCTGGGCAGGGCACTGTGCTCAGACCATGCTGTAGATGTTGTTTTGTTGTTTTTTAGGGCCCTGGCTGTTCCGGGCAGGGCACTGTGCTCAGACCACACTGTACCTGTTGTTTCTATGACCCTGGCCGCTCTCCAGGCCCACCTGGGCAGGTCCTGGCTCACCTGGGAGGGCAGAGGAGCAGGACCCTGCCCTGGCAGTGCCGCTCACACGGATCCCTCCTGCCTCCCTGCTGAGCGCTGCCCATGGTGCTGCTTTGGAGCCATTCCGGAGTCTTTGCCTGCCTTGAAAAGAACTCGATGCTTGTGTGGTTTTATGCAAATCGGCTCCGTCTGTCACTGCCTATTGTACGTAAAGGGGCTGGGAAATGCTTTTTTAGCAATGCACGAGGCTATTTCTGCTGAAATAACCACCGTAAGCACTTCCATGACACAGTGTTGTTTTCCATAATTGTAGCACAATTACCCACGGATAAAAATCAAGGATGATTCTTACAGCTGGCCCAGAGACAGAATGGAAAGTTGGTATTTCAGAGTTCTGCCGAATCAGAACATTGAGTTGGGACAGGGGGTGCCAGCTCAGCCAATGCCCTGGGGAAGGTGGCAAAGCCCAGGGAGGGGTTGGCACCACCCTGGTGCTGCTCCCCGGGCATCTCCCCACACCTTCCCCACCTCGGGAGGGCTTCAGGTGTGGAGATCATGCAGATCTGGGCTGGTTGTGAACCAGGGCTCTAAAATCCCAGCACAGCAGCCATTTCCCTGCCTCACTGTGGCTTTCAAATGGTTATTAATAAAACATAACACTGCCTATGTCTTGATGCAGAGAGACCTTAGTCCTAGTACAAGCCCTCCCATCTATTATTTATACAAGCATTTAACAGCTTGACATATTTCAGCAGTAACACCAGGCACTTGTTTGCAAACCAGAATTAGTAACAAAATCTGAGAGACTTCAAAAGGGTTTTTTACATGCATGTGACTGCATAGGAACCATCCCTGGGTCCCAGCAGGAATGATGGGGATTGTGCTGTTTTCTGAGATTTTCAGCAGTTTCACCTCTCGCCTTCTATCTCCAGGTTAGAAGAGCCATTCCAGCCAGGGAGTATTTCATATACCTGTGTCTATATATAATATCTCTCTCTCTATATATATATATATCTATATATAATATCTCTATATATATGGCTGCTAATTTAATTTATATATGTGCAGGGATTGGGCGAGAAGTGAAGAGATAAATTGTGCTGCCTTATTAGAATGAGGAAAGCTGATTGTCTTTCCCTGCCTGCTCCCACTCCTGGTGGATGGATGGATGGATGATGGATGGATCCATGGATCCATGGATGGATGATGGATGGATGGATGATGGATGAATGGAGGAATGGATGGATGAATGGATCCATGGATGGATGGATGGATGGATGGATGAGGGATGGATGGATGGATCCATGGACGGATGGATCCACGGATGCTCCCCTGAGTGGAAGACTCCCAGGCTGCTGCTGAGGGCTCAGAGAGGTTTAAGAGCACTTTCCAAAGCCAGGGAATGACCACTGCAGTGCCAAAGGCTCCTCGGAGCAGTGTCCCTGAGCTGAGCTGTGGTGACCAGAAAACCTGGCTGGGGAAGGCCAGGGCTCCCAGCAATGCTGCTCCAAAGCAGGGAGGGAGGCACAGAGCTCCAGGCAATCAGATCCTGCACTTCCACCTCTGTACCCTTGAAAACAATAACAAATCTCCTGTAATCAGTGAAAATAAACAGGAGGAGCCCAAGTCCCAAGAATAAAGTGAGGAAGCTCTATTAAATGTTTAGAGAAAAACTCATTGATCCTGCACTACTGAATAGAGGGAATTTTATGGTTGACTTTGAGGGAAGCAAAAACAAGTCTTTGAACTGGATTACTTCTTATTTTCATAGCACTGTAGAAAGTATCTCCAGCTCATATGAAAACGAGTCAGTGTTATCTGCCCTTCCAGGGCACTGAAGCTTGGAGAGTGTGAGCCTTTGGAAATCAAGCAGGAAATGGGTGACAGATCGAAATTTCTCCACCTTCAGTCCACTGAAAGGGCCTTGTAGAAACAAAGTGACTTTTCTTTGTGTTCTCCAAAGGTGAGGATTCACATGATGAGCCTGAACCTGCTTTTCCAGCTCCTTGCTGGTGGTGTAGGTTAAACACTCAGAAGTGGGTTACCAAGGACTCGAGTGCTGAAGAACAAATATTCCTCTGGTGACTTCTTGGTGGCCTAGTTCTGGGCCAGCAAAGTCAGAGGAGACAGAACACTTCAAATCCCACTGAACAAGTGCAGGAGGCACTTTCAGGAGAGGTCTAGGGAGATGTGCAAAGGGAAAAGGCACCGCTGGCTCTGGGGGCTGCTGGGTTGGTTGGTTTGCAGCTCCTGGGGAGGGAGCAGGGTCAGGAGGGCCTGGCTGGGCTGGAGATCAGCACATTGCCCTTGGACCACCCCCAGGTGCCTCTTCTCCATCCCCTTCCCCTCTGAAACGTGGCACTGCTGCTGACCCAGCCCTTTAATTCGTTATGTGTTTGGATTTGATTAGAAATTGCATTCAGTTCTTCACTGAATGAAAAGGAAAGAGCCCTTCAGCTGTCAAATGCTGTCTCTGGTCACTGGAACAGAGCCCAGGTGTTTTACAGGTGCTGCCCTCGGAATGCCCTTCCCAGGGACTCACAGCCTGCTCGGGACAGGGGACAGAGAGGATGCAGGCTCTGGTATTTAAAGGTTTTATGGGACGTGAAATAATTTTGCTGGTTAAAAGCTAAACTTTATAGTGTTTCTATTTTTAATTCAATATTAATTGCAGAAGACAGCTCTGGAATTGACTGTTCAGATCATTTAATCCATATAGATGACCTTTAGGTTGAATTTATTCTCTCAGGCTTACACTGCCCTTCAACCCCATCTGGGCACTGACCTCATCTCCAGGCCTCCTCCACTCTTAATTAGAAAGATGCCAAGCCCACGCTCCTCTTTAATGTTTATTAATGCTGCTCTGCTGAGGATCCTGCAGGAGCTGCTGATTACTGCTGTAAACTTTCCCAGGCACTGCTCTGTGTGCAAACAGCCGAGTGATTCCTCCTCAGCCTTGGAGCCTCAGGTGCACTTCAAAGGGGCCAGAAAGGGGAGCAGTTTCTCCTGGAGTTGAGAAGCAAACCCACCCTCCTATGCTCCTTCGGTGGAATAGAAGCATTACTTGAAAAATCTCTTTATTTTTTTCTTCCCTCTCCCAACCACCTTAATTCAGTTCTTTTGATGCTGATAAGCAGCTTTGTGCAGCATGAAATTTCCTACCAGGAGTCTGAGTTGCCTGAGAATTCAGGTATAAAACCAAACCACTGGCCAGCAAGAAAATGTGTGTCCGTGTGCTGAGAGCTCTGAAAGGATTAGGTTCATTTGCAAATCTCTGTTTGCTGCTGTGAGATGTGATTCCACTTCTGCCAGTGCACAAGTACAAGCACCAGGATGGTTAGAGGCTGAAAAGTTCATTAAAAAGGCAAGTTAATGACAAGGGTAATCCAGCCTGCTCTGTTTGCTTGTCTGTGGGACCCTGGGAGCAGAGACCTGACCCAGAGAGGAGGGCTCAGTTTGCACTTTAAATTTCTGGAGTTCCTCTGGCACACCTGCTCGTGGTTTCTACTGCTCTGCTGCTGATGTGCATTGAACGATGTGAAAGCAAAGATAAAACAAAAAGATCCACCCCAAAACCCAAAAATCCACCCCAGAGCACAGGGACAGTGTCAGGAGCCCAGAGAGGCTCTGGCTCCCAGCACATCCCTGCCCACAGCGCTGGGCCAGGGAGCAGCTCTCACTCCTGTGCCCCAGAACCGTGCAGATTCTGATGCTGCAGTGCCTGATGTCATTGCACAGGGCAGGGGGGAATGCAAAACAACGGAAAGCATTTAAATTATTATTCCTTCCAAATCTGCTTTTGCCCTCTGAGGTGACAGTAACCACCTTGGTGCTGTTGAGGATAACTGAGGCCTGTCAGGGTGCTGCTCCAGCTGGGGGATTTGACACATGGATCAAGCCCCTTAAGCCTGCTCCTGAGGATTTGGAGATTTTTGTAAAGCTCAAATGCACAAAGCAGCCTGTGAGCTGTGGCTGCTGGATGGATCAATGCAGCTGCATTTGACTTTTCAAACAAAAGCTGCCACGTTCCTTCTCTTGCCTCCTCTCCTGGAGTTTCCATTTCATGTTTGATAATACTGCTGCTGAGCTCACTGTTGTTTTCCAGCAAGAGCCCCCTTAAAGCAGGCAAAAAAAACCCTAAGAAGGAAATCCATGAGCTCTTTGAGCACATTTCCTGGACCCCTCTCTTTCTCTGCCCTCCTTATAACAGCAAGGCTATTACAATTCCAGCCTGGACATAAAGCAGCCAGGTTCTCCAGCTGGGAAGTTTGAAATGTTTGTGCTAAGGAGCACAGAAGGGCTTTGGCAGCAGCTGGTTTGAAGGGACCCCCAGTTCCCCACCAGTTCCCCACCAGTTCCCCACCAGTTCCCCCCAGTTCCCCCATTGTCCCAGATTCCCAGCCCTGGTGACATTTGGCCCTGCACACCTGTGCCCGGGGGGAGCTGGGTTTGGTTGCCCCCAGCTGCTGCTCCTGGGCCAGACAAAGCCCCAGGGCTGCCCCCAGGGTGTCTGTCTGTCTGTCCTGGCACAGGATGGCACTGGGGCACTGCGGATCTGCTGTGAGCACCAACACCTTCCCCTCTGGGCACCTGCTGCAGCTCCTGGAGCCTCAGCACAGCCTGAGCCAGCCCTGCACAGCTCTGTGGTGCTTTTCTGAATGGACAGCAGAAGTAAATCTGATTATTTCTCAGCCACGCGTTGCTGTCTGTAATTGCCCAGATTTGGACTTTAATTAGTCAGCTTGCTGCCTCAGCACAGGGCTGGACAAGGCAAGAACAGTCACAGGAAATGCTGAGTGTCCTCTCCTCATCACACCCAGGCACACCTCTGTCCTTGTACTTGTCTCCTGAGAGGTTGTGATTAGGCCCTGGATCTAACATTGCTGTTAGGTCACACCTGATTTGTGTATTTGTGTATTTGTGTTTGCATTCCCTTTGCTCCTGTACCTTGCTGTATTTTTGGTGTTGTTCTGCAAGCTGGTTTTGTACAGCAGGAAAAGAGACCCTGGCAGTGAAACTTGACTGAAATCCATCTGTGCAATTTGCACCTTTACTCATCTCCCACACCTGTAATGATTTTCACAGGCAGATGAGTTTTGAGCACAAGTGCTTCAGGAACAGCTACTCCAGACCAAGGCCTGCATTACACAAATCCAATTTTAAAATTAAATTTCCGATGCCTAGAGAAAAAGATTGCAGGGAGCTAAAAAAAGCCCAGAATCTGATGGTGAATATGAATATACCAGCAAGTCACACTTCAATAAACCTCAGAGCAGGAGCAGTCCCTGGAAGAAATGCTCAGCTTTAACCTCTGGCTGCAGGCTGAGCCTGCACGTGGCAGCCCCTCAAGCCCTCATCCCACTCCTTTGGCTCCCTGGCTGGACAATTTTCCTCCTGCAAAGCAATGCTGGGCTGCTTGACTGTGTATTTCCAACCACTTCAATCCTGGGGCAATGGCTTCAATAAATACAAACTGTGGGACTCCTGCCTGGGTCTGCAGTGGGAATCTGCTCTATCATACAGATGGAAGCAGTGCAGCTGCACTTGTTAATTGAGTATACACCAAACATATGGCAGTACACCTCCAGACCAACAGCCACACAGCTCTCTGGGATGCAATTAGCTCTTGTGCATGCACAAAGACTCCAAAAACGCACAAGTGCTGACCTCTGAGGGGTGGAATTGCTGCTGCTAAACTGCGGCACCTCCGTGGCAGGAGTGGTTTTGTCATCACTGAAATGCTGCTGAGGTTGGGCTGTTCAAAAGAAAGAGAAATCCCCAAATTTCTTCTATTTCTGATCTCCTTTGGTGCACAGCTCCTACATTAGAGCTTTGTCTCTGAGGAACCAGAGCAGTGGCTCAGGGAAAGCAAGACAGCCCCAGAGGGAATGATCTTCCACTCTCTGCAGTTTGTGCAGCTCTTTCTGCAGGTTTGAAATAGATGGAGAATTCCTGAACACTCTTACTGGCTGATACAGACACTGCCATTCCTGGTGTGCTCACAACAACAAAATCCTGTCCCAGACAGTAAATAATTGAGAAAATAACAGTATAGGGTCTGTAATGTTCCATCACTGGCTGTTATCTGTGCAGGGGCAGTGCTGGGTGCCCAAACCCTAGAGAGGGACAAGGAGCACCAGCCCAGGTGAGGAGAGGCTGTCTCTGGATGGGACAAACCCCCTGACCCTGAGGACACCTGGATTTCAGCCAGACCGAGCTCCAGCTGCTGCCTCAGAGAGGAGGAGCAAGGAGCCCCCCAGGACAGCTGGGACCTCTTTCCCACGGGTGTTTTTTTACTCAATTCCCTGTGGGAACCTGTTTCCCACAGATGTTTTTTCCCAATTCCAGAGGATCCTGCCAGGGATCCTGCCTGGGTGTGCAGCAGCTCCCTCCTCTTGCTCAAACCACTCAAAAGGCTCGGGGCTTTACATAAAATGGTTTGTGCCTCATAGGGCTTGAAGAGTGGGGAACTTCACCCTTGGTAGTGAATTCGTGGGGGTTATTATTTATTATTTGGGCTTGAAGAGTATAAATTGGTAGTGAATTGGTAAGGGGCTGTTATTTATTGTGTGGGCTCACATTTCCAGCAGCTGGTGCTGCAGCTGGCTGCACGTTTTGTCCCCAGAAAGGGCGACTTTGGGGCAGCGAATTGATGTGAGTGAGCCCGTGTGAGCACTGCCCAGTGCAGACACAGAGCCAGACTCAGAGGAGCTCCTGGAGATAAAACCAGGCTCAGCCCTGCCTTCTTCCTCCTGCACTGGAGATGGATGTCACCTCCTAGGACGGGCACTTAACACTGGCTTTCCTTATTGCCAGCCTGCTGCAGCAGCCTATAATTAGTTTTCGCACCTTGGCCGTGTTTAACTCCCCTCTGTCTCATCTGTTAATCTGCTAACAAGCAGCAAATGTGTTTTCGTCTGGGCTCCGAATGGGAGGCCAAGACCTCATAGTTCACCTTCTGAGGGAGCTGCTCGGAGGGCACAGTTCTTAAATAATTTTCAAATATCTTGTATTCATGTAGTTTTTACAGCCTGAACAAAAATGAGATTGTATATCTTAATATTAATGCAGAAAGTTGTAAATGGACTAAAAGCTAATAGCATAAAATAATCTTTAATTTCCTTTTGGTGCAGGGAAATGATTTTATATGAGCAAGGTACCAGTCTGACAGCCTGGAAGCACCTTCCATGAGTTGAGCAAACCAAGCAGCTCCTGTTCTACCGGTGCTGTGGCAGTTTAGGGGGGCTGTTCCAAAAGAGGCCTTTAGTGGGTATTTGGGGAGTGAATTCCCACAGAATTCAGATTAGTGCAGGAGTTGCACTCTGCTAAACACAGGTTTAGGAGATGGCAGACTGAACACGGGTTTTAATTTAATAGAGGTGAACTTCTCCCTCCTCCAGTGCCGTTCTGGGAATCTCCAGCTGAAGTTTTGACTTCATGGGTCACATCTCCCTTGTCTGGACACAAATGAAGAACAGCTCCTTTTTCATTCGCCCCCAGATTTGAGCTCGGTGTTACAGCAGTGGTTGCCTCTGTGCTGCTGCATCTGGAATATCAAATTTGAGCTGATCTGAGCTGGTCAGAGCAGGGCTGACCCCGTCCTGCTCGTCTCCCAGCGCTGCCATGCCAGGCTCACACAGGCGTGTGCTGCTCCTGTGTGTCAGCCCGGCTTTATTCATTTGTTTCTTTATTTATCTCTCCATCACTCCCTGCAGTTGTTTGCATAAGAACGGAGATTAAAACTCCCGCAGTAATGGCTGGAGCTGGAATTGGATTCTGAGCCTGCGGCCCCGGCTGATTGGAGCTGGCAGGGGCTCTGCAGAGGCTCCCCTGGTTGGGGGTGATGTCCTGGCCTGGCCCGGCTGCCCCCCCAGATTAGGGCAAGATTGTTCTTCCATTTTCGTGTTCTGCAGCTCTCGCCGCCCAAGGCAATCAGTGGGAGCCGCCTGTGCCATTTGTCCTAAGTCTCTTTTCCAAAGAGCTGCGCTGATCGCCGACCTTTTCTATTCCCATTGTTAATCCCCCTCCCTCCTTCAGTGCTCTGGTCATTTACTAATCCCAGCTGCCGTGTGCGTGGATGTGGGGAGATGGAAACCTAATCTCAATGAGGTTTTCATTCTCTGGCTAATGTACTTAGAGAGATTCGCAGGATTGAAGCTGGTTTTAGGGTTGGTAGTGCAGCAGATGCCCAAATGCCCACTGCTACCTGGCCTGGGGAAGGGAATCCAGACAGCCATGGATTTGGCTGGGCTTTATCCAAATGCAGGCTGGTTTTATAGTTATAAATTGCACTCTTATCCTTCCTGATAATTTCACTGAGACACAAGTGGTCTGTTAAGAGGTTTGGAGCCTTTCCCAACCAAGGAGCTTCTTCAGACAGGAGATGGGCTGAGCCAGAGCCCCTCTGTGGAGCAGAGCAGGACCTCCAGCCTCAGGGGGCACCAGGGGAAGTTAGGATTGGATTTCAAGGAAAATTTCCTCCCAGAAGGGGCTGTCAGGCAATGGAACAGTCTGCTCTGGCCAGTGGTGGGGTCACCATCTCTGGAAGGGTTCAGGAAGGTGTGGATGTGGCACTTGAGGACACGGCTCAGTGCTGACCGTGGTGCTGCTGGGCTGATGCTGGGACTGGGTGACCTCAAAGGTCTTTTCCAGCCTAAACAATTCCATGATTCCCTGCCTCCCACCACAAGATCCACAGCTGGGGAGGTGCAGCATCTCCTGAGGCGCTGCTGGGCAGAGCTGAGGCTGCACAGGCTGTCCCTGAGCAGAGCTGGGAGAGGTGGGGAGGATTGACAAGTTGAACGTCACAGGCGAGTTCCCAAACGAATCTGTTGTGATAGGTATTAGTCATAAGGATAAACTGCTGGGAGATTTGCATTTTATTCTCTTTATCCTCCTTCAATCCCAAACAGCCCCTTCTGCCCACCCTAATTTGGAATATTGAAGGGGATTTGCTGCATTTTTTAGTAATTAAAGGTCCTGGAGAACAGTGAGTTCCTTTGAAGGGAGTGATGTGTGTGCACAGCTCCTCGTGCCCACACGCTCACAGAGCCATGGGCTCATTAGGGTGGGAAAAGCCTGTAAAACCAAGAAATGCAGCCAGCACCCAGCACTGCCCTGCTCACCCTAAACCCTGGCCCCAGGGTGGTGCTGGGTGACTCAGGAATCAGACTCGTCCCTGTTTTGTGCTCATTCCCACTGGGAATCCTCACTTTGCTTCTGTGGGTTTCCTCTTCTCCCCTCTGGATTATTTTGGGGGTTCTCAGCTCCTGGCTGAGCCCCCACCCCGCAGCAGCCCTGCAGAGCTGCTTATACACCTCAAACACAGCAGGACTTCCACACTAAGAGCCTGAATTTATCTGAGCTCTGTCATATGCTGGTCTCATTGTCTTTTATGACCTTTAATTAATTAAGCTTCATAAAATTCTAATCATGCTGGAAATATTAATCCTGTTTTAAATTAACTGGCCAAAGAGAGGTGAAATGTCTTAGCAGCTGTGGGTACCTGGTTTGAACCCTGACGTCCTCCAGCCTTGCTGTGACCCAGCAGGAAAATTCCCCTCCCTCAGGAATTCAGGGGGAGCCTTTGGCTCTAAAGCTCCTGTGCTGGATTCTTCCTATTGCACGTGGATGTGACCCTGAGCAAACCATGTCTCATGTCTTACCCCAGGACCCACCACCGCTCCTGCTTTGGGAACAGTTTCAGCAGGAGCAGGAGTGAGAATTCCCTCTCCTCCTGCTGCCAAAAACTTCCACGACTCCTTAATTCCTTCCACACAAGTGCAGAAGGCAGTCCTATTTTATCAATCTTAGCCTGGGATTTCTTGGCATGAACTGACTGGTTATTTTCTTTGGAAGGAGGGTTTGTGAGTGGTTATTTAAAGCTCTGCTGCACCTCCCTTGTGAGGTGTACCAAATCTCTGTCCTTCCGAGCAGGGAGGCAGAATGTGAGTCCTGCCACGTCTCACTGAGCCTGCAGCCAGGCAGGGCTGGCGATTGCTGGGGCTGCTGGAAACTCTGCATTTCTGTCTCTGTGTTTTCATCACTGTGGGACCACTGCGGTTTGATTTGGCCATGAGGGGCACACAGGGCAGCAGTACCTGTGACCAGGGGCGCTGCAGAAATGCAGTTTCTCGGCCAGAGAGGTGGATTGCAGAGAATTCACCCCCAGAGCACAGAATCACAGCATGGTGGGTGCTGGAAGGGACTGCTCTAGCTCCAGTCCTGGGCAGGGATGGCACTCACAGACAGCCCCAGCTCCTCCCTGCCATGCCAGGCAAGCAGCACAAAGTGCTGACAGGACAGACTGACACAGCAGCCACCACTTCCTGCAGGGATTTACTGAGAGATGGGAAATCTTTTGGGCTCTCTCCAGCTCCCCCTTCCTCCATCCTTGTCTGTGCCTCAAGAGTCTCCGGTGTCTGGCAGGGCTCAAAGTTCAGGGGAAAACATCTCCACAAACAGAGATTTCCTTGTCCCTGCTGCCCTGAGCAGGATTTCTGTGCTTGGGGTGACTCTGGAGCTCTCAGTGTGCACAGAGGGCTCTGCCAGCAGCTCCTGAGGGGCCTTGGGAAGTGCTCGGAGCCCCAGGAGCTGCTGGCCCAGCATCCCCCCCCTGCAGGCTGACCCTGGGCATTCCCAGCACGGGACTGGGATCTGCGCCATGCTGGTCATGGAATTAAAGGGATAAAAGGAGTGATGAGTTCTGTAATGCTTCTTCTGTGCCAAAACTTCTGAGCTGCACTGAAATGGGTCATGAAAGGCTCCGGAGAGCAACATGGATGGGATGGGATGGGATGGGATAATGGGATGGGATGGGATAATGGGATGGGATGGGATGGGATGGGATGGGATGGGATGGGATGGGATGGGATGGGATGGGATGATGGGATGGGATAATGGGATGGGATCCATGGATGGGATGGGATGGGATAATGGGATGGGATCCATGGATGGGATGGGATGGGATGGGATGGGATCCATGGGATCCATGGGATGGGATGGGATGGGATAATGGGATGGGATCCATGGATGGGATAGGGGCAGCAGGGTGATTCCAGGCTCTGGGGACACCCCTGTCCATTCTGTGCTCTCTGGAGGACTGGGCAGAGTTTGCAGGCTGGGAAGCCAAGGCTGAGCATGTTGCTTTCTCTCTCTGTTTCTCCACATCCACTCCAAAGAGTTTCCTGTCCCCCCTGATCCACACCCCCAGCAGCAGAGCAGGTACTTGAGAGCACAGAAGATGAAACATTTCATTATTTATTTCCCTGTGCTGATCTCTGTACACTCGAGTCAGGAGATTTGATTACATTTACATTAGCATGTTAATAATTCATCACATCATCCAGACTCTTAAATCCAGATGCAGGAGGTATTAGCAGTAAAAATACTCTTCATCTGTATTTATTTCTTGACATGTTTGAAACATTTGTATTTTTCTTACTGCTTTGGGCTTAAGCAGGAGTCCTGTCACTGTCCCCACGTAGCTGCAATTTAAGGAACTAGAGCTGGGGATGTGTTCTGTGACATTTTTAAATGAAATTTGCATTTATTGTCTATTCAGAAAATGTTTCTGCTTTGGCAGGGGGTGGGATGAGATGAGCTTTAAGGTCCCTTCCAACCCAAACTGTTCCATGATTCTGGATGTAAACTTGTATATATTCCTACAGACACAAATATATACATATATATATATTTGTATGTATGTATGTATATTGCTTAGGCATCTTCAGACACCCACAAATTTAGATTTTGTTTAGTCAGAAAGCTGCACAGACTGGAAATGGGAGGCTCTGAGCTAAATGATGTCACAGATTTTGGATCACAGTGAACACAGGGACACACAAAATAGGAAATTTCTGAGATGATCTGAAAAGATCATACTGGATAACCTCAGATTTGGTTTGAAAAAGGAAGATTAACATCCTGATCACAAGGAATAATTGTTACAATATTTCACATTGCACTGGAGCTTATTGCTGAAATCCTCTGTTTGACACTGGTGAATATTCTGCTATTTTATCATTTGCTGACTTGCATAGCAAATGGAGGATTCTGTCAGGAATGAAAAGTAAGAGTTCTTTTCTCTTTAAATAAAAAAATAAATACCCGTGGGTTTCTCAGGCTACCTGGGCTGTGCTGCAGTGAGGTTTTCCCGGTGCCTTTGGAGCCCGGGCAGCAGGAGCTGGCACAGGCTGTGTCACCCAGCACAGCACAGACCCATCACTGCCCCCCCCTCAACGTCCTGACCTTCTCCTGATGAGATTTATCTGCTGCCACACGGAAAATGCCCCAAATTCTGCAGCCGAAGAGGAAAGTGTGTTAAAGGGAAGGAAGTTGCTGACAAAGTGGGTCATTAATAATGCCGGGAGGCCTCTGTGCTTGGTGCTTGGGATGAATTGTCACTCACAAGTTTGTAATTTCCTGGGTTTTGTCATTTTAAAGCCAATTCTGAACCTGGCTGATTTTGTTTGTGAAACGTTCAGTTGGCTTTAATTGCCTGCCTTTCTTTTATAAATCTGATCTGATAATGGGAGGTTTGGAGGCAAATTCATTTTGTGGCAATAGATTTTCCTCTGTCCTTTCCCACGGTGTGGTGTTTGGATGCTGAGGGTGCGGGAGCTGAGGAGGGAAAGTTCAGCTCTGCTGTGCAGGGCAGGTTCCTGAGCCCCCCTGGTCCCTCCAGTCCAGCTGTGGGTGCCACACCTGGCACAAGGACAGTGCCAAGGGGCAGGGCCTGGCTGTGCACCCAGATCCCTCTGGAATTCTCTCCTGTTCTTTCAGGAAATCCAAACCCCCTGCAGGGCACAGGAGCCACTCTGGATGTCAGCACTGGCCCTGCTGGAGGGGGCACAGAGCAGCCCCAGAGCCCCCCTGACCTCTCTGGTACCTTCTCTGGCCACACCTGCAACAAACCTGACCAAGTTTCTCTCCCTTGAGAGAATTGATTTAAAATAGTCTTTCTTTCTAAGCCATGACAATGGGCTTCTTTTCTTTTCTTTTTTTTTTTTTTTTGAAATTGTCTTGATAAGGACACAGTGAGTTTGTAATGGAAAAGTTATTTGGGAACATAAACGAGGCTTCTAATCTTTTCCTTTTTCCTTCAGCACATGTGCTCTCACATCAATGCATAAGTATCTATTGTAATTTAACACCTGTTTTCTTTGAACCGTTATTTTACTTTTCTCCACTTTTTAATGCCCCTTGGATAGAAATTCTCATTTTTAGGAGCTGTGAGGTCTCAGAAAAATCTGGTGGTCCAAAGTGTGCTTGGGATGCTCAAGCTCCTGGTTCTTGTCCTTCCTCAGCTCATCTCTCCCTGTGCCTGTTTCTGCACAGCCTTCAGCAGCACCCAAACCCTTGCAGCAGAGTGTTGGTGCTGTTTGCAGGGCTGCAATTCCAATTATCTCGGGGCTATTTCCCTCCAAGGAGGTTTGTTAGCAAGTGCTCAGTCCTGCTGCAGGAAATAGCTCTCTTAATACCTGGAGTGTGTCTCAGGAATTGTTCTGACATCAGATGTCTTTCAATTACAACTGTTCATCTTTATAAAAACAGTTCATTTTCTTAATTAGGAAATGATAACCACGGTGCTCTAATGAGAATGGAAGTGCTCTGAAACAGCTCAGTGTTTCAGACCCCAAGAAAGGCAAGGGGGCTTCCCCTGCCCAGGCTGTGCCAGCTGCAGTGCCCAGCCTGGCTGTGCCAAGGGACACCAGGAGGGAATCCTGGCTGGGGCTGGGGCTGGGGCTGCTCTGAGGGGCAGCTGAGAGCTGCTCCAGCCTGGCCCTGAGCTGAGCTCAGCCCCAGCACTGCCAGAGCTGAGTCCTCCTGAGCTGAGCTCAGCCCCAGCACTGCCAGAGCTGAGTTCTGCTGAGCTGAGCTCAGCCCAGCCTTGTCAGAGCTGAGTCCTCCTGAGCTGAGCTCCAGCCCAGCCTTGCCAGAGCTGAGTCCTCCTGAGCTGAGCTCCAGCCCCAGCACTGCCAGAGCTGAGTTCTGCTGAGCCAGGGCCCCCAGCAGGAGCAGGAAGGGGGAATTGGCTCCTGGGGCTCTCTCTGTGCTTCCCTGCCCTGGGTGAAACTCCTGCAGCCACTGCAGGACTGTCACTGCTCCTGCAGCCACTGTCACTGCTCCTGCAGCCACTGCAGGATCTTCCCTGCTCCTGCAGCCACTGCAGGCACCTTCCCTGCTCCTGGGCTGGGGCAGGGGCAGGAGGGGCTCTGGGGCTCTGTGAAGGAGGGGGTGAGGAGTGCCAGCAGCTCCCAGGGGCTCTTCACAGAGTGCCCAGGAGCCCTGGGGGCTGCCAGCCCCCCTGCCTTTCCTGCCCAGAGAAAAGGGATGGCAAAGCTCCTTCCCTGCCCACGGCTCCTTCCCCTGCTCAGCTCCTTCCCAAGATGTGATGGTACAAAGCCCACCTTCTGCTTTTTCAAATAAATCCCATTTTTACTCCAAGGAAAGCCATTTGGAACGCACTTAGCAACCATCAGAGGCTATTTTTAGCTGCCATCAGGGTGTAATGTACAAAATGTAGTAATCTCATGCTTGGAGCTTTTCCCCTTCTTCCCAGAGCCCTGAATTGCTGCCATTGAGCAGCAGCGGGAGAGCTGTGCTCCTGGGCTTGGCCCAGGCTGTGTGCCCTCATCTCACACTGCCCATCACATCCTCTGGCACTTGGGGCACTGCAGGGCAGCCCCAGCCTGGGCGCTGTGCTGAGCAAGGCAAAGCAGGGGTGGATTTCAGATCCCTCTCCGACAACAAGTTCGGTGATCGAGAGGGTTTGTGGGGCAGGGATGCAAAGGGAGGATGGACAGAGAGTGAACCAACAGCTCCATGACTTCAGGAAGGGCGGGGACCAATCCCTCCTCACCCAGAGGGCCAGGAGAACTGGGCTGCAGGTGTTAACCTCGCTCCTAAATGCACTTTCCGTTTTGTGCAGGTGCTCTGCCCTCCCTCGGGTGCTGGGAATTGGCCCTGGCTGGGGCTGGCAGCTTTGGGAAGCTCTCAGGGTCCGGGGGGAGACGTTCTTCCATTCCTCTGCCGGTGCTCACTGAAGCACAGCAAGGGAGGGAGGATGATCTTGGGGCTGTAGAACTGCATTGGGACCCCCGTGCTCCCAAATTCCCCCTGGAATTCTCCCAGAGTCCCCCTGGACCGTGGCCCTGTGTGTCCTGGCTGCTCATCAGAGCTCTGGGTGGCAGAAGCGATGGGGCTCCCGTGCTCCCTTCCAGAGCCACCTCCTGGGCCAGATCAGAAATAGATTTTAAATAATTCATTGAATAAAGTCTAGGATTTCTGTAAATGTCTGTCTGATCCTCCCTGCTCTTTATTATTCCTGGCTTTTGTACCAACCCATAGAGCACAGAGCCTCATCCCTCTTGTCACCACATCTCCTCTGCCTCCCTTCACCCACTGATCGATTGTGCCACTGCTTTGAACATCACTTTCATTTCTCTTTTTCCCTCTCGAATGAGGGAATGGTTCTGGTTTGATTTCCCTGCTGGAGCATGCTTTGCTCTGATGAGAGGGGACAGAGCCATTCACTCCTGGCTGTGGGACCACCTCCATCACAAGGCAGCTCCAGCAAACGGCAGGGTCCTGTCAGCACCTGGGCCAGCCCTGCCCTCAGCTGCACCCAGCAGCCACACCAGCAAAATAAAGATGTGCACATCTAATCCTGGGCATGGGAGGGAATCAAAACCTGCCTGGGGCTCAGGGAGAGGCAGGGCAGCCAGCAAGGCTGGTACAAATTTGGAGTGATTTATTTCCCTCACAGCTCTCCTGGCTGTCTCACTTGTGGGGAAGTGAGGCTGGATTTATTCCAGGCTGAGCAGGAGTGAAATGGACCTTCCTTCATCCCCAAAACCGTGTGAGAGCTCTGCTTTCCCCCCTGGCTGAGCAGCTGCTGTGGGATGCTGTGGTGGATTTGCAGGCCATCAGTCGTTGCCTTTTCACTTTAATGTGGAGATTTAACCCAAAGAGGTTTGTGCTTGATCAGCAGTGAAGTCCTGGGGTGGTACTGCCAGAGTGTTTCTTGTCCTGTGGCTTCAAAGTCTTGGTTTTTCTTTTGACAATTATATTTCTTTTGTAGTACAACCCCACTGTTCTGAGAGGATTATGGCAGTCCTGGTGGGTGTGTGTACACAGGGCAGAAAGAGCTGCAGTCAAAGCCAGAGCCCTTTAAGTAACAAAACAAAAACAGAAGCACAGAAGTGGAATTGCACTGCAGCTCGTTTAAGGCTCCCTGAAATTTCCATTGTGCAAGCGTTTGAATGTTGTAGTTACTGTGGCACATCTCATTTTCCTTTATTCCCTGGTGGATGTTTCCCTGAGAATTTGCTTCAGATGCTGAACAATAAAGCCTGTTGCAAATTGCTTTCCAACTGCTAGGTAATTACAGCAGGTTTTATGCTAAATGTAAAGAATGTACTGCTATTTTTTAATAAAGGGAACATCTTTTCTTATCTGATGCCCTAACCCAGTCTCATTTGTCTCACTTCCCAGCTGCAGGGTGGCTCTCCCCAGCTGGAGCTGCTGGCATGGCTGCATTCCCAATCCTTGCCCAGAACCTGCTCCAGCAATCAGCTGCAAGTTCACAGCCTGTGTGTTCAGTAAGTAACTTTAAATATTTGATATACTACACGGAGGCCAGGGAGCATGTTTCTATCTGTGCTTGTTACCAGATCTGAGTGTTTGGCTCCAGCAGCTCCGAGGATCAGCTCCTCGTTGTGTCACATTTGTCAGTGTTTACTAACGAGCAGTGACATTATCATGCCTGAGCACCAGCCTGGGTAAACACGGAGCTCCTCATCCCTTCCTGGAGGGAGTGTTCCCTCTGTGCCTCTGTGCTGAGCTGGGCTCTGCGCCTGTGAACCCCCCAAAAACCCCAATTTCACCTGGAGCGGCTGCTCTGGGCTGGTCTGGGCTGTCCTGGAGGAGCTTGGAGGGCTTTCCCAGCCTTGCTGTGCTCCATCCCATGGCTCTGGAGCTTTCCCAGCCTTGCTGTGCTCCATCCCATGACTCTGGAGCTTTCCCAGCCTTGCTGTGCTCCATCCCATGGCTCTGGAGCTTTCCCAGCCTCCCTGTGCTCCATCCCATGGTTCTGCAGCTTTCCCAGCCTTGCTGTGCTCCATCCCATGGCTCTGCAGCTCTCCCAGCCTCCCTCCAGGCTCTGGGGCTGCCTGGGAGCAGGAGGCAGCACCAGTGCCCCAGGGCTGCTGCAGAGCTGCTGGAGCTCCCCTGCTCCCAGCTCAGGATGGGCACACAGGGTCGGGGCTGTGTCCATCTGCACCTGCAGATCTGTGCCTGGAGCTGGTGGAAATGTGCTGCTGAAATGTATTTTTAACCTGTGCCACTCACTGGAATCTAAAAATGGATGCGAGCCCACACATGGAGCAGGTGCATGGAGGGGATGGGAGTGAAGTGCTGATTAAACACACATTGGGAGTGGAGTTACTGCCCTTTAGATCCTGAACTGATGGGAAAACAAGGGACACAAGGTCAGCCCAACACCCAGGAACCTGCGTTTCCAACTCATGAGAGTCAAGAAACCCCAATGTAAAGATGTTCCTGTGCACTGCTTTGACATCTGGTGGCTCTGGGGTGTTTCCTGAGCTGCCCAGTGTTTTCTGCTGGTGTTTTCAGCCACCTGCTGCAAGCGCCTTTCCAGTGGCTCCCCTGCAGAAGGAGGATGTGTTTGGGGTTTGTTCAGGAGCTGCTGGCTGTTCCTAGAAGGAGCTGTGTGCTGCTGGAACACGCAGCAGCGGCAGCAGCAGCAGCCCTTGGTGCCAGAATCTGCAATCAGAGCTGTGCTGGGGGAAAATTGCTCTCAGGTCCTTGCGGATATTGTAGCGAGGTTTGAAATGAATCTCTGCTGTTGCTGTTTATGACCTTCTTTATCTATTTCCCATTAACTTTTATTGGGCTGATTGATGGGAGTGCAGGAACAAAGAGGTGCAGGAACAAAGAGATGTGCTAATCACAAAGGGTGATTAGCACAGAGCTCTCAGGCTCTGCTAATCTGCCTCTCGCACCGAGCAGCACCGCATCCTCCTCGGGGAGGGGAGGGGGCTCCTCCCGGGGTCCCCGGGGGTCCCTGTGCTGCCAGCAGGGTGTTGTACCTTCAGGGACTCCCGTGGTAGGGAGGAAAGGAATGATGAATTTGACTCTGTGCTTTTAGAAGGTTAATTTATTATTTTATGATCAATATTATATTAAAGAATACTAAACTATACTAAAGAATATATACTAAATGTATATAAAAGAATGGATTAAAGAATGTATACTAAAGAATTTATATTAAAACATGTATACTGAAGAATACAGAAAGGACACTTACAGAAGGCTAGAACATACTAAAGAAAACTCGGGACTCTTTTCAGAGTCCAGCACAGCTTGGCACTGATTGGCCAATAAGTAAAAGCAATTCACATGATGGATAAAAGATCTCCAACCACATCCCAAAGCAGCAAAACACAAGGGAAGCAAATGAGATAATATTGTTTTCCTTTTTCTCTGAGGCTTCTCAGCTTCCCAGGAGAAAACTCCTGGGCAAAGAGATTTTCCAGAGAATGTGACAGTGCCAGCAGAGCCTCCAGAGCCTGGGGGTGCCAGGGGCAGGCTGGGGTGACGAGTGGCTCTGGGAGCTGCTGCTGGCACTGGCAGAGGTGGGTAATCCATGGGATGGACCAGCAGCAGAGATGGGATCAGATGGCATCAGGTGGGGAGGGACAAGGCACAGAGCCCTGCCCTGCCCTGCCCTGCCCTGCCCAGGTGACTTCACACCCACAGCAAAGCCCACACGGCTCAGAGACAGCAAAACCCCATCAGAGCCATTCTGACTTCCAACAGCACTGCAGAGTGGCTGAAATGTGCAATTCAACATATGGCTAATAAACTACTAATTAAAACAAATAGGAAACAGTCAACTAATCAAATCTTGTTGCCATCTGGCAGCATTCCCTGGCAGGCTGGGAGAGAGGAGTCACCCAGCCCAGGTTCCAGCAGGGACCAGTGACTCAGCAGGGGATTAGGGCAGAGCAGGGAGCTGGGGATGATTATTCATTAGTTGGGAGCACAAAAACCTCCTCTCCTCTCTTGCTTTGCCTGCTCTGAGGCCTTTTGCCCTTCTTTACCCGTTTTCCCTCATGTCACTGGCGGGGCAGGGCTGGCAGGTCCCAGCACCCCCTTGGCAGTGGGGGCAGCAGGTAAAGCACCTGACACCCTGAGATAAAGGATTTGACACCCAGAGATAAAGGATTTGACACCCGGAGATAAAGGATTTGACACCGGGAGATAAAGGATTGATACCCTGAGATAAAGCACTGATACCCTGAGATGTTCTCCTTGACTGCAGCACCTCTGCAGGTGCTCCCACCTGCCCCAGGCTGCTGAGGGGCTGTTTGGGGTGGGTTTTGTCAATGCTGGCAGGAACTGTGGAGTCTGGACAGGGACTGTGGAGTCTGGACAGAGTTTGGGCAGTATTGCCCATGCCTGCAGTGCCCAGGCCAGGCTGGAAGGGCTGGAGCAGCCGGGCACAGTGGGAGCTGTCCCTGCCATGCCAGGGGGGCACTGCAGGGCCTTTGGGGTGCCAGCCAGCCCAGTGTGTGTCCCACAGGGATGGGGGCATCAGGGGGGGCTCAGAGCTGTCTCCTTGCCCCCCACGGCAGGGCTGGCACCGGGGCAGGGCTGGCACCGGGGCAGGGATGGCACCGGGCCCAGGCCAGAGCAAGGCCCAGCCCAGAGCAGGGCCCAGGCCTGAGCTGGGCCTGCAGCTCCACGCTGGGGCGGGAAGCGCTGTGTGCTGATGGCAGCACAGCAGCTGGGTGGAGATAACTCAGAGGCAGGAAAAGGCCTCGGAATGATTCAGCAGGAATGAGCTGTGCTGCACACCCGGCCTGGGCACCACCAGGGCTGAGGGAGGGAGGGAGGCAGAGCTCAGGGCTGAATCGGGCTGTGCCCACCGCAGCGGGGCCATTTGTGCCGCACCACTGACAGCAGGGCAGCTCCTGAGGTGCCGCTGTAAAAGTGCCACTGTAACCATGGCACTGTAAAAATGGCACTGTAACAGTGTAAAAATGTCTGTTTGTACAAAGAGCAGGAATTTATGGCCCTGGGGAAGCAGAGGGGCAGCTCTGATCTCTGGGACAGGGACAGGGAACCCTGGAGCTGGGCCAGGGCAGGGCCAGCTTGGGTGTTTGTGTGAAAAATTCTGTCCCCAGAGGTGCAGGGCACTGCCCAGGCTCCCAGGGAAGGGGCACAGCCCCAGGGATGCCCAGGTGGATTTTGGGGGGTCTGTGCAGGGCCAGGGCTGCTCTGGGGCGTGCCTGGGCTCCCTTCCAGCTCAGCACATTCTGTGATTCTGTGTTTTACACCGTCCCACAGGGGCAGAGGCTGGCTAATTGGGCTGCATCTTAGCCAGTGATGGGAATGAAAGCAGGATGTTGCCCCCTCTCTGTTATCAACTCACCCCAGCAGCACTGGGTGACTCACAGCCCTCACCGAGCCCCTGGCCACGCAGGCTCAGGGCAGAGCCTGGGCTCACACTCTCATCCTGCCTTGGCACTGGGGCTCATTTTCTGCCCGTCTGCACCCCAAAAATTGAATTTGGAACCATTAGCAACAGATGAGCCTTAAACTGGTGTGACAAGAGACCACAGGGACGGAAAATCCTCCCGTGAGTCAGGGAAACTGTGTCCCCTTTCTAAACTGGTGTGTTCCCATGGAGGGGCTCTTTTATTCTCTCATGAATAGACTTTCCAGTTCTTAAATGGAATCATCATTACAAAGAGGCTCTAACTGGATTTCTGCAGACCTTTTGCCCTTGTCTTGGCTCAGCTCTAAGTGTGTTCCAGGGAATAAGAATGCAGTGTAAAACTCAGTGGTACCAGAGCACAGCCCTGAGCTGGGGGCAGGGACCGTTTTTATGGGCATGTGAGGTCAGAGGTGCACAAAACGTGGCACTGTGGGAAGGTTTCTGCACTGAGGCCTCGTTAAGGAGTTTTATTTGGCTGCGTTTTGCAGACAGCCAGTAAGAGATAAAGCCTGATATTCCTCATAAAGTGACAGAATGATGACAAAACGTAACAGAAGTGACTGAAATGCCACGGGGAAGTGCTGGGCTGGATCCATGCAGGCCCTCATGTCCAGCCATCATCCAGGAAAGCTCTGGAGCTTTCCTGTAAGCCCTGCCCAGGCAGGGCTGCTGTGCTGTGCTGCAGAGCTCAGACACTCAGCACTCAGAGCTGGGCCCCATTTTCTGCTCAGTGGGGCCCTGCCATTCCTAAATGCTCTCCTCCTGCACCTTGGGCTTTTGAAGCAGAGAAAATCTCTTGGAAACGATGGAAAAGATCCCTGGAAACCTTGTATGGACAGAAGGAGTCACCTGAGTCACCCAAGAACTGCTGATGGTACAAGGGGGCTGAGCTCCATAGAAAACATGCCTGATTTCCAAAGCCAGCAGAGGGATCATGAGCTCATGCTGGGTGTGACAGACCTGCAGTCCCTGGGTGTTTGGCTCTGCTGCCAGCCCCAGGGTGAGCACAATTTCCCTTTTGGCCCTAAAAGCTGTTAATGAACTCCTGGTCCCCCATGGCACCCTCTGTTTACATAGAAGGTGCATTATTCTGCCTTGCTGCTCCCTCTGGGTGCCCAGGCTTTGGCCAGACATCCCCAAAGAATCCATTTCCCAGCTGCAAACCCCAGTGCTGGGCTCTGAGGGATGGGCTCATCTCCCATTGATCAGATTTGGGTTACAGGAACACTGTGCAGCCAGATGGACAGAGATAGAGATAACCATCACACACTATCTCCTCCAATGAACGTGAAGCCAGGGAAGGGTAATTCAGTTACATTAAATAAGTCTTATTCCCCAGGAATGGATTTTCTGTGGCTGGACCTTGAGCTTTCCCTGGCATCCAAAGCTTCTCTGCTGTCTCCTCTTCCCAGGCTCAGCCAGAATTTCAGCCAAATGCTGAAATCTGCACCAGATGGTCCCTTTTAGCTGTGACTCCTGGACAGGAGTCAGGTCCCCAGTGCCTCCCTCCTCAGTGGGCAGACAAGCAAGGAGCCTCAGGAGCTGTGCAGAAGGGCTGTGCTCCCACAGGAGCTGTGCAGCCTGGGCAGGTTTGGGGCAGCCTGGCACAGAGGGAGGGTCCCTGCAGGGTTTGGGGCAGCCTGGCACCGAGGGAGGGTCCCTGCAGGTGTCAGAGCCAGCACAGCCCCCAGGGTGAGCAGGATCTGCCTCTTTGCTCCCTTTCCAAGCTGCCTGGGAAGGAGCCTGGGGAAGGGGCAGGGGCTCTGCCACACCAAACCAGTGAGCTGGCGCTGACACCAGCCTGGGGAAGGGGCAGACACAGGGCTCCAGACTCCTCTGGTGCTCCTCTGCAAGCACCAGCAGCTGCCAGGCTCCAAGGGAAGGTTTGAAGAATGGCACTGAGGTCATTTTCACAGATATTCGCAGACTGCTCTTCAATGTTTGATGAGCAGCAGGGGCCTCTTGGTGGAAAATGACTACAGGGTTTTCTGCGGGCTTTAGTTTGCTTTGGTTTTGGTTTCCCCCAGACCCATCTGGTGTTTGGAGAGCTGCTCTGCTGCAGCCCCCTCCAGGTCCTGGAGGGGCTCTGGGCTCTCCCTGGAGCTGCTTCTGTCCAGGTGATCCCCCAGCCCAGGCTGGAGGGCTCTGGCAGCAGAAATCTCTGTTCTCCCTCGGGGACAAGCCCTGCTCCTGCCATTTGCTGTTCCCCAGGTTCCTTTCACCCCACCTGGGTTTTATTCTGCTGCTCCCCACAAAGTGCCACTCACTGCAGAGCCTTCCCTGCTCCCTGCTGGGCTCCAAACTGCCAAAATCCTGCCTGGCTGTTAGTGAGGGACATAACCACGGGTGAATACAGAATATAGACACAGCTCTCCCTGGAGCAGAGTCACCTGGGATCAGATCATGCCATCCCTGCCCAGGGCTGGGCACAGCTGACCTGGGCTGCTCCTCAGACCTTCCTTCATCCCCCAGGGCTGCCCCCTCCCCTCTGGGCTCAGGTGTTACTCCACAGGAGCCACAGGATTGAGATTTGCAGGGCTGCAGCTGGCCTTGCTATTTGCTATTAAATGATTTTGTTTCCTTGTGTACTCTCCAGTGAAGGTATTTGCTTCTCTCTGGAAAGGCACAGTATCCTTTTGGCATTTCAGAAAAGGTGGGCAGGATGAATTATTCATTTTAAAAGTGTGTGACATTATAATGGAGCTTCAGCAAAGTACATTTAAACATTACAAAATAGGATGAATCAGTTTAAACTCATCTGAGCTTATCATATATCAGATAAAATGACTGATATAAAGGCTAAAAAGGAAAAAAAGCTCTTCTCAAACCATTTCTAAATTAGACTCCAAAACCACACCAAACAGAAAAGGGGGTTTATTTTCAGATCTTTTAATGCCAAGAGATTTAGGGAAAATGGATGAAAACACAGGGTTAAATCCCTCTTTGCTAAGAAAGTGATGTAACTCTTAGAGCTGTGCTGAGGTTCATCCCTGGGGGCAGGAAAGGGACTGGTGGGTCACTGGGGACCCGGGAGCACAAATTCCTCGGGAGAACTTGTGTAAAGCAGCAAGAAAAGGCTCTGGCCAAAGCCTGAAGTGCTGAAAGGCAGCAGAAAGGACTCGTGGAGCTGCCTCAGGAGCCTCCTCGGGCTCGGGCTCCTTCACTCTGAAGTGCTTTGTTTTGTTCTGCAAACACAAACATGAGTGTTTCTGTGTCCTCCTGCAAAACCTCTCATGTGCATCAAACACGAGGATCCTTTCCCCTGCAGAATGGAACTCTTGAAGTACAAAGGTTGGGAATAGGATGTTTACACTCAGAGTTTAAACAGCCCTCATTATTTTAATGAAAACCGCGTCTTTAAAAGTCACATTCTGGGGGAAAATCCTCTCTAAGCAGTCATTTAAGCAGAGCTGTTGCTTATCTTTATGCTTTAAAGATTGCTCTCTCGGTGCTGATGGCTGTGCTCGCTGCCAGGGCAGCAGGATGCCCGGGGCTGTTCTGCTGCTCCCATCTGGACTGGGCACAGCAGGAGTTTCCTTGCGGGGGCTCCTGCTGGGCCCTGCCTGGTGGGGCAGTCTGGATCCCCATTCCCCCATTCCTGCACCTTTTTTTGCCTTGATTTCCGGCGATGCTGAAATCCCCAGGCTCCTGTGAGGCTGCTCCATCCTCCCTGCTCCTGCCCGTGCCAGTGAGGAGCAGCTGGAGCTGCCCTGCTGCCCTCCCCAGCCCTGCTCCTGCACATTTCCCTCCCTCCCTCCCTTCCTCCCTCCCTGCTGCTTTAGCCTGTCCAAACATTTATTCCGTGCCCGCTGTTTTTACTCTTCCAACAAACAAGACCTTTCCAGCTTAAGGCTGACCTTCAGCTCCTTCCCCTGCAGCAGCTCCTGCAGGAATAGCACAGATGCTGTACAAGCTCTCAAACATGTGCTTTTGGTTTCCCAGACAATTAATGATGCTGTTCTGCTTTACCAAAATCCCCGGGAAAACTCCCTTAAAGCTTGTAAATCCAAGATCTGAGTCCTTGTGATCATGAGGATGGGGGGAATGTAAACACAGGCACAGCTCTGAAAGTCTGCCCAGTTCAGCATCCTGTCACTCCCAGTGACAAATGGGAATTGCTCCAAAAAAGAGACCCCAAGCAAGTGGAAAACCTGCCAGCAGGGCCATTTCTCTAGGAACTTGAAAGAATTACAACCTTTTCTAAATTCGTGTTGCCTTACTTTGACAGCAGCTCCTGGTTTTGGGAGCAGTGCTGGTTCTACCAGAAAAGGCAGCTGAGCTCCTGCTCCCAGGGAGGTGCTGTGAATCCCCAGGATTGTCCTGTGGGGAGGCTCCCATGGATCTGTTTGTTGAATTTGTCACTGAAGTTGTCTGTGGGGATGCTGCCATGGATCTGTTTGTTGAATTTGTCACTGGGATTGAAGCCTCTCAGCCCCTCTCCTCTTGTGTCTTTAAGACCCATGGGAATTACAGCTCCTCATCCCTTCCCCACTCGCTCCAGATGCCCTTCCCAAGCAGCCCTGCAGCCCAGCCAGCTCTGGAATTGGGTAATTGCCTTCTGCCAGGCTCAATTTCCCTGCAGTTCCAATTGGATGCAGTGTTACTCATGAGCTGAGGTCCTGCTGGCCTGCGCTGCGTTGCTGTGCAACAACTGCTGCAATTAATCCCCGGGGTCAGAGACTCAGACACTCCTCCTGCATATTTGTAATTTGTAAAGCTGTAATGGGTCTTTTTCAAGGAATATTACTTAATATTTAATAACAGCAATACTAATGGACTGTGCATTTGCTCCAATTAAACACTTGGAAGGGTGGATTGTGTAAACTCTGCCTTCAGCCTCTGGAGTGTGGCACTTTCTCAGAGACTTTGTACTTGAGGATGTGAGCAGAAAAGTAGGGTAATACAATTCCCAAGCAATTACACATTGCATCCACATACTGTAGCTGCTGAAAGCATTTATCATAATTAATGGAACCACACTGATTATCAAAGGGTGTTTGGGTAATGATTGATTTGTCACTTGTAAAGCCGTGCAGGACATCAGAGCACAAATTACACTGATTTACTGGAAGAGTTATAAGCTTTCAAGTGCAGCCATTCCTTGGGGGGAATCTGGGGCTCTGCTGCTCACTCCTTGCTCTCTGGGTCCCTTAGAATCATTCCGATGTGATAGAATGGAATGAGGAGAATTACTGCTCAGAGGAGGGAATGGAGGGACAGAGCTACCAGGGCTGCTCCAGCTCTGAGCAGGGAACAAAGCTCCTGCCTCCTCTCAGCGAGGAAGGAGAAGCTGCAAATTGCACTTGGCTGCAGCGGGAGCTCGCAGGGCCTTGGAGCCCGGGGCACTTTCCCACCTTCACCTTCCGTTATTGCCGTTCTATTTTTAGCTGAATTTCCAGGTTTTCCCGAGCCGGTTCTCTCCAGCCGTTCCCATCTCTCCGGTGTCGGAGGGAAGGATGGCTTTGCACGGCGTTGCCATGGGAACACCTGCTGGGGACGGGATGGAGATGGGGAGAGAGGGAAATGATGGGGACTGGAAAGGCAGAGGGCAGGAGGAGCCCCAGCAGGGACCCCAGCAGGGACCCCAGGGTTTGGGGTTTGTTTGGAAAGGCAGAGGGCAGCAGGAGTCCCACCAGGCTGCTGTCCCCAGCAGGGACCCCAGGCTTTTGGGGGTTTATTATGCAGAACATAATAGGACAAATAATAGGGGAAAAGGACAAATGCTATCCCTGGTCATTTCCTTGCCTCCTCCGAAGAAACTGTCTGATTTTTCCATGGAAATCTGCTCCCAGCCCGCTCCACACTTCCCCTTTCCTCGGGCACTGATGTTCTCTGCAGCCAGAGCAGGGCTCGTTCCTTGTGGGTTATCTTGGCCCCACAGGATGTCCAGAGGGGCCAGAGCCAGTGCAGGGATTCCCAGGGGGTTCTCTGCTCCCAGCCCAGGGCTGGAGGTGTTTTTTGGGGGGAGAATTGACATCAGTTACCACAGTGACTGCACAGGAGGGATATTTTTAATTTGGAGCCTGCACACCTGCCATTCCTGAGCCCAAAGCCATGCTCAGCTCCTCCACCTGGCAGCCTGAGCCAGGCTGGGGCTCCTGACTCCTCAGGACTCTGTTTTCCCAGCGAGCTTTGGCTCCAGCTTTGCCATAAAAGCTTTGGATCAGAGCACTCATTGTGCAGAGAGTCAGACAGGTATAAAGAGCATCTGTTGTGTTGAGTCACTTGAGTTTGTGCCATGCCTCAGACCACTTGTGGATAAGCTCTCAGCCTTCTGCTGTGCACACACCACTTTAAACCAAGCTTAATGTCTGCCTCTCTCATTCTGAGCAGAGGGAACAAGGCTACCTGGGCTTGTGCTTCAGCATCAGGGGCTGCGCAGGGGCTGGGGAGTGTGAACAGGAACAGGGCAGAGTTCAAGGGGGAATTTAAGATGAGAAACTCACTGCTCAGTGCTTCTGCAGCCTTGCAGGACTCACAGAGACCAGTGAAGAGATCAAAAGGGGCAGGATAACTGTGAGGGACCTGTCCATGGATGGTGCTTGGCCAGTCCCAGGGATGACTTCAAACAGCTGCAGGTCTTGGATGTTTCAGACCTGCCCTTTTAAGCTCATGCCTGGGTGGTTTTTCTCTTATCACACTCAGAGATTTCAGCCCGCAGTGCTGGGTGAAGTCTGACCTGCTGTCAGTGGCCAGAGCAGGAGGGAGAAGTGGAGATTTCCCCAAGGATGGAGGAGAGCTGGGGAGGGCAGCACTGACCTGGGCAGCCAAAGCCTCTCCCCAGCCTCTGTGCCTGGCTGTGCTACCCAAAACGGACCTGGTGCCTCTGGAATGCAGTTATGCACAACAGTTATCCACAAGAAACCAAACCCCTCTGGGAGCTGGGTTTGATCCGACTCTGTCACAAATCATCTGCCGAGTGTTCACAGGAGCATTGCCAGAGTCGGTGCTGAATCTGTTCCCTGATTTTCCCTCCCTTTTCTGGGCATCCTTTATCCTGCTTTGATCCCTCTGTGGTTGCATTTTCTTCATCACAGGTTTGCCTTTCTGCTCTCAGGGCACCTGAGATCGTGTGTTCAACTCCAGGGCTCAATTTGCTTTTTGTGCCTCCTGCAAATCTTATTAAGCTGCGTTGTATTAAATGGGAGAAACACGCAGTTAAGTCTGTGGTTTTCAAAATGCATTAGACTTCTTTTCAAGTATGCAAAGTGTAAATGGATTTTGTGCTTTGGGAATGGAGCATGTGTTTACAATTTTGGTTAGATAAAAGGATGTTGAGATGGCCTTTAACATTGATTTCATGTTACGTTTTTCTCGACTTTAATATAGCCTTAGAGGTTCTTTGAGTGTTTTGATTTACAGAATACATTGGAAAAAATGAGTTTTATTTTATTTATCAGTCAGTAATGGGCTTTTCTCTCTGTCCTTCCCAAGAGCAGTTAGCTCTGCAATAGTAACCTGGCTAATCTCATTAGGTCAGGCTTTCTGCTCTCAGCTTTTCTGGTGCAGGATGGGTGAAACGTGGGAAATGAACTTCTTGCACTGCTTTGTTACTTTTTTCTTGCAAATCCAACTGAAACCAAGCAATTTCGTGAGCCATGACAAATATACATGAAACCTAAGCCTTTCTGAACCTGAGAGGGAAATATTCAGAGCAATGAAGGCTTAAACACCAGGAGAAGCTGAGCTTTCTCTGGGTTGTTGAGTCACTGGAGCAGAGCTGGGCACTCCTGTCCCTTCCCAAGCTGCAGCAGCAGAGGCTGCTGGTGTTTGTTCATCTGCAGAGGCACTGCTAAGGTTCTGTTTGCTATAAATAATCTGAAATTTGACAGTGAAAGTTGCCATGAAAGTGCTCTACATAAGCACGGGACGATCTGTCCAGGGGAGCTGACACAAACACTGCACAAAGTTAAAACTCTCCTGGGTGAGCTGGCACTATCTGCGTGTTCTTGCTCCTCAGAGGGGGCTCCAGGGCACAGGGGGCTCCTGCAGGAGGGAGGGGGGCCACAGAAATGGGCCTGGAGTTTTGACCTTTTCCAGCACCTTCATTATTGAAATCTAAATTTAATTCCAGTTCTGATTGCTCTGAGAGCGATGCCAAGTCCTATATTACCTGACCTACTTCAGAGCTGGATGGAGGAGCAGAGCCACCACCCTGACCTTCCCTCTGCCACCTCACAGCTCAGATGTCACTGTGGGAAACTTGGCATTCATTTTTAATGGGGGAGAGGGCCAGGTCAGGTGGAGCTTTGCAGGTGACAGGATTCCTGTTTGTGCTGATCAGCACAGAGAGATGCTGTGCCCAGGCTGCTGAACGTCCTGCCTGCTCTCTCTGCCTGCCATGGAGCTGCTCTTGAAGGATTATTGGTTAAATGCCCTTAACTGCACAGGATCCCAGACTGGTTTGGGGCTGGTGGCACCCTAAAGCTCAGCTCATCCATCCCATGGCAGGGACACCTTCACGGTCCCGGGTGCTCCAGCCCAGAGTCCAGCCTGGCCTTGGGCAGGGATCCAGGGCTGCTCTGTGCCAGGGCTGCCCACCCTCCCAGCCAGGAATCCCTCCCTAATCTCTGATTTAAATCTACAGGAATGCAGTGTCTGCCAGCCCTGATGCTGCCTGACAAATGTGTTTGTTTCCTGTGAGGTTTTCTCTCAGTCCAAGTCTCAAATCCCACTTTGTGTCTGGAGCACCAGGGGCTGCCTCAGCAGCTGAGTCTGATCACAGAGTGAAACATTAAATCCAAAGCAGCTCTTAGCTCCTGCAGCCAGGAAAATATCCATGTTTTATTCATGGTGAATACTAGTCAACATCCCCAGCTCCCTGGATAGGCCTGGCTCTATAAATACTATAAATAGCCCTGCAGTGACACAGCAAACTGGCCTGGGGACAGCCTGGGCTGGGGGAGCCCCCCGAACCTCCCTGGGTCCCCTCTGGGGGGACAGGGCTGGGGGAGCCCCCTGAGCCCCCCGAGCATCCCTGGGTCCCCTCTGGGGGGACAGGGCTGGGGGAGCCCCCTGAGCCCCCCGAGCATCCCTGGGTCCCCTCTGGGGGGACAGGGCTGGGGGAGCCCCCAGAGCCCCCCGAGCATCCCTGGGTCCCCTCTGGGGCACAGGGCTGGGGCTGCCCAGGGAGGCTGTGCCAGCCCTGGGGGTCCCAGTGTCCCACCCTGCCTTGCTGTGCCCTCTGGGGCTGGTCCCATCCAGCACCCCAGGAATCCTCCTGGGCTCATCCTGCAGCCCAAGGCAGGGTGGGTGTGTTTAGGGAAGAAAGCTTGTGGTAGTGGATAAAGAAAACTTGTGGTAGTGGATAAAGCAAGCTTGTGGTAGTGGATAAATTAGGGATGGAACGCAGCTGGGAAATGCAGAATAACTGCGTGCCCAGTCCCTGATGCTGTGCCTGATGGATGCTCTGTAATAATTCTCTCTGTAGCTAAAGCTGGCTGGACCCTAATTTAATGTAAACTTAGGTGAGTACAGCTGTAATAACTTACAGGGCTGAAGGCCTGGCAGACTTGCCTAGAGTTTCTCACATGTGCCTCAATCATATTTTAGCATTGCTTTAACAGCTCAACAGTCAGAGCTGGCATAACAAATTCATCATGTGAGCCATGATTTATGGACCTGTGTTGATCTATATCCTCACTCTCCTTATTTTCCAGCACATTTATCATTCTCACACGGTCACTCCTTTCCCCTCTGCAATCCTGAGTGGCTTCCAGCTCTCTGCTGCTCCTGAGATTTCTCAGGAACTTTGTCTGGACCAGAGGAGCCTTCAGAGTGTGTCCTGCCCTGGTTGAGAGCAGATTCAGAGCGGGATGGGGGAGGCAGGGAGATGTTAGAGAGTGTTCTATGTGCTGGGTGACCCCAGAGAGAGCTCTGGTTTGTATTTACCCTCTTGGGGCTTTTAATCAGCTTTTAATCAGCTTTCCCCTGCGCTCCCGCTGCTGTGACGGAGGGCCTGGGGTTCCCTGCAGTGCAGGGGGCAGAGCCAGGCTGTGCTCAGGAGCAGCTCTGTGCCTGCAGGAGGAGGGGATCCCGTGCTCCAGATGTTCCCCACTCCAGATGTGCAGCTGCAGCCCTGGAGCAGCATGGCACCAGGAGCCCCCAGCTCTGTGTGCCTCTGGGGCTGGGCTGGGCTCTGTCCCCACATCATCAGTGAGATCCAAAATGTGATCCCAGATCATCCCCGTGGGATCCTGCCCTCCGGGTGGGGGCTGGAGCTGGCTCTTACCTGCCTCTCTCTAATTGCTGTGATGCACACTGAGTACTAGAAAGTTGTACAAGTTATTTTTAAATTGTGGAGGAAGTTATGTAAGGCAGATCATGCTAAGGGTTTATTTTATTTTTAATGACTATATTTAAAAATTCATGCAGAAGCATAGAGGGACTTTTAATTACTACATTTAAACCTTCAGGTGATACTTAAGTAAAGGGGGAAAAGGGCCTTTTCCATTATTTTTTTAATGTTCTCCTTTTCTTTGCAAAGCAAACGTAGGAGCAGACTGGGAGTTACCCTGAGCTGAGAGGGAGCTTCAGCAGGGCAGGAGCTGCAGAAGCACAGCCACATTTCACAGTCCCTCGCTCTGCACTCTAATGCAGCATCTCTCACCCTCGTGGCAGAGAGGCTCCAGCAGGAGCACTCTGATTTCCTGCGGGAGGACAGGGTGTGAGCAGCCTCCCCTGGCTGGCCCGGGCAGAGCTGGGGGCAGAGCTGAGCGGGGCAGTGCCGGGCTGGGCAGGGGCAGAGCTGAGTAGGGCAGTGCCAGGCTGGGCAGGGGCAGTGCCGGGCTGGGCAGGGGCAGAGCTGGGGGCAGAGCTGGGGGCAGAGCTGGGCAGGGCAGTGCCGGGCCGGGCAGGGGCAGAGCTGGGCAGGGGCAGTGCCGGGCTGGGCAGGGGCAGAGCTGAGCAGGGCAGTGCTGGGGCAGAGCTGGGGGCAGAGCTTGGGGCAGAGCTGAGCAGGGCTGTGCCAGGCTGGGCAGGGGCAGAGCTGAGCAGGGCTGTGCCAGGCTGGGCAGGGGCAGAGCTGAGCAGGGCAGTGCCGGGCTGGGCAGGGGCAGAGCTGGGGGCAGAGCTGAGCAGGGCTGTGCCAGGGCAGAGCTGAGCAGGGCTGTGCCGGGCTGGGCAGGGGCAGAGCTGAGCAGGGCTGTGCCGGGCCGGGCAGGGGCAGAGCTGAGCGGGGCTGTGCCGGGCCGGGCAGGGGCAGCAGGGTTAGCCCACCCCGCTGGATCAGCAGGGACAGAGCTGGCACCCTGCTCTGATGGCAGAGCAAGCACAGCACCCAGCATCCCAGGCTTCACCCCAAAGGAGCTCTCCCACCTCCCCAGAGGGGCTTTGGGGCATCTCTTCCTGCCAGGGTTACAAATCCTTTCATGAGGACCTGCTCTGAGTCCTGTGGCCATTCTGGAATGTTTAGGCAGAAGCATTTTCTATTTTTCCATGCCAGCAGTAACAGCAGAAGGACACTCATTCACCCAGGAATGAAAGCCATCAGCTCAGCTTTTGTGGTTGCTGTCTGAGGCTTGAAGCATCTTTGGGAGTGCAGAGTGCACAGAGCCTGTTCTTTGTGCTCCTCTGCCCTGTGTTTATCTTATTGACCAGCAGAGAGAAGAGGAAGAAAAAGAGCATTTTAATTAGTCCTGACAGCTTCATTTGTCTGGAGGTCATCCCTGAGCTTGGCTGGATTTTGCAGAGTGACTCTGCTCTGGGAATGGCTCTGTCCTCTGGCCAGGGTGGGACTGTGGCACCTTCCTGCCCTGCTGTGCCCCTGCCTGGCCCAGCCAGAGAGCCTCAGCCCAGGGAATGGGCTGGGAGGGACCCCAGAGCCCCCCAGTGCCAGCCCTGCCCTCTGTGCCAGCCCTGCCCTGCTGTGCCAGCCCTGTCCTCTGTGCCACAGCTCAGGGAATGGGCTGGGAGGGACGCCAGAGCCCCCCAGTGCCAGCCCTGCCCTCTGTGCCAGCCCTGCCCTGCTGTGCCACAGCTCAGGGAATGGGCTGGGAGGGACCCCAGAGCACCCCAGTGCCAGCCCTGCCCTCTGTGCCAGCCCTGCCCTCTGTGCCAGCCCTGCCCTCTGTGCCATAGCTCAGGGAATGGGCTGGGAGGGACCCCAGAGCCCCCCAGTGCCAGCCCTGCCGTCTGTGCCAGCCCTGCCGTCTGTGCCACAGCCCAGGGAATGGACTGGGAAGGACCCCAGAGCCCCCCAGTGCCAGCCCTGCCGTCTGTGCCAGCCCTGCCCTCTGTGCCAGCCCTGCCCTCTGTGCCCCTGGCTCAGCTCAGGTGTGCTGGGGACAGTCCCACCCCTCCACCCCCCGGGCTGATGCTGAGGGACCCCCTGCAGCTGCTCCAGTGCATCCCATCATGGCCATTGCTGCCAATAATGATCCCTGTTTAGCCCCAGAAATTGTATTTTTCCTGCACCCATTAAATTGTTGGTTGGCCATAAACAAATGGACTCCTTCACAAGGTTTCGGTATTGGGCCAGGCCAGGCTGAGCTCCTCTCCTGCAGGACCAGCCCTGGGGAGCTGCAGCACAGAGCTGAGGCCACGCACAAATCCCTGCCCTGGGACTATTGCTTTTATCACCACAGAGCTGTTGTTTACGGCAAGTTCAGAAACTACGTGAAAACATAAATGGGAGCTATGCAAATAAGTCTTTCTGACAGAATTGTTCACTAGACTCATTATGATGGAAATAAATTTCAAATGTGACTTTTCAGAGCTGCTGAGAGCCATCACTCTGCAGAGCTGTTCTGTGCCTCTCCAAAGAGCAAATGCCAACATTTGTGGTGTGTGGGGAATGCTTCTCAGATGCTGCTTGTTTCTGAAAGTAATTCCAGTGAAACAAAGGCCACTGGATCGTTAGGAAGCCTCTGCTGAGGTGGGTGAGGGCAGGAGCTCCCGCTGGGGCTGGGGCTTGGCACACTCAGGTGCCTCCCCTCATTGTGGCCCATTTGCATTCTGCTCTGAGGCTGCAGACCTGCTCTTGTGGTGTTGCTCACTGCATAAAGCCCAATTAATGAAAGGTTAGGAGGCAATTAAAAATCCCAGTGTCCTTTATTTCAAAGTGAAGTTTATAGTGCAGGGTGAGTTCCTGAATGCCACAGAATCCTTCTGGAAGGCTGAGGCAGCTGCTGGTTGTGGATTCATGTTTGTTTTGGCCTCTGTAGAATTTTGTGGGCTTCTCTAAAGGGACAGAAACAACACACCAGTCTCTGCTGACCCCAATAAAGAGCTCCAGAATGGATTTGTGCCTCTGCTCTTCAAAGGGCTCTGAGTGTGGGAGAACGGCACTGCAGTGACCCACCTGGGCAGCAGAACCTACAGATGTTCCAGAGATGGGCAAGAGAATTACAGCTGGAGAGGTGCCAGCCTGAGCCTCTGAACACACATCAGAGGATCTCAGTGCCACCCCTGGCCTGTCTGCAGGAGGTGACCTGCTCTGGTCACCCTCTGAGGACATCAAGGTGTTTCTGGAAGCAGGGGATGCTTTGATCGGAGCTGCCTCAGGCCGTGGTCTGGTGCACTCTGAGGAGTGCACAGGTCCCTGCTCCACTGAGATGTGCAGGCAACTCTTTATTGTGTGGGCTGTGCAGGAGAAGTTCAGCCTTTCTCTGACTGGGATTTTACACCTGCAGAATAGAGATGTCAGTGTTTATCTAGGGAGGCAGTGAACTTGAATAAATGGTTGTAGCGCGCTCTGACAGACTTGGTACAGAAATGTCATTAAAATTCACTTCTCTGCAGTTATTTATTCCTTTTGTTATCAGTCCAGTGATACGTGGAGAGCTTTCTTGACTGCAAAGGAACCTGTTGCTCTTTTATCTGGTGCAAATGTGAGTGGGAGTGTGCAGGAGCTCTGGCTGCATGAGCTCACCTTGGGCTGCAAATGGTGCTGATGTGTCCCACATCTGTAATTAAACTGATTGACCTCTCCATGTGCAGGCTGGAGGGGAGAAAAGCACTGGAGAAGATGGATTGAGAGGGAATGAGATGCCAAAGCCAATCTCATTTACCCAGCCCGTGTGTCAATAGTGAGCTGGAGAGCATCAGTCCCCGTGGTCACCTCTGAGAGCTGGAGCTGTCCCAGGGCACAGCCTTGGCAGCTGCTGGGACCCTGCCGGGGTCACTTCCCCTCCAAACCAGCCCCACAACAGCACCACAAACCCCTGTGGGGCCTGGAGGATCAAAATGCCATTTGGGAGGATGCTGAGCATGAAAAGAGGCAGCAGGAGAGGCAGCAGCAATGACCAGCCCTTGGAAGCTCTTCCCTTTCTGTAGCAGCTCTTTCCTTCCCTCAGCCCCTAAAAATGAGTCTGTTAGCCTTAGGAATGAGCCCCTGAGCTTGCACTGGCATGAACAGCAGAGTGGGACAGTGCTTTGAGCTGTGCTGCCCTGCCTCTCCTGTTCCTGAGCTGGGCACAGGATGGGTGAGGAGGGAGCAGAGATCTCCCCGTGCAGTGACAGCATCTGAGGAAGGAAAGGAGCAGTTTGTCCTTCACCTCCGTGCTCTCCCTGTGTCCCGTGTCCCTGCAACGCTGATGGCAGCTGGGAATGTGCAGGAGCCACCTCTGTCCATGGCCACGAGCCCAGGGCAGCCCCAGCCACCCCTGTGTGACCAGGGCCTGGCTGGGAGCTCCAGCCCCACAGCAATGCCTCAAGAATGGCTGTGTCTGTCTGAAAGACAACCCTGAGCAGGACTCCGTTTTCAAATAGATCATTCCTGACAAAGCCTATCACTCACAGTGGGCAAAAAGCCAATTTCTGGTTCAGAGCCCTCCTGGCACACTGCTGAGTGAGCTGTGAGCACGGGGGCACGTGGGCAGGAGCAGGAAAAGGCCTCTCACTGACAGCTGAGTGCAATCTCTTCATCAGCCAAAGCTCTGGAAACCAGGCTTCATTTCCTGCTGCTCCTTGTGGGGTTTGATGTGCTCCCAGTGCCTGCCCAGGGCAGGATCCAGAGCCGTCCATTCCCAGAGCCCAGCCAGGCACAGGCGCCTCCAAGAGGGGCTGAATTCCTCTTGAGGGCTCCCTGACCCTCTCAGATCAGACTCGGAGGGTGTCAGCACTTCAGGAACAACTTTTTGTCTGTGTCCTAAGCACTGGTGATGATTTGGCTGTAAAGTTCCCAGAACCCCCAGGAAGGACACACAGCCACAGCCTGGACACACAGCCACAGCCTGTCCCGAGTGCAGGGTTTGTGCTGCAGGAACCCCTGGACATGGCACACGAGCAGCTCCAGCCACAGCCTTTGTTTCTGACAAAAAATGAATCACAAAAGCTGCTGAAATTCATTTTCAGTTCACAGTACATGTGGTGCCAGACTTTCCTGCTGCACTCATGTGAATCTATCCTGACACGTCCTGCCGGTGTTTGTTTACCCTGGGCTGCACTTCAGGGCATGCGTGCAGAGCTTAAAGATTTATATTTTTAAAGCCTGAATACCAGTTTTCTACTCAAAATCGTTCTCTCCCACCACACTAGCCATTCTATGTTACTGGAAAGTTCATGGATTTTCCTCCCCTTTTCTTCCTCCAATGTTTTTTAGCCCTGCTCAGATGGAAGCAGACAAATGATGGACAGTGCCAGGGTTTTGGAGTGGCACAACTATAGGAAATGAGTACTTTAGACAGTATTTCAGTGTGTGCTGAAAATCTAAGAAGAAATGGTAAAAATAAATGTAAATGTTGCTGTGTCAAGTCAAAATGAAGATTTCATCTGTAGATCTCTTCTCCTTTTCTGAAATCTCATTTTCCCTTTTCACTTCAAGTCAGGAGAAGTGAAATCCGCACCAAGCAGAGGTGAGGATGAGGGGATGTGGGGCCATTCCTTGCAGGCACTCCTGCCTTTCTGAGTAACAAACAGTCCACCAGGCAGTGGGGACGTGAGATTTCCTCTGGGTCTTTTCCAAACCCTCAGAACTGGCATCTGCTCTAACAGATCTCCCCAGGCACCAAGGCAAGGCTGGGGTTTTAGATGAGACTCACAGAGATGAACCATTTCAGGAGTGTTTTTTGATACAGTTTTGGTCCTCTGGAGGTTTCCCAGCCCAGCTCTGCAGAGCTTTAGGAGGAAGGCTCTGATGTAAATGCTGAAGGAAAGTTACCAGGACGTGTGAGAGGTAACGAGTCGTGTCGGTGCATCCTCGTCCAGATCCCAAATTGTGCAGAAAGGACAGATTGGAAAAGAGCCTCTGCTCTCTGCTGATCCTTCCTGACACCCACACCTTGGGGAAAGGCTCTGCTGTGACCCTGGGCCTCAGCAGGCTGTGTGTGCAAACTGATGGAGCTGTTTACCTCTGCTGGATCCACGGCAGGGCTTTCCCCAGGCAGGAATTCAAGCTTGTTCAATAGAGCTCATTAGGTAATGAGCTTATTCACTAAGCTCATTAGTGGTGGAATTCATCCTGCTCAGCCCTCTGCAGCCCAAAATCTTGTATCCCTTCAGCCCAGCTTACTGCTCGTCCGGACCCTTGGCTAGAGGAGACTTTTACCTCATTTCATCCATTTCCCATGTTTTCATTCAACAGCTGCCTTGCTGAATGGCCGTTGCTATTATTTAATCTGTCCTGCTATTCCTCTCTAGCAGAAAAACATCTAAGAGGGCTGAAATCTTCTGTATGGAGCGTGCCAAGGCTGGGGTGTCTTGCCAGCTCATTTCATGAACTGAAGCAGTGTCTGACTCAGTGGGACTCATCCTGTGCCATCCTGGCTGCTCCAGGATTGAGGAACAGACGGTTGGGCAGATGTATGTGGGCAGGAGAACCAAAGAGGCACCAAGGAAAAGTTGTGATTGCCTCCTGCCCGTGGTTGCCCATCTGCACACAATCCTGAGCTCCTGGGGGAAGGTCTGAGCACAGCCAGGCACGGCAGAAGCTGGGATTTCATATTTTGGTTCATTATGCAGGGATAAGAGAGCGGGGTTGGTAGGAAGGGTACCTCAGGTGCAAAGCTGGGTGGGAGACAGGGTTTTAAATCTTCCCAAAGCAGCAGCACAAGTGAGATGTGTGACAGTGAGGAATGTGTGCTGGCAATAATGCTCCATTGATTCGTGCTCAACGTGGTAAATTTAGGTGCTGTTTCTACTCATTGCAGACACTGATTACTAGAAAAAGGCTCTGCTGCAGTGGAGTAAGGGAGCTGTCAGAGCCTGTTCCATCTTTCCTCACAAGAGGCACAGAGAAGCCAGCAGAGCTTTTCTCACATTAATATTGATGACAAAGCCCAAGAAACGATGTAAACATCAGAAAAGCCCCACTGAAGCAGGATTGTGATTGTGATTGAGTTTTGAGCTCAATGGCAGGGAAGGATCAGTTTCTCCCTGCACTGCCAAGGCAGAGGGGCAGAGGAGCAGAGGGGCAGAGGAGCAGAGGGGCAGAGGGGCAGAGGGGCAGAGGAGCAGAGGGACAGAGGAGCAGAGGGGCAGAGGAGCAGAGGGGCAGAGGGGCAGAGGGGCAGAGGGCCAGAGGGGCAGAGGGGCAGAGGGGCAGAGGGGCAGAGGGGCAGAGGGGCAGAGGGGCAGAGGGGCAGAGGGGCAGAGGGGCAGAGGAGCAGAGGGACAGAGGAGCAGAGGGGCAGAGGAGCAGAGGGGCAGAGGGGCAGAGGGGCAGAGGGGCAGAGGGGCAGAAGGGCAGAGGAGCAGAGAGGAAGAGGGGCAGGCACCCCCTGCACCCACTGGAACCCCTTTGGCCCAGTGCCCGAGTGCCCAGCAGCACTGGGAGCACACTGGGGGCCCTGCAGTGCCCCTGCCAGGGCATTTCACCCACAGGGTCAGTGCTGGTGCTCTGCACTGGGAGCCAAAGTGCAGCAGGGACACAGGGCTGCCTTTGCTCCACAGAGCATTCCTGATCCCAGCTAAGGCCCCAGAGTCCCAGGACTCAGGAGAAAGCAGCTCAGAGCAGCTTTCCCTCACTTCAGCTTTCCCTTTGAAGGCAGCTTATTGCTGCCCAGGTTGTGAGAAGAGCTGGCTTGCTCAGTCCTTTCCCATTGAAAAATAAAGTGCTATTTTTGTTCTCAGCACAGTGACTGTAATTAATATTTGAGGAGGATGGCTCCCTTGTGCTCCAGATCATACAAATACAGAGGGAAATGTGCACATGTTGTCTCCAAATCACACCCCAACAGTGGCCGTGGAGCAGGCAGACATGGAATTGAGGATTGGGGCCCCACTCCTGGAGGTATCCGAGGCTCTGAGAACCCTGGGACAGTGGAAGGGGTCCCTGCCCAGGGCAGGGGGTGGGAACTGATGAGATCTTTCCAACCCAAACCATTCTGGGACTCCATGATTCTAACTACATGAGAAAACAAGCACAATTCAATAATAGTAAGAAGTGTTTTCCTTGGTGTAAACAAGGGGGAAAAAGGGCTGCCTGGTGCTGGGGTGCAATCTTGTTATCAAGGCTGCGCATTTGCATATTAAAGGCTGAAAATGACTCAAGGTTTTATCATCTGCTGTTTTCCCATCTGATGTGGAACCCTGTATCCACAGGCAGGATGAGAAAAGCAGCAGCAGTTTGTGGCTGTCGGGTGGCAAAGGGAGCCACAGGGCCCTGAGAATGCAGCGAGGAGCCAAAAATGGCCCTGGACACAAAGCCCAGGGCTCGTCCTGTGCTGGGGTGGGCATTGGGCTGCCAGGAGCTGCTCAGGGTGCCCAGCAGGTGATGGGGCTGGGGGCACTGCCAGGGTGTCACTGCCAGGGTGTCACTGCCATGGGTGTCACTGTCACTGCCAGGGTGTCACTGCCAGGGGTGCCAGGGTGTCACTGCCACCGCCATGGGTGCCAGGGTGTCACTGCCACTGCCAGGGTGTCACTGCCAGGGCGTCACTGCCATGGGTGCCAGGGTGTCACTGCCACTGCCAGGGTGTCACTGCCAGGGTGTCACTGCCACTGCCAGGGTGTCACTGTCACTGCCAGGGGTGCCAGGGTGTCACTGCCACCGCCATGGGTGCCAGGGTGTCACTGTCACTGCCAAGGTGTCACTGCCAGGGGTGCCAGGGTGTCACTGTCACTGCCAGGGTGTCACTGTCACTGCCAGGGTGTCACTGCCAGGGTGTCATTGCCACTGCCAGGGGTGCCAGGGTGTCACTGCCAGGGTGTCACTGCCACTGCCAGGGTGTCACTGCCAGGGAGCATTCAGCAAACCCAGCATGGAGCACATTCAGCAGCAGCAGCTGCCTCCCCCTGTGTGATCAGCATTTATAACTTGAATTATTTGACCTTTTTGTGAGGAGGCTGCACAGCACAGCCCCACCGAGAGCTCAGAGCCCCGTTCAGCTCGGCGTTCAGGGCCTCAGTGCACTGGGCTCCAAGAGCCCTTCTCAAGGGCTTTCTGGGCAGGCACATCAGCCAAATTTCACAGCGTCCTGAGGGCAAAAAGCTGGAGCTGATCTGTGTTTGAATTCTGCTGCAGATGGCAGCCTGAGATGGAAGCAGCAGATCCCGGGGCCTTGGAGCAGGGAGGGAGCTGGGCACAGCTCTGAGCCTACCTAAGAATGGCTCTGAGCCTGCCTAGGAACAGCTCTGAGCCTGCCTAGGAACAGCTCTGAGCCTGAGCCTGCCTAGGAAGGGCTCTGAGCCTGCCTAGGAACAGATCTGGGCTTACCCAGGAACAGCTCTGAGCTTACCCAGGAATAGCTCTGAGCCTGAGCCTGCCTAGGAACAGATCTGAGCCTGAGCCTGCCCAGGAAGGACTCTGAGCTTACCAAGGAATAGCTCCGAGCCTGGCTAGGAACAGCTCTGAGCCTGCCCAGCGTCATTCCTGAGGCAGGATGGAAGGGCAGTGCAAACTTGCCCCTTTAGCAGCAGTAAGGAATTGTTTCCTCCTCTGGCAGGCAGTGATTTGACTTGCCACATGCCTCATGGTAATTTCCCAGCAGGTTTAAATGTTGGAACAATGGCATTCTGTTAGATACTGATTTTAAAATAACTCTTCCACACTCAGCTGTAACTTTAGGAGGTGAATTACAGCCCTTGAGTGTGTTCTGATGGAGCAGTGGTAAATAGTTCAATAGACACAAGCAGTTTCTGCAGGCGTTGTGTGTGCAGGAGAAGGCAGAGCTTGGCACTTCCATCACAGTGCCTGGGACACGGCCTGGAAGCAGGCTGGGCTTGGTCACAGCTATCCCCATACCCAGAATCACAGATTGCTTTGGGGTGGAAAAGACTTTAAAGATTGTCTTGATTTAATCTCTGCCATGGCAGGGACACCTTCCCTGTCCCAGGTGCTCCAAGCCATGTCCGACCTGGCCTTGGGCACTGCCAGGTGAGAATTCCTTCCCAATGTCCAATCTAAACCTGCTGTCTTGCATTTTGGAGCCATTTCCCCTTGCCTAGCCCCTCCATCCTTGAATGCACAGATCCCTTAAGAAATGGCAGTAAAAACATCTCCTGTCATTTTCCTGGTTATATTTCCTGGGGTCCCATGCCAATCCCGTGCCAGTCCCGTGCCAGTCCCGTGCCAGGGGAGCAGGGCTGGTGAGGATGGGGTGCCCAGCTGCCCCTGTGAGGATGAGGATGGGTGTTGGCAGCCCCAAGCTCCTGCCAGAGGGGCTGCCAAAGCTCAGGCACTCAGCAGCTCCCTGCGCTCCTCTCCCTGCACACGCCCATGGGCTGCAATCAGCTAAGGACCCTAATTAGTTCTGGCTAATTTGTTTCAGGGCCTTTCCTTCTCTTCCCCTCTCCCTGCTCTGACTGGCAGTGGCTACTCTGCCCCTGATTTCCAGCTGATGTCTGTAAACTGATTACTTTTACTGGGTCAGCTCCGTTATGAAATTACCGTTTTATAAGACTAAAAATAGCCCAGATCCAGTCAGCACGCCAATCACTTCCCTTCATCTCCAATGAAAATGCAATGTTATCTTTAATCTGTATTTCTCAGGCACTTACTGGGAGGCAGGTTAGAAAGAAAAGAGGGGGAAAAAAAGAAAGAGGAGATCAGAAAAAAAATCTGTAAATCAGTTGCTATAGATGCATCCCTGCCAAGGCTTCCACTGGTAAATTTAGCAGTCACGTTACAATTTTAGTCAGCACCATTTCTTAGCCTTATTCAAAATAATTCACTTCTCACACAATGAGTTACCCTAAAGGCAAGTTATTTTGTCTTGCACATTAAAAATGGTGCGTTTGCACATACGTGCAACTGTTACAAATATCCAAAGCCACTAAAAGCGTAAGGATGGATTTTTTTTTTTAAGAGAGGAAAAAAAATCCAGTGAATTCCACTTGCTCTAAGAATGAATAAAGGTACTTTAATACTTCTGGGGTTCTGGTGAATACAAATAGCTCAAAAATGAGATGCTTGCCTGAGATTTATATCAAGATAGTGAAGGGAAAGGTTCCATCTGTAGTTTCTGATACAAAGACATTTTGCACACAATATCTGTAAATCCATTAGGAGAAGAAAACTGATACAGGTTTTGTATGAGATGAAGCTGCAGTGAAGAGAATGAAAGCTCAATGAAATGGCCTCTTTGTGTAGCTCCATCAGCTCATGGCTTGATTGGACTTTCTGTGTATTAAATTCAAGCAGCTCTTTGGCCCGTGGACATGAGGAATTGTTGGCTGTGTGGGAAATGGTGAGAGCGATGAAATTCCAGCTCTTCTTTCACAAAGGAAACTCCCCACACCCCATCCACCCTCCCATGGGTGATGTTAAATGAGCAAAGTGGTGTTTCTATCGGGAAGTGTGCCCTGGTTCAGTTTGATGGCAGCTCCCAACGTCCTGACATGCACGGCGTGACTCCTGGCCCAAACAGCAATCTTCCCGAGGAGCCGCCGATGGCAGCGCTCCAGAGATGAATTATTATTTTCCTTGTTTTGCAAACCGCTCTTGGTGCGAGTGAGGAGGGTGAATGAAGGTTACTATCAGCCCCAGAGCTCTGCTGTGCAGACATCAGCACTGCCACATGCCATGCTGGGGGCTCTGCCACCGCGGCCCCCGTGTGCCACAGCCCTGCTCACCCTCTGGGGGAATCACAGATCCCTTTGGGAAAGCTGCAAGAGGCCTCAGAGACAGCAGAACTGTGAGCAGAGCTGAGCAACAGCCATGAGATAGGTCAGCAGAAAAAGTATTGAAACTGTAGAAAAAGCAAGGGCAAATAAAACAATGGTCTGTGTATTAATGCTTGTCTGAATAGCTCTCTGAGCTACAGAAAGTTTATCTAGCAAGATGTTAGGAAAGTTAAAGCTTAATAATGGAGCTCTGTGCATTGAGGCTTACAAGCAGGTATTGTATTCGAAATGAGCAAGCATTGTTTAACCAAAGGTACGTGTGCTTATGGTGATTAGATAGAACTACTGTCAATATGCTTTTGCTTTGTGTGATTGGTCAAGAAGCTTATAAAGTAAGTTGTAACATTAAGTTTTTTAGCCTGCTGCCTGGAATGTGAGCTGCTGGCAGCTTCCCATTGTCATAACCATGGAATGAGACTGATGCTGGAAAATAAACAGCTCGAAGCACATTCTACAGCAGCCCCGTCCCGTCCGTGTCTGTAAATAACCCCCCTTGCAGGCATCAACCCTCCATCCCCACTCCTGGCCATGGCTGAGCACCAAGAAAGAGAGAAAACCCCAGAAATAAGGGTTTTGTAGCAGAGACTGATGTCCTTTCAGGGTGGGTGCTCAGGTGCCCGCTCCTCTCTCGTTTCCCTCTGGTCCACACTGGCAGAGGCAGAGCTGAGCCAAGACAGCCCAAACCAGACCCACCCCCAGACCCTGCTCTCTGCACACTCAGCTAATAAACCCTCTAAGAAATTGCAGCTCTTCCAATCAGGCTGTTGACATAAGCAGCCAGCAGGGCTGTTTTATCGACTTTCCCGTGTTAACCTGGTTCCTTAAATGAATTCTGCAGACGGGCCTGTGTTGTCCGAGTGCACTGAGCTGTGTCTGTCAGAGCACTGAGCAGAGCCTGAAAGGGGCAGAGTGCTCTCAGGCCACTGTGGCTGTGCAAATGGTGAGGGTGACGGGCAGCCAGAGAGCTTCTCCCCAGAGCAGCCGGGGGTGAGGGAGCTCAGCCTCTCTGTGCCAGGGAAGCTGCTCAGTGCATCCCTCGGGAGAGCCAGCCCCAGCACAGCCCTGCTCCTCCCGCCCGGCCACTGCTGCTCTCGGGGCAAAAATGGCCAAAGCTCTCAGTGGCAATTCCTCCAGGAATAGTCCCTCCTTACAGCACCTTCCAGTGCCTAAAGGAGCTCCAAGAGAGCTCCTTTAAACCAGCTGAAATTGAAATGCAGGACAATTTATGTTGTATTGCACTAAATACGACAAATTTACACGGGCATGGACTGCCAGGGCAAAGGGAAAGGGTTCCCAGTGCCAGAGGGCAGGGATGGATGGGATACTGGGAATGAGGAATCGTTCCCTGGCAGGGTGGGCAGGCCTGGCACAGGTGCCCAGAGCAGCTGGGGCTGCCCCTGCATCCCTGGCAGTGCCCAAGGCCAGGCTGGACAGGGCTGGGAGCACCTGGGACAGTGGGAGGGGTCCCTGCCATGGCCCTGGAGGGGCTCTGAGGTCCCTTCCAACCCCCCCATCCCAGGACTCTGCTCCCTCCCAGCCTGGCTGCCGTGCCCCTGGGGCTGCACGAGGATTTTTGTGGCACTCAGGTTTTCACAGCTGCAATTTGATGCCTCTGCTGCAGGTCATGGACACTGCCTAGGAGTCTGAAACATAGTGCTGCTGTCAGATTAAATGAAAACAGCTGTAAAAAGCTTGGAAAAACACTTTCTCTGGGCAAAACTGGCGTGGGGTTTAGTGGGGGGACAGAGGTTTCGTGTTTGTGCTGCACATGAGGGGAAGCAGCAGAACCTGAGGCTTCCCCACCCGTAACTCTCCCTAAAAGTGAATAAAACTGAATATGGGGTGGGGCTGGGAGCGGCCTGGGCTGGTGGGAAGTGCCCCTGCCCGTGACATGGGCTGGGAATGAGCTGCGTTTAAGGTCCCTTCCCACCCCAGCCGTTCTGTGAGTCCATGAAAACCAATGCACTGCACCAAGGGAGCCAAATTCACTCTAATTAACCCGTTTCTGCAGAGATGTGGACCCACTGCACACGGAATTAGCCAGAAGCCAGGGCAGGGATGAGGGGCTGGGGTGGGCTGGCACTGCTGCTCTGCTGCTCCTGAGCTGGGGCAGGTCCCAGCCTCCTGCAGGACACAGCAAGGGTCTGGCTCAGCCTAGAGAGGAGATGGGGAGCTGCTGGCCTCTTGGGGAAAATGCTTCTGCATGAATTGGAGAGCTGATTTGGAATTAATTTTGAGTAGTTGTTTCAGTAATTCAGATTGATTTAAGATGCACCCAAGAATAATGCTTTCATTATAAAGCCTCCTGAGCAAAATTTAAATTGTGTTGAATTAAAAACAGCCTCTGTTAAAGCAGGGCTGATGAGCACAGCAGAGGGATGGGAGAGGCAGGGTCAGGATAATGTAATTCCTTTGCTTTGTTTCCCACTCCAGAAAAGCTGCTGTACCTGTCTCCCTGGGCTGTTAACTGCCTAAGGAGCCTGCAAGGCCTCCTGAATTTCTCTAAACTGATTTCATGGTCACCCCACCAAAACCAGTGCTTATTTATTGGTGCTGGGCTTCACCTTCAGGAAGAAATGCATTTTTATTGCATTTCATTTATGGGTCAGTCTGAAAATGTGTTTGTATCCCAAAGATACTGGGGAATCTGGGAGAGCAGCTGAGGCACAGGACAGTGGAGGGTTAATGGTCTCCTGCTGTTGGCTTTGTTTGTTTGTTGTAAGTAAACCTTGGTTTTACACAAATGGAGCTAATCCTGGTAACAGGGAAAAAGTTATCGTGCACCTTCCAGATCACTCCTCTAAGGCACTCTGTCACAGCAATGGTGGGATTCCAGCCTCAGGGAAAGCTGCACTTATCTGGGTTTAAATGTATTGGTGGTGAAAACAAGGTTTTTTAATATATATATATATATATATATATATATATATATTGTTTTGAGTTTAAAACTGTCGTGCTTCATAGTTTCTTGTTTGAAATGCTGGCTGAATCATTAAGGGCAAAAGGCAGGGAATATTTAGGATCTGGATGAAAGCTCTGAGTGCTGCTGAAACCCAAGCATGAAGTGGCCAGCACTGAGGAGGGCAGGGCTGATGGGCTGGGAGCACGATGGAGACCTCGGCTGCATTCTCTGCAGGAGGAATTGCCAGGACTCTCATTAGTAACAAGATCCTTCCAAACAGATTGAAAAGACTTCTGAAGATAGATGTGTAGGAAATACTGTCTGAAAGTGCCAGTTTGTCAGAACTGGAAGGGTTTTTGGGGAGATGAAGGGGGCCAGGAGGGTTAGCCCTGGATGGTGAACCTCCACCCCACTCAGGGAGAGTCAGGAAGGTGGAAACAGCCTGAAAGTCCCAAATCAGTAACGCCAGAAGCCTCAGTTTTCAGACTTTACAGCATTTTCTAGGTCCCTTCCCAGTGAACCCTTACAAAGCCATGTTTAAATGTCTAATTTCTTAAATCCATGTCAGCTCATTTCCAGCACTTGTTCCTCTGTGATTTCTGTGATTACAACAAATTGAGAATGCTCTGAGGTCCCTGGGAGCGCTGGGTTTGTCCCTGGGCTCAGAAGGGGAGGGAAGGGACCCAAACCCAGCCCAGCCCGGGGGGAGCAGAGCCCCAGCTGCTCTCCAGAACATTCTGCACGTCCTGGGGCCCTTCCCAGCCCGCCCAGGCCAGCCCCTGAGCCCAGCTCCTGTCACAAAGGCGTAACAGCACGAGTGGGAATGGGTGCGCAGGCTGTGTCCGTGCCAGGACGGTGTGGTCTTCATTAAAGGGAATCTGGAAATATTATATCCATATATATAAGGATATAATTATCCATGTAATTATGGAATATCCAAAGCTGGGCTTTCTCCCCTTGTGGAGAGACCCCTGAAGGAACCACCCAAGGCGGGTGTCCCTGATCAGATCCCGTGGTGGGGACAGGAGCGGGGCACAGACCAGTATGGACCAGTCAGAGCATGGAAAGCTGAGCTGGGGCAGGGCTGGGATGCAAAGCCCAGCTTTGGTTTCCGAGTTTTACCTTCCCCAGGGGAAGGAACAGCTTTTGCCATAAACCTGCAAACTTTGCTTCGTTATTAAAAAGGAAGAATAAGAGATCTTTAGGTGACTATGACAAACAGGTTCTACATTTGCACTTAATGAAGAAATTCAGACTTTCAGTTGTCATATGCCCAGATTCGGCACCTTTCTGACAGCTGAATTATGATTTTAATAATTGAAAAGTGCTACTGTGAGCCTGTTCATGTATAATAGGCACAGAGAAGTGTTTAAAATCAAAAGCAGTTTAGAGAAAAAGTGGTCCCTGCGTTACAAGGAGGAGAATTGTCTACATCTGAGTATTAAACCGTGTGAACTCTCCAGTGGGAAAACTCTTTGCAAAGTAACTCTGGATTTCCTATGTGTGGGATGAGGAGATTGCCCTCGATCCTGGTTCTGTGTGTGCTCCAAGCAGCAGCCTGCAATGCCCACTTTCCTCTACACAACCTTGTCAGGGTGAGGGTTTGGCCATTCTGCTCCCAGAGGTTTTAGTTCAGAGCAGCAGAAGCGCAAATCTGTAATCTCAGTCGCAACACCTGTGAGACAGAAATGAAATACGAGGGGGAAAAGATCCCTCCAGGCTACATTCCCCTTGCTGTGATTTCATTATCTTTGTACCTGTCCCTGGGAATGTTTGAAATTCCACGGCAGCCGGCACAGCGCTAGCTCTCAAGCTCACAGCTGAGCACAGACAAGAAGCCTCTTTCCTGCTCAGCTGAGTAAAAACCAGATCACACCCTGGCCATCACTGAGTATTCCAGTACAGTGACCACAACATCCACTCGAATTCAGCCAATCGGTACCTCCTTGCAAGTCAAGGGGAGAAACAAGGACTGACATTGCGAGGAGACACGAGAGACCCCTCAGCAGCTTTGTGTGGAGCCAGTGTCAGAGCGAGCAGAGCTCCTCTCCAGCCCCTCGCACTCGGGTCAGCTTCTCCCTCCTGCAGGGATGAATCAGATCCTGCTACTCCACCACTCTGCTCCTCCTGCACTCCTTTGCCGTGGTGCTGAGCATTTGTCAAGTGGGTGTGAGAGCTTTTTCTGCTTTACGCAACCGCACACAAACTGCAGAAGTTGTAAGGCAAAGAATAATCAAGCCCCGAACACTTCCAGCCCCTTCTCGAACATGCACCCAGGAAAACGCTGAGGAGGAGCTGAAGTCAAGCTCCCCGTACATGCTCGCCTGCTGCTCAGGAAAAGGAAAAGTAATACTCACCCCAGCGTTGTCATGGTTACAATAGTGTACCAAAAGGAAGCAGGAATACTGGTGAATTTGCTCGCCGAGGACCCTTTCTCCGCATAAAACATCACAGTTGCAAAGATGATGATTGCCATAGTGAGGGAAAAGAGGAGAAAGCCAAGCTCGGAGGCACAGCTCTTCAAAGTGTAGCCCAAGATTCTCAGGCCTTGGGAATGGCGGGAGAACTTGAAAATCCTGAAAACCCTGAAAACCCTCAGCGTGACGAAGGCCCCGCTGACGTCCTCGTTGTTGGTCATCACCAGGCCGATGTAGTAGGGCATGATGGCCACCACGTCGATGATGCTCATGACGCTGCGGATGAAGCGGTAGCGGCTGGGCGCCGCGAACAGCCGCAGCAGGTACTCGACGGTGAAGATCATCACGCACGCCGTGTCCAGGCAGAAGAAGGCCACGGCGTAGCGCTCCCCGCAGGGCAGCTCCTTGCTCCCCGGCACGGAGCCGCAGGGCACGGTCTCCACCACGTTGGTGATCACCGAGACGGCGATGAAGAACCCGGTGACGTAGTAAAAGACTAAGGCTAGGGTGCTGGTGTGGGGGTTCTCGAAGGCGCGCCACATGGTCTGCCGGAAGCTCAGCGAGGGCATGGAGCCCTCCTGGTTGTTCTCCGAGTCGTTGTCGTCCATCAGGCGCTCGGCGTTCTCCCGCTTCCTGTCCTTGTACTCTTCGTAGCAGCAGTCCCCGATGATCTCGGGCAGGATCCCGTAGAAGGCCAGCTCTTCGTCGTAGGCAGAGATGCACTCGTACCTGGGGTAGTGCAGCTTGCCAGTTCTGTAAAAATTGAGGATGCACCTGAAGACCTCGGGGTCCCGGTCAAAGAAGTACTCCTTGGTGTCTTCGTTGAAGAAGAACTCCTTCTCCGTGCTGCCCAGGAGAGTGTCCGGGTACCTCTCCAGTGTAGTCCTCCAGGTCTGGAAGCGCCTGCCGCTCACGTTGAGGATGATCAGCTCATCCTGCCTCTTGTTCTTCTCCGTGGGAGCCAGCGGCATGGGGCAGTTGGCCACTGGCATCCATCCTATGGCGGCCGCCCTGGCGAAGGGCAGCCAGGCTGCCACCCCTGCTGCCATGGTGAGCCCGGGCCACGCTACTGGAGATGGGGCTGGGGAGGCTGCTGGGACCTGCTGCGGGTCAGACCAGTTCCATCTGGAACACAGAAGAGAAGAGAACACAGCACACAGTCACGCCCTGCCCCGATGGGTGGAAGAGCCCAGGACCAGCACAGACACCAGAGCTGCCAGCCACTGGTGGAGAACGATGTTGAACAAGGCACATGATAATCAGCTCAGCGGGGTTATGGCATTATTATAGATTGAAACTTTGAATAGCAAATGATTCCTCATTAAAAGCATTTTAAAAGTGGCATAAACACAGTAATTTATATTTGCTTCCTCACAAACAAGACTAATCCATAATTCCCCAGGTGTAAGCCTCCTGTGCTCATCAGTTTAACTACAGCTGTCAAGAAGAGCTGGGAACTCCAGTGGAATCAGCCTGCGGTGGAATCACACGCCACGAGAGCCCACGACTGGGCTCAACTACATTTCCATTTCTAGCCATGAATTTGTTTTATCTTTTTGATCTTTGGTCAGAGTTCTTACAGTCTTTAACTTTTCTTTTAACTTGCTTTTACTTCCACTTCCCTAGTGCTTTTCTAATTCTACCATGAAATTATCTGAAGAAAGGCGCCATTATCATATAAAATGCATTAGGAGCCCTATCAAAAGTCAATTTATCAATGGAAATTCCATTGATTCCAATGACTCAGGCCCTCAAAGCCTAATTGTATCTTCGTAGGCAGTTTCACTCTAAAGTTTTTAACTTACATGAAAGCTGCCATTCCAGCCAGTAAGGCTGCAGCATTATTGATTCCAATGGGCCATCAAAATACTGAATAAAAAATGATGGAATGAGTCTGTGGTGAAAATGCCTGAAGTGCTCACAGAAATGCTCTCCCTCTTCAGGGCAAATTAACATTCATCACCTTAATGTGGAGCATCTTCCTATGCAATTTTACTGTCTAAAGGACAATTGAGATCCCTCGTGCGAGCATCTTGCTGCTGCTGAAGAGCTTTGGTAATTACAGAACATATAATAACCCACAGCGCTGCTATCCCAAGGATACACTTTGCTTATCTGCACGGCCCTGGAGCAAACATCTCACAAGATTTCCCTCCAAAGAACTGCTCAGTGGTACAAAGCACCACCACTGTTTCTGTCCCCACAGAGAGGGAATTTACTGGGTGGATCAGCCTGGCCGCCCTGGGGAGCAGGGATGAGGCAGAGCTCAGCACTGGGAGCCTCCTCTGCCAGCTGAAAGAGCATCTCCAGGGGCTCCCACTGCGCCCTTCTACACCAGGGCTAGATCTTGTAACTTCCATGGAACACTTAAGGACAGGAGGCAGCAAAATAAGAATTATTTTATCCATTAATCATCAAATATATACAGGCAAACAATCGAGAAACCAAGAAAAGGCATCTTGTTCCTGCTTTCCCTGCTGGCAAACTGTCTTCCCTGGGTTTTAATTTCACTTAGCACCATCACCAGCGTCCTTCTCCAGGACTGGCTGGCGACCTGACCAGTTTCAGCACACTGGATCCTCATCTCCCCTGATTTCTCAGGGGAGCCACATCAGAAATCTCTTCTGTACTTTCCTAACTTTGGTTGTGGATTCCAGGTTACCTACATTAGCTGCTGAGGCTCTATAAATACTTCACATATAATTGTTCCAATAAAGCACTGGTAACTCATAAGTGACTTACACATTTTTAAATCAATTTTTGAAAGATAAAATGGGTCCTTTCATGCTGGCAGTATATGTGGGGAAGCTATAAATACCTCAGCGATGAAAGGGACAGATTAAAGGAAAAGAGAAAGAAAGGGAAATTCTTCTGTGGAAGTTCAGTTCCCGTTTCTCTGGGTCCAAGACATGCAGCTGGTTAGAACAACGGAGCACACCCAGCTTCATTCTCAGAGTTACTGAATCTGCCCCATCTGATCCTCAAAATACACACAAGAGGGCAAGAGGAGTCTTTTCCAGCTGTAAATTATCTGGAGAAGTGAAATCCCCTGTTGCAGAGGTTTTGCTTTTTCTTGTCCACGAGTCCTTGGAACTCTACCACTCGCTCAAGGAAGTGAAAGAAAATTGGGAGAGAGAGGGGACTGGATTTATAATTCTGACCTGCACAACCTAAGCTGAGTCAAAAAAAGATGAAGCAACCAGTTTCTCTAGAATGCAGAATTCCAGAATGTAGAAAGAGTCCCCCTTTCCTGCCTGCTTGGATTTTAGTAACTGCCAACCAGTCTGTTTAGGCTGGAAAGCAATTGGCTGGACTCAAAATCTAATGTACTGTTGACAGTGTCTGGAGCTCTCACAGAAAACAGACACACTCTAATTCTAACAAGCATATATTTAGCTATATCCATATTTCTAATTTTAATTACCATAATTTCTGCATGTAATTTAAAAGGAACTGGTTCACAGCAGACCGGCACCCTGCTGATGACATTTAGAAGACCTGGTACACAAAATAGAATCATTTTCCTCCTGATTTAAAAAAGTATCTGCAGAGAAAAGAATCTGTTTTCTTTAGATAACTATGGGGACAAGGAAACAGCCGAGGAAATTTGGGAGGAAAGGCTGAGCAGGAGCCCCTGTCCCCTGCCAGAGCTCCTGACCCTGCTGGGTCCCTCCCGAGCAGCGCCGGCTCCGCTGCAGCCGCTCCAGGGCACCCCAAAGAAACCCAAAAAAACCCCAAAAAACCCCTGACAGCCTAATCCTGACCCAGCCTGGGTCAGGACAGCTCAGGAGGAAAACCTGGCAGAGAACAGTAATGACTGTTCACCCCAAGGGTCCAGAAATAAAGGATGGATTCTTACCACTGTAGCTCCACACTGATCAATGTCTCTTCATCATCTCAAGAGAGCAGAGACAAACCAAAAATCTCAGAGTTTCCCTTTCTAGAAGCAGACAGGGCTGTTCTGAAATCGGACTGATAAACACACTGCAAGTTTCTTGATGAGACACTGCTAATGGGAGTGAAGAGCCTGGAGATCATTCCTTCTTCCCTCTCCTGTCCTTGTTGGGTCAGGCTCAGGCAGCAGAGAGACCTTTGCTTTAAAGCAAAATATGTCAGCCAAAGCCTCGGCGTCTTCTGTCAGCCACACATTCCTTCCCCTTCGCAGCAGCACCAGAAAATAAAACTTTCTGCAAAACGCTCACTCCCTCAGTCTGCTGGGGAGATTTAGGAGCAAAAGCAACAGGCTCAGGATAAATGCACACAAACTTCTCCCCTCCCTCCTCCCGGCGAGCCCCGAGAGCCCCATCTTGCAGCGCTGCCTTACCTGGAAGGGAAAGACCTCGGCGCCCAAAAGCAGGGCTGGATCTGGGGAGCGGGGAGCAAGGGGAGCAGGCGCTGCTCAGGATGGAAGGTGAGCTGTGCCGCCTGCCTCTTGCCTCCCTCTCCAAATGCAGTCAGGAGCAATCAGTAAATGTGCTCATCATTGTGAAAGTATATATAGAGAGATGACTAAACAGCTTCTCCCTCATTGCTGCCGAGGCTCTCGCTGCCTCTCTCCTGAGCTGCTGGCGCTGCCCCCTCCCCTGGCAGCGCTCGCCGTGCCCTCGCTGCCCAGCCCAGCCCAGCCGGGCACGGCCCCGCTCCCGGGGCTCGGGGAGGCACAGCCGGGCTGGGCAAGGGCGCTGTGAGCTGCCGGAGCGAGCGGAGCCGGTAAATAAATACACGGCGGAGCCTACCCTGCATGCTAATGTGCCAAGGGGGAGATGCAGGGGGGAAAGTCGGGCACGAACTTCAGGGCTCCATCGCGGAGCTCCTGTGTGCCCCTCCTGGCTCCCGGTCAGGCGGGGACAGGGCAGCGGGGATTCCTCCTGCACGGGAAAACGAGCTATTGCTCCAGCATCACCAACCCACACCCAGCACCTTGGCCAGGGCGGGCGGCTACATTCAGGAAGAAATCACTTGGATTTAAACCGATCTTTCCCTATCTTCTTCTCCTTTCGTCCTTCCCACCAGCTTTCTCTTTTCCCCTCGTCCTGCTGTTCTGGCTCGCCCTGCTCCTTGGCAGCCCTTACCAGTCCTGTCTGCACACCGCCTCGCATCCCTTTCATCCCCGCTCCGAAGTTGGGCTCGGCACGCTCCGAGACCCGGCAGCCTCGCTCATTTATCCATCCGCTGTCGAATCTCCATTAAGGGAATAAGCACGAGCCCGAGTCGGAGCGAGCCAGCCTTGCCCTGCTGGCCGGGCAGCTCCGGGCGGCGACGGGCGCGCCGCAGCGATAGTTGATGACTTCCATAAAGTCACCGCGATCCGTGCGGGAGCGAGCGGGGCTCGGCCGCCTCGCCATCGCCTCCCCGGCGGCTCGGCACCGGCTCAGCGCCGGCAGCACGGGCCGTGCGGGGCTGTGCGGGGCTGTGCGGGGCTGGCACCGGCATCGGCAGCGGCGAGGGCCGGGAGGGGAGCGGGGCACGGGCTGGGAGCGGCCGGGGGCACCCGCTGGCCCCGCTGCCCCCGCCCCGCCCGCAGGTGAACCCCCGGACCGGCATCCCCGCATCCCCGACCGGTATCCCCGCACCCCCCGGACCGGTGTCCCCGCACCCCCGGTCGGTGTCCCCGCACCCCCCGGACCGGCATCCCCGCACCCCCGGACCGGCATCCCCGCACCCCCGGACCGGCATCCCCGCACCCCCGGACTGGTATCCCCGCACCCCCGGCCGGTGTCCCCGCACCCCCGGACCGGTGTCCCCGCACCCCCGGCCGGTGTCCCCGCACCCCGGGGCCGCTCCCCTCCCTTCCCTCCCTCCCGGCGGACCCCCTCACCTCCGCAGGGCGCTCCCGGCCGCGGCCGCCCGCCCGGAGCCTCCGCGGCCATGCGGCTGCCGGGAGCGGAGCGCGGGGCTGCGCCGAGTGCGCGGGCGCGGGGCGGCGGCGGAGAGCGGTGGGGAGCGGTGGGGAGCGGTGGCAGCGACGGCAGCGATGGCAGCGATGGCAGAGATGGCAGAGATGGCAGAGATGGCAGCGATGGCAGAGCGGCGGCGGCGGGGCCGGGCACAGCCCCGCACGGAGGGGCGGCGGCGCGGGGCGGGGGGCGGAGGGGGCTCCCCGCGCTCGGCCGCGTCCCCGCCCGCCGCCCGCCCGCACAGCCGCCGGCAGGTGTCACCCGGAGCGAGGGCACCGGCGCGGGCAGCGGCAGCGAGCGGCACCGGCAGCGGGTGCGGGACCCGGCAGGGAGCGGCAGCGGCACCGGCAGCGGTGCGGGACCCGGCAGGGAGCGGCAGCGGCACCGGCAGTGGTGCGGGACCCGGCAGGGAGCGGCAGCGGCACCGGCAGCGGTGCGGGACCCGGCGGGGAGCGGCAGCGGCACCGGCAGCGGTGCGGGACCCGGCAGGGAGCGGCAGCGGCACCGGCAGTGGTGCGGGACCCGGCAGCGAGCGGCAGCGGCACCGGCAGCGGCACCGGCAGCCGTACGGGACCCCGGGGCAGAGGGCAGCGCACGCGGGGGTGGCCGGTGGCCGCAGCGCCCCCGCAGCCCCGCAGACCCCCCGAGCCGTGCGAGCGCAGGGCTGTGTCAGGAGGGCTCCGGGCTGTGTCAGGAGGGGTCCGGGGGCTGCAGGGGTTGTTGCATTGCCAGGCGCGGGAGCTGCGCCTCCAGATGCATCGCTGTGAGCAAGGGATGTGTGTTGGGGGGTCTGATGTGCCTTAAAATGAGGGAAACAGGGAGTTGGTACAGCCAGCAATGAGCAGGGGCCGTTTTCCAGGTGCTTTTGTACCCGGAGCTCTAGACCCAAGACCTTCCTAAAGAGAAAAAACAAATAACAATAGGGAAGGATCTCCAAGGCCTCAACACTTCAACAAATCAATGATCTGGTTCTAGAAGCTCTGAAATCTGGACCCTGATCATGTCCAAGACCACGAATGCAGCCTGTGACTGAGCCCTACCGTGCCCACCAAACCATATCACCAAGTGCCACATCTCCTGTTTGGAACACTTCCAGGGATGCTGACTCCAGCACTGCCCGGGCAGCCTGTTCCAAGGCTTCACCACACTTGCAGTGCTGACATTCTTACTAAGGTACAACTGAACCTCAACCTGATCTGTCCAATTCAGGGTCTCGTTTCTGATAATTCAATGCAATTATTTAAAAATAACGCTAATTTCTGAATGTCAGGTCCTGAGTAACCCTCCCAAAGCCATCTCCCCCAATAACATTTGTGATCTGCATTGGTGTAGCAGAGCAGCTAACAAGTTCAGGCACACACAGTGTATCCTGATCTTTAGGTTTTGGATATTAAGAGTTGTATGCTGGACACGGGAATAGTTTTGTGTAAAGTGAATCCTAAAACTTCAGTGAGAAACTTTCAGTGGCTGTAAGAATTTGAACATATCAAAGCATCCTGAATCCATCTTCATTAGATGTCTTCAGAGCTGCTTTCCACTTTTAAACCCTCCCTATATCTCCACTTGCTCTTTCCCTCTGCTGATGCTGAGAAGAAAGCAGAACCAGAAATGTCATTTGGCTTTTGCTGGTATAAGAGATTTTTCTGTGATTTACAGTGTCACCACTTCATAAAACTTCCTGACTCCTCTCTGGGCGTGCTCTGGCCTCACTCTCTGCTGGTGCTGCCCTGGCTGTGATTCTGAATCGCTTTTCCCCCATGACTCGGCCCCTTTTAACTTCCCATCTCTATTAAAAAGCTAATTTGGGAACTCTTTTTCAATGCTCCCAATTTTGTATTTTTAAATAGAATATGAAAGTCAAAAGCAAGCTTGCTGCAGATAGTCTGGAGTGAAAATATTCCTACTTCTGTCTTGATTTTTTTCATCAATATATTTTCTCTGTTTCTTTCTCTTCTCTCTTTAACTCTCTCTTCTTTCCCTCTTTTTTTTTTTTTCTCTCTCATTCTGCCTTTTCCTTTCTCTCTCTTTTCTAGGAAAAACTCCTTAGGTTCTACTGCCCCACTTAGAGCTTTTATTACAACTTTTTGAACAAGTTTTTCTCATTCTACTACTGAGAGGTAAAACCTGCTGATGTCAAAACACCAGAGAAATTATGGAATGAACTATCATGGTTAAATATCCATATTAAATATAGTTCACTTAATTTTTTCCCCTTACATTCTCTTCTGCGTTTATGCCTCTGCAGTGTATTTTATTTTATTTATTGTGTTTGTTCTCTGCACTGGGCGCTATTCTGCATAAATTCAGCATCTAAATGTCCCATTCCCTGCGTGGCTGTGCTGCAGCAGTTCTGCAGTTCCAGTTGCAGGAGCACAGCCTGCCTGCCTCCAATTCCAGCTTGCCACAGCACCAGAGCTTTGGAGTCTGATTGTGTGCTGTGGGTTGTGCCAACAGCTCCCTTGCTTTGGCTCCCGGCTGGTGAAAACACCTGCCTAGATTAAAGAAAGGCCATTAATGTGATTATGAGAAGGAGTGGGTCTTTGTAACCTTAGAATTAAATATCTGGTGCAGTGCCTTTGTGCCAGGTCTGGCAAAAGCAGGAGTCCAAGCCCCTTCCTCGAGTGTGTCCTGCAGGAAATGCAGTGTCTGCTCTAGGGGTGGAAATGGTCTTCACTAGGACAAATCTGAATTTTCTCTGAGACAGGAAAAAACTGCCAAAAGTTGGATTTGGATCACAATTTTCTTGGCTTTCTTATAAGGAAAACCAGAACATTGAATTGTGAAAGTGTCCTTAAGAAATGATCTTTCATAACAAGGTTCTGCTTTAGTTTTCTTGTAAGAGCAATATTGGGAATATTTTATAGAGGTGTGTGAACAATTAAATCCCAAATTCTCTCTGCATCCCTTAGGAGTTTTCAAGGGGACCTTGTTGGCTCCAGAAGCCCTGGAAGGGAAAGGTGGCTCCTTGTCCAGCCCCTTGTGAAGCAGGGCCCAGACAGGGAGCCTGAAGGCTTGGGGGACATGTTTGGGGTCCCTGGGAGGAGCCCAGGATGCCCAGGGGGGCTGTTTGTGTCCCTGGGGGGGTCCCCAGACCCCCCCTCAGCCCAGGGTGCTGGTTCCATGGACAGACAGACAGACAGACAGAGTGCTGGTTCTATGGACAGACAGACAGCGTGCTGGTTCCATGGACAGACAGACAGACAGGGTGCTGGTTCCATGGACAGACAGATAGGGTGCTGGTTCCATGGACAGACAGACAGACAGGGTGCTGGTTCCATGGACAGACAGACAGACAGGGTGCTGGTTCTATGGACAGACAGGGTGCTGGTTCCATGGACAGACAGACAGACAGGGTGCTGGTCCCATGGACAGACAGACAGCCCAGGGTGCTGGTTCCATGGACAGACAGACAGCCCAGGGTGCTGGTTCCATGGACAGACAGACAGACAGGGTGCTGGTCCCATGGACAGACAGACAGCCCAGCTGGGCTCTGCAGCCCTGCCCTGCCCTGCCCTGCCCTGCCCTGCCCTGCCCTGCCCTGCCCTGCCCTGCCCTGCCCTGCCCTGCTGGAAACCAGGGCTTGCCTTGGAGCCATCTCTGATTCACACGGAGCGCAGTCGTTCCCCTCTGGCTCTGGGGACCCCCCAGCCCAGCAGAGGCTCCCAGGCAGCTGCACGCCGCCGTTTCTCCCCATAGGGGAGAGGAAGGAGCTGTGGCTGGGCCCCAGCAGCATGGAGAGTGCCCAGCAGCTGCAGCTGCAGCCTTGAGGGCAGCAGTGACACCGAGCCAGGGCTGCGGGGATTGTCCCTGTCCCCTGTCCCGTCCCAGGGCAGCCCAGGCCCCTTTCCTGAGGAGTGTTGGTGTCTGGGCAGGGTTTGCACATTGCTCTTCATCCCCCTGCTCTGCAGCGAGTTCCTTGGGCAGGATCTGCTCCCAGCCCCTTGGGAATTCTGGTAATTATGGCTGGAAAGCGAGCAGAGCACAAGGCAAGAGCTGTGCTTTGATCTCACAGCCTGGGTTAACCCCTCACCATCAGAGCAGCCATCCTCTGCTGCCAGGGCAGAGCCCAACTAGAGAACAAACCCCCCCAAAACCCCAACCAGCCCCAAAAATGGCCAATGGGAAACGATCAGCTTTGGAACGACCACCAGAGCCTGAGTGATGCTGAGGGTTTTAAAGAACAAACCCCCTCAAAACCCCAACCAGCCCCAAAAATGGTCAACGGGAAACGATCAGCTTTGGAACGACCACCAGAGCCTGAGTGATGCTGAGGGTTTTAAAGAACAAACCCCCCACAAAACCCCAACCAGCCCCAGAAACGATCAAGGGGAAACGATCGGCTTTGGAACGACCACCAGAGCTCGAGTCATGCCGAGGGTTTTGCTGCCACAGTCAACAGCACAGTAAATTGGAATTGCAGTTTTTGGTGGCTCATAACCAGTAAATCAGGTCTGGGGAACTATACATTTACTGCAAATTTGAGGAGTTATTCTTTCATTTTTAAGAGTGCATTTTAAATCAAGTCAACAGCTATAAAGCAATATACAGCCTGCCTAGCTATTGTCTGGGGAATGAGTCCTGTACTATCATCATTCCTTTTTATTATTATTACACAGGGGGAAGGGAGAAGAAATTTGGGAGTGAGGTTGTCCATGTTCATCCAGCAGGTGAGCCTGGACCTCCAGACACAGACAGGTTTTTTCCCAATATTTCCTAATGGTCAGGAGTGGTTGGTCCCCACTTCATTGCTGAGGAAAAAAACCCCAAGAGGTGAATTTAGCCCCAAACCAATTTATCTTACCAAACTCCTCTCTCTATATGAGAATTCTAATAGACAGAAATAAATTTATTCCTTTATCTTGGAACAGATTAAAAATAACTTCACCTGCAGACAATTCTATAACTAGAATTGAAGCTTAATCTGATTTTTTTTTTAATATTGAATCTAGTAAGATCATTATTTCTGCCTTGCTCTAGCAGGATGTAGTCTCCCAGCTAAAGGGAAGGTGCATCTGAGTGTCATTAAGGGCTAACCTGGAATTCAGATCTTAATCCTCAGTACAGACCTTTGAGAGAGAAAGGAGCTTTTGTTAATGCATTAATTTAAACTTGCTCACAGCAGCACCAGTAGCTGATAGCTTGAAAGTAAATTCAGTTAGTATTTTTGGATAGTCCAGAGCTAAAGGAAGCTCTTCATGAATGGAAAATCTCTCATCTAAGCCTCTCAAGGAGCTCAAAAGGGATATTTATGCAAACATCTATCTGAGCAGGAGCTTCTCCTGCTCTCCATGTAAAAGACACAACTGTCAGGCTTGTTAGGAAAATGTGTCACATCCCCCAAAATGCAAGATTTCTGTGCTGGATGATGTTACCTTTATCGCAGGCTAACCAAGACATGTTGGCACCTCTTGTTAAATACAGCTGGGTTTGCTCACAGACAACTCCAGGGCCAGAACGATTGGGAATTCTGGGTTTGTGCTGGGGGAGAAGCTGGCAAATCAACAGAATGGGATTTTTCCAAATCACTGTGCTCGTGTCTCTGACCGGGAAATCCTCTGTCATGAAAACTCATATTGCTCACCCAGGAATGAGTTACAGCAGCTCCTTTTTCCAATTAGAGAAGCAAACCTTTGTTGTTGTAGCTGGATGCTCAGATAATGCATTTCCCACCCCCGAGTACGAGGAGGAACGCGCAGAGCCAGCCCAGCCTGGGTGACAGAGCAGGACAACACAGCCAGCCTCTGCTGGGGCACTGCACTTGTTGGAATGGCCAACAATAATCCTGTAATGGCATCTGAATGGAGCTCCATCCAAGTGATGGCTTTGCTCCTGATGAAATGGCTCAATTTGTGCCCCTTCTTGCTTGGAGTTTGCAGTCATTGTTCAGTTTCTCAGACTGAGAGAAGCAGCTCTTTATTTCTATTGATGGCAGGAATGGAGGCAGATAAAATTCCTCTTTTTCTCAGTGTTCAAAGTGTGTAAGAACCTTTCCGCACAGTTTATTTGCTGCAAAGGCTCATTGCCTGGGATACAGCCTTCATCTGCATGAGGAAGCTGAGGAACAGGGTTAAATCATCCTGGAGGAATGACACAGGAGCTGACAATTCCTTTATTGCCATTGCAGACAGCAGCAGAAAGAAAGGCATTAATTTATTATCTATTGTCCATATATTAGAGATCCAAATAAGACTGCGCCTCACAGCCTGGCTGTGCTGGGGGCTGGGAGCTGTGCAGGCACTCAGAGGGCTCAGGACCAGACCCTCAGGTGCAAAGCTTAACGAAAAGCAAGATAAATATTCATGAAAGGTCTGATTTGATGTGACCTGCTTTCCACCTGAGCCGGGATCCAGGCTGCTGATCCAAAGAATGGATTCTGATTTCCATCTGATAAGGCTTACCTTTTTCGGCAGAGGGAGGCTCAAAAATAATCCTCCTCTGAGCAGATAAATCATCTGAAGCCCTCAGACATGCAGGCCGAGGCAGGGGGATCTGCTGGGCTCCTGCAGGGTCCCTCCAGGGCTGCTTTGGGCAGGGGCACGGAGCTGGCACAGGGCTGGCCCAGGGCAGGCACAGCTGGGCTGGGCACACGGCGCTGCCAGCTGCGGGCTCCCTGCAGCCCCTGGATCCTGCAGCAGGGTCTGAAAGGGAGATCCACAGCCCTGGCAGGGCAATCCCAGTGCCCAGGGCTGGGCACCCAGTGCTGCCAGCTGCGGGCAGGGCAATCCCACAGCCCAGAGCTGGGCTCTCAGCCCTGGCAGCCCCAGGCTCCCTGCAGCCCCTGGATCCTGCAGCAGGGTCTGAAAGGGAGATCCACAGCCCTGGCAGGGCAATCCCAGTGCCCAGGGCTGGGCTCTCAGCCCTGCAGCCCCTGGGATCCTGCAGGAGGGTCTGGCACAGGGCAATCCCAGCGCCCAGTGCTGGGCACCCAGCGCTGCCAGCTGCTGGCTCCCTGCAGCACCCCAAGATCCTGCAGCAGGGTCTGGCAGGGCGATCCACAGCCCTGGCAGGGCAATCCCACAGCCCAGGGCTGGGGACTCAGCCCTGCAGCCCCTGGCATCCTGCAGCAGGGTCTGGCAGGGAGATCCCAGTGCCCAGGGCTGGGCTTTCAGCCCTGGCAGCCCCAGGCTCCCTGCAGCCCCTGGCATCCTGCAGCAGGGTCTGGCAGGGAGATCCCAGTGCCCAGGGCTGGGCTTTCAGCCCTGGCAGCCCCAGGCTCCCTGCAGCCCCAAGATCCTGCAGGAGGGTCTGGCAGGGCAATCCACAGCCCTGGCAGGGCAATCCCACAGCCCAGGGCTGGGCACTCAGCCCTGCAGCCCCTGGCATCCTGCAGCAGGGTCTGGCAGGGCAATCCACAGCCCTGGCAGCCCCGGGGCTGCGGGTGCACTCACACAGGGAACAGTGAGTGGGCACCGGGTGCCTCGCTGGGCTGCAGCCAGGGGCTGCCTCTGGGGCACCCAGCCCTGCCACAGCTGCATTTTGCACCCAGCTGGTGGGGAAAGGCACCACGGGGCGCTCGGTTTTGTGCCAGGGGCTCCTCGGGCAGCCCTGCCTGGGCACGGCCACCCCACCGAGGAGCAGAGAGGGGTCAGGATTGCTCACTGATTAATCCAGGGCAAGCAGACGCACCGCAAATGTTCATTTCAAGCTGCTGGTGTCTCACAGAGCACGGGAGGCCAGAGCCTTGCTTGGCCTTGAGACATTTCCTTTGGTTCCCCCCGAGGGACCCTGCAGGAGAACAGCTCCGAAAAACAAATTCTGCTGGCAGGGAAAACAAACATTTGCAGTTCCGAACAACAAAATGAAACCAGGCAATAAGCAGGACTTTAGGTTGTAATTAGTGCTGGAATGTTGTCTAAGCAGTGCGTGCATCCCTTCTCTGAGCCCTGGCTGCTGGAGGGACTGGGATCACACTTCAGCACGTTTGTGTGAGCACAGGGCACGCAGGGCTGAGTGCTGGTACAGCAGCAGAGCTGCCCTGGAAAGAGCAGCCCCTGCCCTGGGTCACCCCCATGGAAACCCAGGTGTGGGTTCAGACCAGAAACCCCTGCAGCAGCCCCTGCCCTGAGTCTGGTTTTCCATGGAAACCCAGATGTGGGTTCAGACCCTAACCCTAACCCTAACCCTAACCCTAACCCTAACCCTAACCCTTACCCTAACCCTAACCCTAACCCTAACCCTAACCCTAACCCTAACCCTAACCCTAACCCTTACCCTAACCCTAACCCCAACCCTAACCCTAACCCTGCAGCAGCCCCTGCCCTGAGTCTGGTTTTCCATGGAAACCCAGCTGTGGCAGCAGCAGCTCTTGCAGGGCGGCCTCGCAGCACCAGGGAGGAGGATTTGGCTCAGGGGCTGCTCAGTCCTGCTGCCAGCCCCGCCCAGGGCTGCTAAATGAGCCTTCTTCTCTGCACCAACTTAAATTCCAGGAGCTTTCACAAGTGCTTCAGTAACAAAACATGCCATTAAGAATAAGTAATTATGATTACCACTTCCTGACTTCTACTCGTTGCTTCTCTTCAGGAGCAAAAGTGGGGGTGGAGAATTCTTATCTGACCTTCAGACAGAAGGATAAGATGCCCAGCCACAAAATATTGCAAGCAGGACCTGGGATAATTTCACCTAATCCTGAGAATACAGCAACAGGCTGCCCAGGAGGATGATGACATTCAGAGCATGAGCTGTTGCTAAGCTTTAGGAAAACATTTATTCTTTGGCCACAAGCTACTTCTGGTCTTTGTCATTAGCAGAGACATTTATGTCAGAAAATGTTGTTCCTTCTAAAATATTCTGTGATAAAAGGCACTTAGGTGTCCAGTGTGAGCTTTAAATTAAGGCTGGAGTGGGGCTGTGCTGCAGGAGCTGCTGCCTCCCCACGCTCCCATTTCCCTCTCAGGTCATTGCTGCAGCTCGAGGCACAGGCACCAGAGGCAAAGGATTTTCTTGACAAGGACACACTTGGCTCAAACCATTTCCCTCCCAATTTCTTAGATCAGTGTCTGGTCTCCTTCCCTGGCAGTAAACAAGTGTAAACTCCAACAAACCACAAATTGGCTGTTGCCATCTCTGCTGCTGACTCCTGGCTCCAGAAATGTCACTGCTGATGGGTGTCACTAAAGCACTGGGGCTCTGCAGCAGCCCTGGACCCAAACACATTTGTTTTAGATGTGATTCCTTTCTATTTGTTCTCAGAAAACCTTTCCTTTGGCAGTGTGTTTAATTTAACAGCACCGAGTGCTGTTTAAACAGAGGAGCTTTATCTCTCTAGGTTTTGCAGAATTAAAGCCTGCTTATGTTATTTTGTTCTACCTTGTAGTTATTTTGCTCTATTTCTTTTGAGGCCAAGCTAACAACATTCTCCCAAGTTACAAAATTTACACAAATTATTCCTAAACCTGACATGGAAATATTTGGCTGAGAGCCATTTGCATTGGAGGATTAAACCTTAGATAACACAAAAAAAAAAAAAAAAAAAAAGGAGAAGTTCAGAAAAGCACAGGGAGATCAGATGAACCTTTTCTTCCTCTACTTTTTGGTGTGTCTGCACTAATATTGGGTGTCTTTTTGGAGAAGGGTTTTTAGGAGGAAACTTATGCCTGTACAATAGAAGTGTAGAAAGGGTAGTCAGCAAAGTGGAAGAGGTTTTGTTAATTATCCTTGGCACAGCAACAGCTCAGGAAGGATTTTCTGTGGGGTCAGGACCTTGAGGTGCTTTCAGTGATGTGGGAGGGAAAAGCCAATGCAGGAGGATCCTCAGCCCTGGGGAGCTGCAGTTTGTCCCCAGTCCCTGCTCCAGCCTTGTCCAGGGCACTCCTAAATCTTCCTGAGTCTGAGTTAAAAATACCTGAGGCAGTGCTGTGAGTGCCTGGCTGTGTGTGCCTCGCCCAGAGCTGCTCTGATTTATCTCCTTCTCCCTCATTTCCTGCATCCAAAGAGCCCAGCGAAAATCTGCCAAGGGCTGCACTTCCTGCGAAGGACAGTGCCTGGCAATTACTTGGGCAGAAGCTGAGCGTGTTCAATTTGGAGATAATTATAAATCTATTTAGGAAATCAAAGAAGCCACAATGTATTTTTAAAGCAGAGCATTTTCTACTCGGCGTGGATAAAACCAGATAAACACGGCAATAAAAGAAATGCTCAGCCTTGGCATGTGGGCAGCCTTCAGCAGCACGTACAAGCATTTCCCTTTGCATGATTTACAGATAAGGCCCTCTCATTAGAAGCTGGTAATTAGTCATCAGCTGCAGAAAGAGCGCGTTCCAAAGCGACCCCACAATTATCTCACTCCAGAGGATCCATCTCTGCTCTCAGAGCTCAGCACCCAAACACTTCTGCACCGTGGCCAGTGCGTTACGAGCTGCTCAGAATCCTCCAGCAGCATTGCATCATCCCAAAACCTTCCTGTGCTGAAGCAGAAATCGGTGTTTGGCATCTCCCTCCTCCTCAGGCCCATGCTGATGGTTTATTTGGCGTGGTGGGCTGGTTTTAGTCCTTTCCAGCCTTTCTGATTCCATAATTCTGTGAACCTTTCCCATTGCCCAGTCATAGCACTGGGAATGTGTCCCCTGGTGCCACCAGCACCTCCCCGCTGGGCTCAGCCCCACCAGGCACGGCCATAAAGCACTTTCTGACCCTGCTGTTGTCATTGTCCAACCTCTGGGCAGCTCCCCCCTCTCAGCTGCTTGTTCTGGAGTGTTCTCCACATGAGACATGCCAAATCCACCGACTGATGAAACCCCTTCGGAGTTCACGTCCAGAGAAATAAACCAGGGGTTGGTTTGGGTCTGAGGGCAGGGAGCAGCACAGCAGAGGAGCGAAGTGCGAGGCTGGGAAGGAACAAGGTGCTCACGAGGGGCTGGTGTGACCATTTCTGCTGTGGCAAGGGGTTGGTGTGACCCCTCCTGCTGTGACAAGGGGTTGGTGTGACCCTTCCTGCTGTGACAAGGGGCAGGGGGTGTTGGGAAGAGAATCTTGGGGATCTTTTCCAGCCTCGGTGGTTCTGTGCTCCTGGGGCAGGAGGATCTGCAGTGCCCTGGTGCCAGCCCCAGCTGGGTGTCCCATCCCTGGCACAGGAGCAGCTGTCCCCAGCTCAGTCCTGTCCCCATCTCGGTGTCCAAGGGGGTATCCTGTCCCTGTCCCTGTCCCTGTCCCAGTGTCACTGTCCCATTCCCAGTGTCACTGTCCCATTCCCAGTGTCACCATCACTGTCTCTGTCCCACTGTCCCTGTCTCTGTGTTACTGTTCCTGTCCCTTTCCCTGTGTCCCTGTCCCAGTGTCCCTGTCCCTGTCCCTGTCTCACTGTCCCTGTCCCTGTCCCAGTGTCCCTGTCCCTGTCCCTGTCTCACTGTCCCTGTCCCTGTCCCAGTGTCCCTGTCCCTGTGTTACTGTTCCTGTCCCTTTCCCTGTGTCCCAGTCCCTGTGTCCCAGTCCCTGTGTCCCTGTCCTGTCCCAGTGTCCCTGTCGCTTTCCCTGTGTCCCAGTCCCTGTGTCCCAGTCCCTGTGTCCCTGTCCTGTCCCAGTGTCCCTGTCCCTGTCTCCCTGTCCCTTTCCCTGTGTCCCTGTCTCAGTGCCACTGTCCCTTTCCCTGTGTCCCAGTCCCTGTGTCCCTGTCCTGTCCCAGTGTCCCTGTCCCAGTGCCACTGCAGGCACGCTGGCAGTGCCCGTGCTGCTGCCACAGCTGTGCCCAGAACACTGAGGCAAATGAAATATGAGATTTATTGATCTTGTCTGTGCCGCATTGTTATTCACACCGAGCGAAATTCACCCCCAGGCACAGGACAGACATTAGAGTTGGGGAAAACATTGCAGCTGAATGTTTTATTTGGTGGAAAAAAAATGCAGGTTTGAATCGGTTGCAAGCGCTTGTGAATTCACGTCGCATTTGTCAAAGGGTTTCAGTACATAAAACATTTCTCAGGAAATCAAAACATTTGCTATTGATGTTTATTAAATGAAACATCTACATTTTAAGGTCTGAAATAGCTTTTCATTTTAAATATTAATAAGATTTGCTTTGAAATTAATACTAAGCCCTGAAAAACAAACCAGTCCTTTGCTTAGGTTAAAAATCAACAAAATGCATGAATTATGAACAAATGTTAGGTGGCTTCAGTTTGGAAAGGAAACACAGCACTTTCCAGGTGGATTCAGAGACTTTCCCCATTCTTGTGGCTCTGCCAGGACAGCTCCATCCCCTCTGGGGTTTGTGTCCCCTCCCTGCAGCCTCCCTGGGCTCCTTGTCCCCAGTGGTGCAGTAACAGAGGTGAACATCAGGATTTTGGGGTGCTGGGGCACCACACCAGCCTTTGCTGAGTGCCTCGAGGCTGCAGAGAAGCATGTGGGAAGAACAAACCCATTTTTAAGACGCCTTGAAGGATTATCCTGCGCTGGCAATAGATTTACATCGGCGCTGCACGGAGCAGAGTCAGCTTTTAGAAAAGTCTGTAAGAATTTAATGTGCATTATTAAACAATATAGATCCTGCTGCAGCTGCTGGGGCTCCTGCTGCACCGGCAGCATCTCCAACCTTTATTTTTAATCGCTGCCCATGTCCCCCCTGGACATTAATCTTGCATGGAGGTGTTGTTCTGCAGAGGGCTGGAGAGGCTGCAGCGCCAGCACCAGCGCCAGCACCAGCACCAGCACCAGCACCAGCACCAGCACCAGCACCAGCACCAGCACCAGCAGCGCTCCAGAGCATCCCTGGGGAGGGGAAACCTCCTCAGGCACCAGTTTGGGGGGTTTGGGGAGCCTGTGCACCAGTTTAGGGGTCTGTTCACCAGTTTGGGGGTCTGTGCACCAGTTTGGGGGTCTGTGCACCAGTTTAGGGGTCTGTGCACCAGTTTGGGAGGGTCTGTGCACCAGTTTGGCATCTGTGCACCAGTTTGGGGGGGTCTGTGCACCAGTTTGGGAGGGTCTGTGCCCAGTTTGGGGGGGTCTGTGCACCAGTTTGGGGGCTGTGCCCAGTTTGGGGGGGTTTATGCACCAGTTTGGGGGGGGTCTGTGCACCAGTTTGGGGGTCTGTGCCCAGTTTGGGGAGTCTGTGCACCAGTCTGGGGGTCTGTGCCCAGTTTGGGGGGGTTTATGCACCAGTTTGGGGGTCTGTGCACCAGTTTGGGGTCTGTGCACCAGTTTGGGGGCTGTGCACCAGTTTGGGGGTCTGTGCACCAGTTTGGGAGGGTCTGTGCACCAGTTTGGCGTCTGTGCCCAGTTTGGGGTCTGTGCACCAGTTTGGGGGCTGTGCACCAGTTTGGGGGCTGTGCACCAGTTTGGGGGCTGTGCACCAGTTTGGGGGCTGTGCACCAGTTTGGGGGCTGTGCACCAGTTTGGGGGCTGTGCACCAGTTTGGGGGCTGTGCACCAGTTTGGGGGGGTTTATGCGCCAGTTTGGGGGGCTGTGCACCAGTTTGGGGTCTGTGCCCAGTTTGGGGGGGTTTATGCGCCAGTTTGGGGGCTGTGCACTGGTTTGGGGTGTTATGTAACCCTAAAGGGAAGAAAGTGGAGAAGGGTGGAGATAACCCCAGAGGTTTATGCTGAGGATTTACCCCATGAAACCCATCCCATGTCTGGAGCTGCTGAGCAGGAGCCTCCCAGCTGCTGGGCTCTGCTGCCCCAGCACCTCCTCCATCACCCCCTGCACTCATCTCCCCATCAGCCACGCACGGCCCCCGTGTCAAAACATCATTTCACCATTATTGCCTGTTTCCAGGATGTCTTTTATTATCCTGATTTCGCTTTGCAGCCCAGAAAGTGGCACAGGGTTGGCTCCATTCCCTCAGGCTTATGAAAGACTGCGGCAGGAGGGAAGAGCCCCAGCCCCGGCTCCCCCAAACCCTGCAGGGATCCAGGCTGGCCAGGGCTGCACACAGCTGGGGGAGAGGCTTTAAAAACAAAAATTAAAAATAAACAATAATTAGAAAAGCCCTAATCACACACAAGGTAGATGGGATCAAATTTACTTGTGGAAGAAGAGAATCACAGAAGCATTAATGCTGGAAATCGCCTCCAAGTCCAGCCTCCAAGTAATACATGAGTAATTATGTAAGTAATTATAAATTGCACATTTTTCAGCTAAAACAAGATAAAGCTGGATGTGCTAACACAGCACTTCCCAGCTTTATTAAATATTTTGCAGTTTAGGCCATTAAAATTTTAAAAACAGCCACAGCCAAACAGAAGGGGAGGAAAAGGTTTGAAGGGTATCCTGACTTCTCCAAGTATCAGCAGAAAAAATGTGCCCCTGCATTGCCATACATACGATTATTTTAGGTTCTAATCTATCAAAGGGATGCAATTCTTAAGGGCTGGACAAATGCAATTCTTAAGGGCTGGACAGCTAATTCTCTGCCCTGGAATTTACAGATCATCATAAAAAACGCTGAAGCCTTTGGGGAAATGAGTTCAGCTCCGTGAGCTGCTGAGTAATTGGGCTGAGCCCTGTCCCAGCACGGCGAGCGCTGTCCCTGCCTGCTCGGCAGCGTTTGCAGGCACTTTACAGCTCTTATTGCGCGTTGGTTTCCATTTAGGTGCAATTCCTCCTGTAATGAGGCAGAACTGATTCTCCAGCCCCTGCAGGGGCCTCTGCCAGCGCTCCAGAGCGAGCACGGAGAGGCAGGAGCATCCCTTGGTCTCTGGGTTAGGGCTGCGCTGGTGCTGCGAAATGGGGGCTCACCTGCCTTGGACACAGCTCTGAGAGGGCCAGGAGGGCTGGGAAACACAGGGGGGAATTAAACAGGGGGAAATTAAACTGGGAAAAGGAAACAGGGGAAAAGGAAACAGGGGAAAAGGAAACAGGGGGAAAGGAAACAGGGTAAAATTAAACAGGTTAGAAAGGAAACGGGGTAAAAAGGAAACAGGTTAGAAAGGAAACAGGGTAAAATTAAACAGGGTAAAAAGGAAACAGGGGGGTTTGGGTGCTGTTTCCGCCCTTGGCTGTACAGGCTGGGCACCTGGGCTGCAGGTTTGGGGCAGGAGCTCAGGGTGGGCTCCAGTGCTGGCCACAGCCTGGGTCTGGCTGCACCTTTGGGAGAAATGCGCCTTTGGCTGCACCTTTGAGAGAAATGCACTGAGCACTTGCAGCACAGCAAGTGAGGCCCAGCAGCACAGCAGCATGATCTGGTTAGGCAGGTAATTAACTCAGCCTTATTGACCACAGCCCAAACGCCTAATGGAAGGAGTCTGGAAAGTGCTCCAAAAATTATTTCCTGCTAAATCAAAAGCTGAGATGAAAGAGAGGTTAATTTACAAAGATGGGCAGAAAGTTTAATAGCAATTTAATTTTTGTGAAAGATGTGTGTGTTGCTATGGCCTGACATTGTGGAGGAAATTGCAACAGTCCTGGAATCCAGCTGCTGTCTGATTTTCTCCTGACATTGGCTGGGTTTATGTGCAACAGTTCCTTTGATGGCAGACTCTGAGTATGAGATTTACAGTAAAAACCAAAGTGAGGCTGACTTTGAGTCACTTTGAGACAACACGAGAGTGAAACCTGCTCTATTATCTGTGCAGGGATGGGATGGGATGGGATGGGAGGGGATGGGATGGGATGGGATGGGATGGGATGGGATGGGATGGGATAATGGGATGGGATGGGATGGGATGGGATGGGATGGGATAATGGGATGGGATGGGATCCATAGGAGGGGATGGGATGGAGCTGCCCCAATCTCCGAGACCCCAGCACAAACAGTTTTTCCTTGTGCTGGGATTTCCCAGCAGCTGCTGTACCCCCCCAGCTCTCTGGTGCAAAGTTGACCTTTTCTGGCTCCTTTAGCCCCTCTGCAGAACTTGAAGCAGCAGCTGCTCTGGAGCAGCTCTCACCTCTCCTGATCTGATGGAAAAGTTTGTTTGCTGATGCGAACACACGCCCAGAGAAATTAAATCTCTGCAATTAATCGTGTGGAAAGGATGGGAAGAGGCTGGGTGAATTCCTTAATTTCTCTCACACACAAAATCTTCCTTTCCATTGGTTTTCCACTGTGAGCTGCAATTCCTTCATTCCTCACAGCATCGCCCTGTATTAAAAATCTTTAGATTTATTGTCGCTGCTTTAAATGTTAAAGGCAGCACTTATTGCTGTTCTTGGGCTGTGCTGCTTGTGCTTTCCAAAGCATTTTTCTCCAAAGGACAATTCTGTGCGTGTCAGATGTGTCCCTGCCGTTGATCCCAGGGAGCAGGCACAAATCCATGCATTTTTGGAGGTGTGCTGTCTAATATCAAGACGTTGGAATTAGCTTGTTACACGATACTGCCAATGGACTGGCATCTCTCTTAATAATATTATGAGCTTTCCTAGGGAGCTGCAACCTCTTTGGTATACATGAATTCAGCAATAACTGTAATTATTATGAAGTTAATATAAAACATGATGTCTCCCTCTGCCAATTCAAGGGCAATAAGTGTGAAAAACAGCTTTTCTTCTGATTGCACGTGGCTGGCTCCTCCCTGGGCTCCGGAGCAGCTCCCTTTGCCTTCCCAGCGCTGGCGGCGTGGGGGGCACACAGGGACCCCCTGGCTGTGCCCCGGGGGCTCCTCCCGGCCCAGGAGCTGCTGTCGGGCACAGGCACAGGGCATGGGCACAGAACACGGGCATCCTGGGCACAGGGCATGGGCACAGGGCATGGGCACAGGGCATGGGCACAGGGCAGCACAGGGCAGCATCCTGGGCACACCCCGGAAACAGAGCAGCTCCCAGCCTGGGCACAGAGCAGCATCCCGGGCACAGAGCAGCATCCCGGGCACAGAGCATCTCCCAGCCCGGGCACAGAGCATCTCCCCCGGCTCGGGATCTGGCACTGGGAGCAATCCCATCGCTTGAGCAAACCCGTGTGTGCGCTCCGGGCATTGGCGGCTCTCCGGGCAGCCACCAGAACCGAGTGCATCTTCCCTTTATGTCCCCGTATCGTTCTTTAAACACGGGATCCGGCCCTCCCTGTGTTTGCGGCCCCTCTCGGGCATCTCCTCGGGCTCCGTTTGCCGGTGAATGCAGCGGACCGAAGCCGCTCTGCGGGGATCTCCCGGTGCTCTTCGCCGCCGTGCCGGGATCCCGGGGTCGCTGCGGGCCCGGGGCGCTCGGGGTCCCTCCAGCCCGGCCCGGGGGCGCCCGCCCCGCTGGGACCCCCGCGCGGGGAGCCGAGCAAAGCCGGGCATGGGCAGAGCCGGGCACGGGCAGAGCCCGGCATGGGCAGAGCCGGGCATGGGCAGAGCCGGGCATGGGCAGAGCCGGGCATGGGCAGAGCCGGGCACGGGCAGAGCCCGGCATGGGCAGAGCCGGGCATGGGCAGAGCCCGGCATGGGCAGAGCCGGGCACGGGCAGAGCCGGGCATGGGCAAAGCCGGGCACGGGCAGAGCCGGGCATGGGCAAAGCCGGGCATGGGCAAAGCCCGACATGGGCAGAGCCGGGCATGGGCAAAGCCCGGCATGGGCAGAGCCGGGCACGGGCAAAGCCCGGCATGGGCAGAGCCGGGCATGGGCAAAGCCGGGCACGGGCAGAGCCGGGCATGGGCAGAGCCGGGCATGGGCAAAGCCCGACATGGGCAGAGCCGGGCATGGGCAAAGCCCGGCATGGGCAGAGCCGGGCACGGGCAAAGCCCGGCATGGGCAGAGCCGGGCATGGGCAAAGCCGGGCACGGGCAGAGCCGGGCATGGGCAGAGCCGGGCACGGGCAAAGCCGGGCATGGGCAGAGTCCGGCATGGGCAAAGCCGGGCACAGGCAGAGCCGGGCATGGGCAAAACCGAGCATGGGCAGAGCCGGGCATGGGCAGAGTCCGGCATGGGCAGAGCCGGGCATGGGCAGAGCCGGGCATGGGCAGAGACGAGCAAAGCCCGGCATGGGCAGAGCCGAGCATGGGCAGAGCCGGGCATGGGCAGAGCCGAGCATGGGCAGAGCCGGGCATGGGCAGAGCCGGGCACGGGCAGAGCCGGGCATGGGCAAAGCCGGACATGGGCAGAGTCCGGCATGGGCAAATCCCGACATGGGCAGAGCCGGGGTGTTCCCTCTGCCCCCGTCCCTCTGCTCTCGGGGCGTTTCTGCTGCTCTCGGCGCCCGGGGATGCTCCGCTCCCGGTCCTGCCGGCCCCCAATGCCGAGCGCAAACCTTCCGCCCGTGGCATCCTCCAGGGCAAAGCCCAAAGCGGCCGTTCCGACTCCTCAATCACGCACAATTAGCCGTGCGCTTGTTTTCCAGCAGATGCTCTCTCTGTCGGTCGGGACGGGAGCGGTGCCTGGGTCTGGGTCCGGCCCTGCCCCGAGCCCGGAGCGGGTTTCCCCCGGATTGCGGGAATGCTCTGGGGTCCCTGCAGAGCCTCCGCACGGCCCCGGGACCCGCTGAGCTCCCCAGAGCCTCGCTCGGGGCTCTGGAGGCACCAGGGCTCCGTCTGAGCAAATCCATTTCTCTGCCGGGAGGCACCAAGGGAATTAAGCCTGCCACAAGATGATGGATCAGCAAAATTTTCCCTGGGAGATCAGATTAATAGGAATTATAGAAAAGTTGCAGTATATTTATCAAAAGAGAAAAAAAAGAATTAAATTCCTCCTCCCACCATCAGAACTGATTGTAAATTAGGTAAATCTATTTTCCTTTAAAGAATAATAACCATAGATCAGACTCCCTGAATCTATATCCCCGAGGGCTCTGAAAATGTATTGAATTAATCTTGGCCTAGAGGAGCAGCCCAGATCTTCTGTGTTAATTATTGTGCATCTTATTTGCCTTTTCTATCTGCTCTGATGAGGCACAGGAGCTCGTCAGATGGAGGAGCAGGGAGGTGGAGCAGGGCTTTGGGTGCTTCAGCTCTGGATCAGCTGCAGTGAAAGATCCCGAGCACAGGCAGAGCCTGAGGAGCGTCAGGAAGGGCTTAAGGAGCCCTAAAACCCCTTGGCACTGAACTCAGGGCTTGCTGCTGCCTGGCAGGGAGGGAAGGGGAGCTGCACAAAGCTGTTGTCATTTCCTCCCCTTCACTGCTGCTGTGGATTTTCCTGAATGAATTAGAGGCTGCCAGCAGACACTGTCACAGCAGAATGGCAGAACAGAAACACTCCTGAACCTGGACTTGTAATTTGCCTGCAAAAACAAAGATGCTGTTGAAAGAGAGTTGTGACATTTCCTTTGCCTTCAAAAAGACTGCCAAGATTTCCAGGCTTTTGTTTCATCTTTTCCTTTCCTAGTGTTAAATTATTCCTAGTTTTCATACTGTAAATTTACATTAAGGCGGCAAATGAAAGGAATTAAAGTGTCTGAGCTCACAAACTGGTGGAGGCCTGGCAGCAGTGGGGGAAGAGGAGCTGGAGCTGGGATCCCTCTGCCCCTTTCAGCCCCCTGTGCCTGCACATCCCTTCTGCTCAGAGAGCTGGAGCTGAGCAGTGCTGCCTTCATCCTGGCACCCACAGCTGAGCTGCTCTCCCAGGCTTCTGCTACAATCAGTCTCTGCCTGAAAAACCTGCCCTTTCCTGCTAATTCCAGCGCAATTATCCTGAAGTGAGGGTGGTTATTCCATTTTGTCTTTTCTGTGCAGCTCTTTTATAATGAAAAGTTGGATTTCCCTAAAAGCAGAGACATTTTGCACAGAAGCTCTGCCACCAAGGTCTGAGATGTTTAAATCTGATTGCTCAGTGACGGTTCCAGCAAAAATGACAGAGGGCTGAATGTACAAAACACCAACGTAAGCCTCACTTGATTCCAGTGCCCATGAATGCTTTAACCTCATTTATCCTCTCAGTACTTACAGAACCGTTTCACATTTGTGCACTTAAAAGATTAAACAAAATAAATGGAGATGATTATGGCTGCCCTGCAAAGCCAACGTGCAAAGGCACGGTGTTTCCTTGCTGCTGGAATCGTGTTTGCTCTCTCTGTGCCCCGCTCTTTCCAGCAAGGGATGATGAATCACGCGCTCTCAGCCCTGCGCTGCTGACAGAGAGCTCTCAGCAGCTGCTCCGGTGCCCCTGTGGGTGCTGACAGGCAGTGCCAGCTGGGCACGCAGCCAGCCCTGCTGCACGGCTGCCCCAGCGCCGCAGACCCTGCAGGGACGGGCAGAGCCTGGCTGGGACCCGGGCTGGGCACCGCACGATGGTCCAGCCTGGGACACCCTGTGGGATCCAGAGCGGTGCAACCACCCCTGCAGCACTGCTCCTGGCCCCGGGGCACTCTGAGCTCCCCTGAGGGAGCAGGAGGGACAGACAGACAGACAGACCTGCTCATCAGCCCTCCTCAGAGTGCTGCTCCTCTGCTGGGGCTGTGCACAGCCCGGCTCAGGGGCACCAATGCAGCTCCATCCTGACTGGCTGCACCAATGCAGCTCCCCCCTGGCTGCACCAATGCAGCTCCATCCTGACTGCACCAATGCAGCTCCCCCCTGGCTGCACCAATGCAGCTCCCGCCTGGCTGCACCAATGCAGCTCCCCCCTGGCTGTGTTCATGCCATTCTTCTCCTCAGGCTGGAGCTGCCCAGGGCTCTGTTGTGGCAGATCCAGCACTCAGATGTCAGTCAGTCTGTCTGTTGGCTGCTGGATCACAGCTGTCAGTCTGTCTGTCTGTCTGTCTGTTGGCTGCTGGATCTCAGCTGTCTGTCTGTCTGTCTGTCAGTCTGTCTGTCGGCTGCTGGATCTCAGCTGTCAGTCTGTCTGTCTGTCTGTCTGTTGGCTGCTGGATCTCAGCTGTCTGTCTGTCTGTCTGTCTTTCTGTTGGCTGCTGGATCTCAGCTGTCAGTCTGTCTGTCAGCTGCATGTCTGTGTCTGGGGTCTGCCGTGCAGCCCCAGGGCAGGGCAGAAGGCTTTCCCGAGGCAGGGAAGCACATCATCATACCCTGCCCTGCCAAGAGCCTTTCCTGGGAGCTCCACAGGGCTGGGACCTCTCAGGACTCCTGTGAAGTTTGTCACTGCCCATCAGACTCCATCGCTCCAACAACTAATGTCAGATCCAGATCAAGCAGCAGCCTGCTCTCGGCTCTGTGGCTCTCCCTGTAATGATCGCTGCTCAGCTCGGAGCTTCAGAGAGGCCTTTGACTTCACTTTGACACAGGCATTGCTGCCTGGTGCCAGAGGCACTGCCTGAAATGAAAAATCTTTGATCTAACTCAGTATCACAACTTCTTTTTTGTGTATTAACATAATCTCTGTGCTGAAATTAATCTGTGGCGTGGCTGCAGTCAGCTGAAGATTATATGTATTAGCATTCAAGAGGATGACTTCTTTAAGCAGTAGCAGTTCTTACTTTCCAAGCAGCTCCTATTTTAGGAGTGTGTCTGTTTCGCCCTACAGAACATCCTCAGGGCAAGTTCAGGAGATACTGGAGAGAAGCTGGGTTTGTTTCTTTGGCTGGAAGCAGCCGTAGGTGCGATGTGCAGCTGCTGGACTGTGCCATCCTCATCCTCAGCAGGGTTTGCTGCCAGCCTGGTGGTGCTGCAGGCTCAGCCCGAGGTGGGCAGGCACACCTGGCAGCTCAGGTGTTTCCTTCCCAGGGGTTTCAGCTGGAAAAGCATCCCTGGTTTATCCTGTGAAGACCAAACCCTCACGGGGCTCCCACTGTTCTGCTTTTCCTTCGTGGTGTCACTCCTGTCAGAAGCATTCAGCTGCTTTTGCAATGAGAAATTGAATTATTAGGAGGAAAAATACCAGCTATACATAAAGCATAGGAACACAATTCATTCTGAGCCTTTTGTTGCCTCTTTAGCTGACAAAACAAGCAAAATCTGTATTCAAAAGGACAGGACTTTCCAACAGATTCATTAAAAGAGATTGTAACTGACAACCGATGCCATTAGCAAGAATATATATCTCTTATTTAACATATTTCCATCCTGAAAGTAAAATCTCTGTTCTATAAGTCAATTAATATACAGTTCATTAAACTAGAAACAACTATATAATTAGGAAACAACAACAATTCATTAGTCTTAATGGGATTTAATAAAGTTCCTAAGCAAGGATTCTTCAGAGAATTGATTGCAATATATTAGTCAGGGAGAAGTCCTGTTCCTCACTCTGTGTCTGTGTTATAAATGTGAGAATCATTGGAGAATGGGGATGTGGATCCCATCCCATGGCCTGGCTGGCCCTTTACCACCACCCCAGGAAGGTTCAGGTCTCTGCCCAGCAGAAGTGAAAATGGGAATATCTGAGTTTCATGGTCCTGACCAAGATCCATTTTTCACCAGGGATTTTCATCCAGACCCATGGTTTCATCCTTTATTAGCCATTTTCTTATTAATTAAACAGCAGCTTTTGGCTGGCACCAATTGAATTTTCCAGCAATACCTGCCACAATACGGGGAATAAAAGGAGAAAGATGTGTTATTTTTAATGCAAATGGTTTCAATTCAGACACATTTGATCAAATGGAAGTGACAATTAAATTATAAATGAATCAAGTGACAGGGTCAGCGATGTGACAAATGGCACTGTCATTGTCACTGTCACATGTAAGTGAGCCAGTTTTTAAAAACGAAATGAGAATTTCAAGCATTAGCTGGTGCTGGCTATCAAAAATCAGGGGCAAGGATTTTCAGGAGACGGGAGTTGCTCTGGCCACATTTCCCACACAAGAGCAGGAAGGAGCATTGATGTCAGTGCTGTGGCAGAGGAGCTGTGGCACCTGGGGGCTGCCAGGACAGGGAGCAGGGACAGCTCTGGCTCTGTGTCCTGCCACCCTCCCTGGGCACAGCCCTGCCCTGGGCACAGCCCTGGGCACAGCCTAGGCCTGCACAACCCTGGCACAATCCAACACAGCCCCAGGCATGTCCCTGCACAGCCCTGGGCACAGCCCTGCCCATGGAGCCCCGGCGGCGCTCCTGGAGGAGCTGTGGCTCAGAAATTGTGCCTGGTTTTGTACCAAAATGAATTCTTGATGCTCTCCCAGCGGGGCATCCCCCTGGGGGCTCCCTGGGCTGGCAAAGGAGCAGCCTGTGCCCCAGGGCCAGTGAGCTGCTGTCACCATCCCCGAGGGGATCTGGGGGCCCCTCTGGCCTGGCACAGAGCTCAGAGCAGGGGAAGGGGCTGTGTGAGACCAGGGGAAGGGGCTGTGAGTGACAGGGGAAGGGGCTGTGTGTGAGCACAGAGCTGGGGATCCCCGCTGGGGTCTCAGGGCTGCTCTGCCTCCATTCCCCACTGCAGACCCACCTGGAAACCCATCACTGGCAGGTGTGGTGCCCAGCTGGCACCGCCCAGTCCGGGCCCAGTTTCTGCTCATTGTTTTTGTTCAGGAGCCTTGGGGCAGAGCTGCCCACGGGCTGAGACAGGATCTGCCTCCCCTCTGGAGCCCGATGTGCATCTCGAGGGCTTGGTGAGAACACGTGCTGGGCTCATGCTGACATCCCTGGCTGAAAGGACAGCCCCGTTATCAGCCCCTCTGCAGGGCTGCCCCAGCCTCTCCAGGCAGTGCAGGGATGTTGGGATGTTCATTTATCTCAGCCTGGCAGCAGCAGCTCCCCGGCCCCCTGTGCCTCTCCCCGCTCAGTGCTGCACCTCGGGAAGGTCTTTGGAATCAATTTCTGGTGTATCACAATTTTAACATGCTTTGTGAAATCCTGGGAGATCATATGGATCTGTATCTCCATTCTCGTCTCCTGCTTGTTTCGGGATTTATTTATTTATTTTACCTTTCTGCTGCCATGTCACTGAGCTGAAAAGATTCATAAAGAATGATTAAGGGCTGCAGAGAATATTTTACAGTGATAGACTTAAGGAGCTCAGTCTGTTTATCTTATCAAAAAGAACCTTGTAACTTAATTTCTATGGATAAGTGTCTGCACAGGGAGGGAGCTCCAGGTCCTTTTTCTTCAGAGAAAGGTACAAAAAGACCTAATAGATTTAAGTTGAAGCCAGAAAAATCCAATTAACAAGGTGGAAATTTTGAACTTTGAGGATCATTAACTACTGGGAAAATGTGGCCGTGCACTCCCGGCTGGGGATGTCCTCAGATCCAGATCTGGGCCTGGGTGGAGTGACCTGCTCTGATGTCACAGGCAGGGATTGCCTCTGATGTCACAGGACTCCCTCTGATGTCACTGGATTGCCTCTGATGTCACAGGCACTGATCTCTCTGATGTCACAGAATTCCCCCTGGTGTCACAGGATTCTCTCTGATGTCACAGGATTCTCTGATGTCACGGCTGCTCTGTGCTGGCTCTGGCTGCTCCCCAGGTCAGGACCTGCTCTGTGTGCTGGGAACATCTCCAAAGGTCTCCCACAGGAGAGGCTGAGCCCCAGAGCTCCCCTGTGCAGCTCTGCCCCTTGGCTTGTGCTGGAGACACAAACGTGGAGATGTTTCCCTTCCGTTTCCCTTCTGTTTCCCTTCTATTTCCCCTCTATTTCCCTTCTATTTCCCTTCTGTTTCGCTTCTGTTTCCCTTCTCTGTTTCCCTTCTCTGTTTCCCTTCCGTTTCCCTTCCGTTTCCCCTCTATTTCCCTTCCGTTTCCCCTCTATTTCCCTTCCGTTTCCCCTCTGCTTCCCTTCTGTTTCCCTTCTCTTTCCCTTCTATTTCCCTTCCATTTCCCCTCTATTTCCCTTCTGTTTCCCTTCTCTTTCCCTTCCGTTTCCCCTCTATTTCCCTTCTGTTTCCCCTCTGTTTCCCTTCTATTTCCCTTCTGTTTCCTCTCTATTTTCCTTTGATTTCCCTTCCATTTCCCCTCTATTTCCCTTCTGTTTCCCCTCTGTTTCCCTTCTATTTCCCTTCTGTTTCCCCTCTATTTTCCTTTGATTTCCCTTCCATTTCCCCTCTATTTCCCTTCTGTTTCCCCTCTGTTTCCCTTCTGTTTCCCCTCTGTTTCCCTTCTATTTCCCTTCTGTTTCCCCTCTATTTTCCTTTGATTTCCCTTTCCGTTTCTCTTCTATTTCCCCTCTATTTCCCTTCTGTTTCCCTTCTATTTTCCTTTTATTTCCCTTCCATTTCCCCTCTATTTCCCTTCTGTTTTCCTTCCATTTCCCCTCTATTTCCCCTCTATTTCCCTTCTGTTTCCCTTCTATTTTCCTTTTATTTCCCTTCCATTTCCCCTCTATTTCCCTTCTGTTTCCCTTCCATTTCCCCTCTATTTCCCTTCTGTTTTCCTTCCATTTCCCCTCTATTTCCCCTCTATTTCCCTTCTGTTTCCCCTCTATTTCCCTTCCGTTTCCCCTCTATTTCCCTTCCGTTTCCCGTCTATTTCCCCTCTATTTCCCTTCTGTTTCCCATCTATTTCCCTTCTGTTTCCCCTCTATTTCCCCTCTATTTCCCTTCTGTTTCCCATCTATTTCCCTTCCGTTTCCCCTCTATTTCCCTTCTATTTCCCCTCTGTTTTTCTTTGATTTCCCTTCTGTTTCCCTTCTATTTTCCTTTGTTTTCCCTTCCGTTTCCCCTCTATTTCCCTTTCAGTTTCCCCTCTATTTCCCTTCTATTTCCCCTCTGTTTTTCTTTGATTTCCCTTCTGTTTCCCTTCTATTTTCCTTTGTTTTCCCTTCCGTTTCCCCTCTATTTCCCTTTCAGTTTCCCCTCTATTTCCCTTCTGTTTCCCTTCCATTTCCCCTCTATTTTCCTTTGATTTCCCTTCCGTTTCCACTCTATTTCCCTTTCCCTTCTATTTCCCCTCTATTTCCCATCCGTTTCCCCTCTATTTCCCTTTGATTTCCCTTCTGTTTCCCCTCTATTTTCCTTTGATTTCCCTTTTGTTTCCCTTCTATTTTCCTTTTATTTCCCTCCCGTTTCCCCTCTATTTTCCTTCCATTTCCCCTCTGTTTCCCTTCTGTTTCCCCTCTATTTCACTTCTGTTTCCTTTCTATTTCCCTTCTATTTTCCCTCCATTTCCCTTCCGTTTCCCCTCTATTTCCCTTCTGTTTCCCTTCCGTTTCCCCTCTGTTTCCCCTCTATTTTCCTTTGATTTCCCTTCTGTTTCCCCTCTATTTTCCTTTGTTTTCCTTTCTATTTCCCTTCTGTTTCCCCTCTGCCCTGGCTTGGCTGTCAGTGCTGCCCAGGTTCCAGTGCAGGGATGAGCAGGGACAGCCCTGGGCTCTCTCTGTGCCTGCAGAGCTCAGCCCTGCAGGAGGCTGTGCCTGGCAGCTGTTGGACAGATGTGCAGCAGCTGCAGCAGCAGCAGCAGCAGCAGCAGCCTTTCCCTGCCTGGGGCTGCAGGGGGATCCTGTTCTCCCCTCTCCTGTGAGGCCATTCAGGGATTGTGACCCTCACCAAGGACCTGCCGAGGCACAGCTTGGGCACAGAAATGGACTGAGCCGTGTCTGGCTGGAAAACCAGGGCAAAGGAGGGATGCTCAGGGTGCAAGGGCCAAAGCCAGGCTGTGCTGTCCACCAGGGAACACTAAACACCCCACACTTGTTTGTGGGTGATAATGCATCGTTTTTGCAACAGCCAGCCCACAGTAACAGGCTTGGCAAAGTATTTCTCAACTGGAGCCAGAGCAGGAGGTTGCCATGGAGATGGGAAGCAGCTGGGTGATATTTCTCAGTTCTGCAAATGTATTGGTGCAAAAACACAAATGGGGAAGGCAAAGGAGCCACGTTGTCTTTGAAGAAGTACAACATTTGGGTTTAGGCTGTCACACAGAGGGGAAATTGTTCCCTTGGACTGTGGGGGCTCAGATGAATGCCATTAAATGTGAGCCCCAAGCTGAGCTCTGCAGAGCAGGATGGAAACCTGGAGGGGACCTGGGATCCTGCAATTCCCACTGAAGTCACTGAGTCAGAAATAAAAGCTGTGAATTTCCTGTGGCTGAAGACCTATGTAAATCCAAGGTCACCAGAACCTCTTCTGTGGCTGCTCCTTATCATTTCAGGAAGATAAAAAAGAGCAATTAAGTTTGGGCTGGCAATTTGGCACATTAGCATTAATCTTCAATGAAATCAGGAGGTGTTTGTTTTTGTGTAAGCTCAGCTAACGTTTCACTTTATTAGTAAGCAGCAGAAGCCATAATCACTCTTCTGCTTGACAGAATTTCAGGGTGATTTTATTGACAGCTCCCATGTTATTTATGCACTCAAGTCATTTACTTAAGCGAAACTTTAGGATCAAGTATTTATTCAGCTTCCCTAATTCCCATCCCTTCCTACCCAGCAAGTGGCTTTGGGTGATCTCCATTAAAAGTTTGAGTATTAATCCAAAAATTGTACTTAAAACACCTGGGATTTTGTGTGAAAAATATAAAAATAATTAACTCAAGTATATTCACCCCAGCATGGGCATGGCCCCCTCCTGCAGCAGGGGCTGCTGCACCACTGCACACCCTGGGTCCCCCCCAAATGCCAACACTTTGGCACTGCAGCTCCTCAGGAAGACTTCAGGACTTAATGTTCTAAGAAAAAAATCCATTTTTGGCTTGTTATGTGACTGTAATGGATGTAGCTACAAAATACTGTCATTTTCAAAGATTAATTTCGTTAATAACTTTACAAACTTTGAAAGGATTTGAAAAGATTTTTGGGAAATAAAGCCAGAATTCCTCCTTTTTTTGAAGTGCATTGGGATGAGCTGGGAAGTGTTTCCTGAGCCTGGGGAAGGAGAGATTGGCTGTGCTGCTGCTGGGCTGGTTTGGTTCCTGCACTTGTCTGGAGCCCTGGCCTTGATTTATTATTCTGTTCACTGAAGTACTGCTACCGTGCTAAAGCGACCTACACTTGCTGTTTATTCAGCAACACAAAGGACATTTTATGGTTTATCATACAAAAAGAATAAATCTGAGATCCACGAGGAGGGCCCAGACTTAGGGCTGGGTAAAGTGATGGGCTGCACAGATTGCATTTGGCATTCAGGGCTACTTCAGCACTTAATGGCTCAGCTTTAATGCTTCTGATTTCTTTTTATTAAAAAGTGTCCCACAAGACCATGGCATTTATTACAGGGCTGTGTTGGGGGCATACAAGGCATTTCTAAGCTCATGGCAACACTCAGTGTTAAATATTCATAACTGCAGCCAGCATTTGCTGTTGATAAGGACATTGATTTTCTTTGGAAGCACCGGAATTATTTGTGGCCCCCGGTGTCTGCTGTGATGATTATGCATAAACTTTGGGGAAATATTGAACTCCATGCCTGCTTTTGGGTTTATATCCCCCTGCAGCGGGGAAAATAAAGCCCCAAGGATGCTGAAATGCAGCAAGCACAGCAGCAGGGGGAACTCTGGTTTTTATGCCTCACCTTGTGGCCATAAATCCATAAAGGATTTATTTACCAGATCTGGAGCATCTTCCACTGGCGTGGGGAGCGCTTTGAGGCAGAAGCAGCGGCCACAGAGCCTGTCCTGGGCAGGGTGGGAGCTCACATCCCCTGTGCCTGCAGAGAAACTCCCCCAGCAGAGAACCGGGGCTCTCGTGGGCTGGGAGCTTTGTGGGGCAGGGACAGACGGTGTGAGCAGACCACCGGGTGCCTCTGTGGGCATTTCTCACTCAGGATTTAATGTGTGGAAGGGGGTGCTCAGCTCAGGTGCGTGGACAGAAATACTTCACAGCCCAGCAATAACTCACCCCCCTTGTGCCATTTCCCTCCTGATGCTGCAGCTGGTCCAGATATCAGGAGCTTTTTGTGTGAGTTCTTTCTTCCTGGTTATTTCAAGTTCCAGCAGAGTGAGGCACCCCTCACTGTGGGAAATGTCATCTCTGCTCTTCTGCTGCCCGTTCTGCTCTGAGGCCTCTCAGCACTCCCTTCCTGCTCACAGGACTGGCCTGAGCTCCCCGCTTTGGTTCCACTGTCAGGAACTGCTGGGATTAACCCATTACATGGGAAAATGCATGGGAGAATTTCTGTCCTACTGCTCAAACAAGTTCAAGATTCAGTTCAATTAATTTTTGGTGGTTTTTTCTTACTTGCATTTAACATTTTGTCCCAACTCAGCTCGTAGAAAACATGTAATTTTCAATTTAAAGCAGGGAAGGTGTTGAATTCCTCAGCCATTTGAAAGAAAAACATCTGACACTAAAGAGACAATTGAAAATCTCACATTTGCTTTGTACAGAATATAATTAGGCAGATCCTGGAAAAATCTAACAGCAATTTCCTTCAAAACTGGGAGAGTAATTTGAGTATTTCTATCTATAGACTGCATTTCTATATTGTCAAGATATCTGAGTTTGTGTTGCAACTGGCAAAACAAGCAGGGGATGTGTAACAGAAAAATTACTGATCTTCTTGCTAAAATTACCACTGTGGCACTTGTCCTTGCTGTCTGTGTCTGAGCTGTGGCAGGCTGGGGAGGATGTGCAGAGTTTCAGTGTGATCACAGCCCTTTCCCAGAGACAGGAACCCAGTGTGCTCCAAGGAACCCTGAAACAGAAACTGGCAAATGAGGCAGTGGCTGTTTAAAGCATGCAGGGTGCAGAGTCTGACCCACCTGAGGTGCTGTGAAGCCCTGGTTCACTGACTGTGCAGAACTTTTGTGTCTTGTATCTACAGAGGTTTGAAATTCCATTGGAAAATCATTGGTTTGTTGCAGATTTATTTTTTTTTAATGGGACTTTTGAGTAATAGCTGATCTTTGGACACACATGGGGCCAAAGATATTTACATAAATATTTACACAAATATTCTCATCCCTAAACCTGGCAATGCTTTCGTGTGTGGAATCCTTGCTCTCCTGAGCCCTGCCATGCAATGTTTGTGCTCTTGCCTGTGTTATTTACAATGTTATAATCTGTCAGTTCAGACTGTTTTCAATGAATTTTGCTTAAATGCCAGCTAATTAATAATTTCAGGTGCACCATAGAGAAAAATTTAATGACTTTTTTCCCTGATGTTGAGCTGGTTTTCTGGAACCACAGTCTCTAATATATTTTGTAAATCTCTCATATCTAATCAGCTAGTTGGTAAATTAATACAGAATTACAACTCATTAGCAGATGATGCATTGATGTCTGGTAATTCCCTGCTTTCTTATTTGGAAGGAAGTAGGTTATGCTGTTATTGAGGCACTGCACTCAGTTTCAGTGCTTCCCTATCATAGGCATTAAGTGCTTTTTAAAAGATGTGTTAATTAGGAGATTACCACCATTAGCACCGGAGCTGCTGGAATTATGGCCCCGTTCTGCCTCCCCAGCCCTGGAGGAGCCTTTTCCCAGGGATGGGATGGGGCTTTTCCCTGGAATGGATGGATGTATTTCCCAGGGATGGGATGAGGTTTTTCCCTGGGATAGGATGAGGTTTTTCCCTGGAATGGGATCAGGTTTTTCCCAGGGATGGGATGAGGTTTTTCCCCGAAATGGATGGAGGTTTTTCCCAGGGACGGGATGACGTTTTTCCCTGGGATAGGATGAGGTTTTTCCCAGGGATGGGATGAGGCTTTTCCCTGGGATGGGATGAGGCTTTTCCCTGGGATGGGATGAGGTTTTGCCCTGGAATGGATGGAGGTTTTTCCCTGGAATGGGATCAGGTTTTTCCCAGGGATGGGATGGGGTTTTTCCCCGAAATGGATGGAGGTTTTTCCCAGGGATGGGATGAGGTTTTTGCCTGAAATGGATGGAGGTTTTTCCCTGGGATGGGATGAGGCTTTTCCCTGGGATGGGATGAGGTTTTTCCGGAATGGATGGATGTATTTCCCAGGGATGGGATGAGGCTTTTCCCCGTCTGGGAGCTTTTCCAGCCCCTGAGAGCAGAGGGCACAAGCAGGGAGGTCTCAGGAGGCTCTGGGGTCCCTGCAGGTGTAGGACACAGGGACTCCTGTCACCCTCAGAAATGCCAGCTGCAGAGATGAGCTTTTGTCGCCCTGATTGTTTAAGATTTTCTGAGCCTTCTGATGTTTACATTCCTGTAGCAAACTTTCTCACACACTTTCTGTAAATAACTCATTGTTTTGCATTCTTTTATGGAGGAGGAGAAATTTGATGGGCTGTTGGTCTGTCCAGTGTCATTGGAGAGGTGGCACTGCCACCCTCCAACCCAGGGTCACTTTTGGAAATCTGTAAATGTTGGAGTCAGGAAAAAACTTCCCCTTTTTCACCTTGAGAGCAGCAGTGTGTGCTCGTGCTGTTTCGTGTCCTACAGTGACAAGCTTTGAGGTTCCTTCCTGCCCAAACCCACTCTGTGAATAAACCTGGGGAGCTTGGTTTTGATCTACCAGAGGAGATTAAATTTTGAATCTGATCACATCAGCACATCAATATTACATGCACACATCAAAGGAGTAAAAGTCTATTCTTAAGTGTTCCAGTTTACCTCCTTTTGTTTCTATAAGTTGAGCAGTATTTTCCAATCTCTGCTCAGCCTGATGGATGCAGCTCAGCCAGCAAAGAGACACCCATTTTTATTTCATGCCATATCAGTACAGAGATAAACAACAGAAAAACCTCCTGTCGGGTGCTACTTATCACCACAAGTTCAAAGCCAGCTCCATTTGTGTAGGATCAACTTATCCCATCAGGCAATTTATCCCTGACAGGAGAGAGGCTGATTATGGGAGGTAGAAATGCCCTTGAGGCAAGTAAATTTAATGAACTTTGTAACAGACTGCAGGAATAGCAACCAAATTATTAAGAATATGACACAAGAAACAGTTAATTAAGGCTGTCCATCCATCTCCCCCTGCTCTGTGGAGTTTGTGTCCATCCAGGCAAAGCTGCCTTCAGCAGAGCCCAGGGCCCTGGCAGCCCCTGGCAGGAGTGTGACCGTGTTCACAGGGGTCTGAGGATGAGGATTTGACTCTGTATTTCAGAAGGCTTGATTTATTATTTTATTATATATATTACATTAAAACTATACTAAAAGAATAAAGGTTTCATCAGAAGGCCAGCTAAGAATAGAATAGCAAAGAATGATAACAAAGGCTCGTGGCTCGGCTCTCTGTCCGAGCCAGCTGGGCTGTGATTGGCCATTAATGAGAAACATCCACATGAGACCAATCCCAGATGCACCTGTTGCATCCCACAGCAGCAGATAACCATTGTTTGCATTTTGTGCACAGCAGTGGCGCCCAGGAAAGGGGCACACACAGATTTCCATCCCGGCAGTGCCCAGGCCAGGCTGGGCAGGGCTGGGGGCACCTGGGACAGGGGAAGGTGTCCCTGCCATGGCAGGGGGGCCCTGCAGGGGCTGTGGGGTCCCTTCAACCCAAACCTTTCTGGGGCTTTGGGGTGTTTCTGGCTGCTGGGCACTCAGGGGTGCCCGGATGCTGCTCTGGCTGAAGAATGGTGCAGCAAAGGACAGTTCCCACTGTGCCCCTGAGCTACAAAGGCATCAAAACATGTGTTAATTATCCCCACAGCCTCACATAATCACTTCCCCGGTCAATTAATTTAATTACTTTTGGATAATTATTTTCCTCAGTGGTGCACTGCCCCACTCTGTGAGGGTTGTGCTGCAGAGCTGTGAGATGGGAGAGACTTGGCTTTGAGAGACACCCAGAACATATCAGCAAAACCCACATTTGTGACACAGGGCCTGAATTGATGGCATCCCTTTGGAGCTGAGACACAACAATTCCTCCTCTACACGGCAGGAGAAAAAAGCACTTTGTGGCAGCAGGAAAATTGGTCAAAACATGTCAAAAGGACATTGTTCTTCATCTGTGTAGCCTGCTTGGGGTCAGAGCCTGGTCTAAAGCTCAGGACAGTGTTTGGCTGGCCGTGGGAGCTCTGTGAGTGCCAGGCTCAGCAGAGCAGCCTCCAGCCAGGCAAGGACAGGGATCTCTGCAGTGCTGGGGGGAACGAGCTCAGCCCTGCCAGCCCCACAGGTTTAGTGGTGAGCAGGGTGCTGGGGCTGCGCTGGCAGCTGATGACCTGACAGGTCCTTTCCAACCTTAGCAGTCCCACGATCCTCAATGAAAGCCTCTCCTGCTTGCAGACAATGAGTAACGAGGCCCATCAGCCACCCCACTTCAAAGCCCTTTCTGTCAAATACAGCCCCTGCTGTCCCCTCACTCCTCATTTCATTTCCATCCATTTCCCCTCATATTTCTATAATGTGAGCTGTCAGAAGCGCTCTTTGCTCTCTGTGTCTGTGTGTCACGTTTGCTGACAGCCCCAGAGAGAAGGATCTGGACTGGCACCCCAGGAAATGTCACGGGGAGTGCCCGTGTCACCTGGTGGCACCGGGGTGGCAGGCTGGGCTCAGGGCAGCGGGGCCAGCACGTGTCCCTGTCACCAGGAGCAGCTGCTGGCCCTGCTGCCCCGGGGACACCCGGCTGTCCTGGTGGGAGGCAGCTCCACGGCAGGGCTGGACAGCAAACGAAACCAGGCAGGGCAGAACCAGGCAGAGCAAACAGGCAAAGCAAAACCAGGCAGAGCAGAACCAGGCAGAGCAGAACCAGGCAGAGCAGAACCAGGCAGAGCAGAACCAGGCAGAGCAAACAGGCAGAGCAGAACCAGGCAGAGCAAAACCAGGCAGAGCAGAACCAGGCAGAGCAGAACCAGGCAAAGCAGAACCAGGCAGAGCAGAACCAGGCAGAGCAAAACCAGGCAGACCAAACAGGCAAAGCAAAACCAGGCAGAGCAGAACCAGGCAGAGCAAAACCAGGCAGAGCAGAACCAGGCAGAGCAGAACCAGGCAGAGCAGAACCAGGCAGAGCAAACAGGCAGAGCAGAACCAGGCAGAGCAAAACCAGGCAGAGCAGAACCAGGCAGAGCAGAACCAGGCAAAGCAGAACCAGGCAGAGCAGAACCAGGCAGAGCAAAACCAGGCAGACCAAACAGGCAAAGCAAAACCAGGCAGAGCAGAACCAGGCAGAGCAGAACCAGGCAGAGCAGAACCAGGCAGAGCAAAACCAGGCAGAGCAGAACCAGACAAAGCAGAACCAGACAGAGCCATCCCAGGGAAAGGCTCCAGCACCCAGCAGTGCCATGGAACCATTTCATCACGGGGGAACCGAGGCTGCTCCCCAGCTGTTACACAAAATAAAGGTTATTTTCCAAATGTGAGCATTTCCCAGGCCAGCTCAGCCATCCCCTGCTCTGCCCAGGCAGCTCCTGTGTCTCTGTGTCAGAGCCCCTCCTTTCCTCCCACTGGCACAGCCAGGGTGGCACAAACAGGTGTGAGCAGCCCTGGGCACAGCCAGGTGAGCTCTGGGCACAGCCAGGTGAGCTCTGGGCACAGCCAGGGTGGCACAAACAGGTGTGAGCAGCCCTGGGCACAGCCAGGTGAGCTCTGGGCACAGCCAGGGTGGCACAAACAGGTGTGAGCAGCCCTGGGCACAGCCAGGTGAGCCCTGGGCACAGCCAGGTGAGCCCTGGGCACACACAGGGATGGCACAGCCAGGGTGGCACAGCCAGGTGTGAGCAGCCCTGGGCACAGCCAGGTGAGCTCTGGGCACACACAGGGATGGCACAGCCAGGGTGGCACAGCCAGGTGTGAGCAGCCCTGGGCACAGCCAAGGGTGGCACAGCCAGGTGATTTTGTGTTCCCAGGGCTCGGGATCAGCAGGAAGCCAAGGAGGAACAGGCATGGTCCAACTGAAATCTCTTGGTTTGAGTGACAGCTCAGACACGTCCCTCTAAGCCCTAACTGTCCAATGGGAACTGGGTTTTAGGTGTAGCAGGCAAACTCCTGACCTCCAAAACAGCCCAGAATGGGGAAATTAAACAGATTCATGTGCCTGCTATTTTAGCCTTGTGGTGGGTGGGATTTTTGGCTGCCAAAGCCCTTTTCTGTGAATGTGAGACATCAAGGCCATGGATATTTCAACACACATTTTATCAGCAGTGCAAACAGAGACTGAGCACGAGGTGTTTTGCATAAAGAACTTAATGCATTCACTCCTGCAGTTATTTTTAGCTCCAAGTGCAGTCATGTGGACGCTGATCCTCCTGTGCTGCCCCAGCAGATTGCAGACATATGTTGGAGTGATGTGGCAGGGAAAGCATGGCTGAGACAGGCAGAACTCCCCCTAAGATCAATTATTGACAGCTCCTCACCAAACCTGAGCTCACAGCACAGGGAGGGAGGAGGGTGCAGGGGCTTCCACCCTGCCAGAGCAGGATTTGGGTTTGTGGGATGGGGTTAACAATCCTACAGCTACATGAAATGGGAAGAAAAACAAGCAAAAAAAGAAAAAAAGCCTGACATAGTAAAGCCAAGGGGAGGAAGATACAAATCCACTCAAATCCACAGCAACAAACTCATTCCAAGTGCTTGTACTGAACACCAAGGAAGAAATGATCCAGATTAGGCTGCTGTTGTAATGGCCATAAAACAGGGTGAATGAGGTCAGCTTTCATTTTAATGTAAATTGGTTTAAACTCTGTAATAAATCTGGTCTCAAAACCCAGTCATAAATATATACACTCGTACAGTACCTTTGGCAATATAAAACAAATAACTTTAATCTCTGTGTGTGTTTGGAAGCAGAGCAGCTGGAGAGAAAAACCCTTGCACAGAAGGGAACACTTGTTCCAACCAACATTTCCTTTTCTAATTCTGTGGCTAGATAAGAAATTACTATAAAATCCCCCATATCAACTGAACCATGTTAAAAAGGGCTTGGAGATGTGAGAAAACCAAAAATCCTTAGAAATGGTTTTTCTCTCACGAGCAGTTCTGGCTTTTTATCCTTGATGAAACAGAGAGAGTTGGTACAGGAAGGGTCCTGCTCTCCTGAGCAAGGCCCAGCATTTCACAGGGGCAGGTCTGACAAGTTTTAATTATCCAGTTTCCTATTCGTGCTTTGATGAACTCCATTTATTGAAACTCTGTTTCTTGAGCTCCGTTTATTGACAGCAGCACTCCAGGCTGGTGCTGCCTCTTCAAAGAGGAGCCGGGATCTGCTCATCAGCTGAGCAAATCAAAGGCTCCTGGTTGTGCTCCTGGAGCAAGGCAGATTCCAGGCTGCAGGCATGGGAATGGAGAGATCACCCTGGGGAGCACAGAGACACAAAAAGACAGCTGGATTAAGGAGGAAAGTTCAAGTAGAAAAAAATCTACATTTTTATAGAGATAAATATAATAAAATTAATATAAATATTACAATAAATTAATATAATAGTAGAAATTTTATAATAAATTAATATAATATTATAATTTTATTATATTTATAATAAAATATAAATAGAATAGAATATATAAATAAAACTATAAATCTATATTCTTATTCATCTATAATTCTGTTATAATGTAGGAAAAATGTTCCGTTTCTTGGACTCTCAATGTCTCACAGGAGTCTCTCTACCAACATTGCAGAGCTCTTCAGATTCTCTTTTCTTCCCCTAAAAAGAAAAAGGAAAAGGCCAAAACCCCAAACAAATCCCCCCAGCACCAAGCAGAGCCTGGCAGAGGAGCAGGGGGAGGCTGCAGTGAGCACCAGGGCTGTGCTGCCATTACTGGGGATGGGGACAGAGCAGGGACAGCCAGCCCTGGGACAGCCACTGCTCAGGGCTGTGCTCCAGGCAGCCTTGGATATTCTATAGATTGGATATTCTGTATATTGGATATTCTATAGATTGGATATTCTATAGATTGGATATTCTATAGATTGGATATTCTGTCTATTGGATATTCTATACATTGGATATTCTATACATTGGATATTCTATACATTGGATATTATCATATTCCATCCCCAAGCCCTCCTCTGCCCCTCTGCCCCAGGGCCAGGAGCAGCTCCTGGCAGGGAAAGCCCTGCAGAGCAGTGCAGGAAATGGAAATTTCTCTGTTTTATTACCCACAGCTCCACCAGCCCAGCCCAGCGCAGCCACTGGGCACTCCAAGCTTCCATGGTTTTACTGCCGAGCAGGGGGAGTATTTATTTTTTATGGATTTTTACTCTATGTTCTCTAGGAAGGAGTATTGATTTGGCACAAGAGACATCAATAGATCCAAGTAACTGAATAAAGATTCTGAAGCCAGTCTTAAAAAATGATAATAATAATAATAATAAAAAGGGCAGCTGATAAGTGAAATGGGCCGTTTATTATTCTGAAAGCCATTGGTTGCACCATTTGAATTCTTTGCTGAGTGTTGACTTTTCCAATTGCCTTCTCTACAGTTTTCTTTCCCTCTCTCCATGAGAAATAAAACAGGCAAGGGAAGGAAGGGTAAAAGCTGTCTTTGTTATCTGCCTGTGTGTCTGGAGACTTCTCAATGCATTTCTTAACCTGTCGGTACTTGGGTTCAGAAATGCCAATGGTGTGTTCTGGAAAATGCATGGTTTCTTTGAAACAGAAAGAACATTTTCCTTTTCATACGGTGTTGTTTCTGGTTTTCATCAAAGTTTTATTCCTTGAAGGTTTCTGTTCATCTCCACAGCTTGCAGCTGCAGCTCTGCTCTGGGTTCCCAGCCTGTGTGAAGCAGGTGTGCAGGAGGCAGCCAGGGAATGTGTGTGCAGGTTTGCACCACTGCACACCTGAGCTTCTGTCAGCAGCAGCCCTTGGAGCCCCTGCACCCCTCACTCCTCTCCCAGCCCCGGCAGCTCTGGGCCAGTTGGTGTGGCTGGGCTGCAAACCAGGCGTGTGAAATCCAGCTCCAAAGAAATCAATCACTGCTGGGGATAATCTGCTGTAATCTGTTAAACGCAGAGCCCTGGGGCAGCTCTGCTCTGCTCTGTGCTCCCTGCCCGAGCTGGGGCAGCAGCTCCTCCCGTAAATCCATTTCCCCGGATTTCTGCTCCTTCCACTCAGCATTTCTGCATTTCCACCTCCCCCGAGCTCTGAGTGCATTCCCTGCACTTCCACCAGGAGGGGAGGCAGGATAAATTGGGGATAACAACAGCTGAAATGGGCTGAGGAATGTGGGAACCCCCTGCTTTCCCCCAGCGCCAGGACCAGGCTGGGCAATGGGCTGGGCAATGCCATCCTGGGCTGGGCAATGCTATCCTGCACTGGGCAATGCTGTCCTGGGCTGAGAAATGCCATCCTGGGCTGGGCAGTGCCCTCCTGGGCTGGGCAGTGCCCTCCTGGGCTGGGCAATGCCCTCCTGGGCTGAGAAATGCCATCCTGGGCTGGGCAATGCCATCCTGGGCTGGGCAGTGCCATCCTGGGCTGGGCAATGCCATCTGCACTGGGCAGTGCCATCCTGGGCTGGGCAATGCCATCCTGGGCTGGGCAGTGCCATCCTGGGCTGGGCAGTGCCATCCTGGGCTGAGAAATGCCATCCTGCACTGGGCAATGCCATCCTGGGCTGGGCAGTGCCATTCTGGGCTGAGAAATGCCCTCCTGGGCTGAGAAATGCCATCCTGGGCTGGGCAATGCCCTCCTGCACTGGGCAGTGCCATCCTGGGCTGAGAAATGCCCTCCTGGGCTGGGCAATGCCCTCCTGGGCTGAGAAATGCCCTCCTGCACTGGGCAGTGCCATCCTGGGCTGGGCAATGCTATCCTGGGCTGGGCAGTGCCATCCTGGGCTGGGCAGTGCCATCCTGGGCTGGGCAGTGCCATCCTGGGCTGAGCAATGCCATCCTGGGCTGGGCAGTGCCATCCTGGGCTGGGCAATGCCATCCTGGGCTGGGCAGTGCCATCCTGGGCTGGGCAGTGCCCTCCTGGGCTCACCCCTGGCTCCCCCTGCCTTGGCTCCCTGCGAGAGCCTTGGCAAAGCCCTCCAGGAGACCCTGCCTGGAGGCAGACTCTGCTGTAGAAGTTCATTTTCTGCCATTTCACCCTGCAGGCCTTGTCCCCAGGCTGGGGCTGTCCCTGGGGCTGTGCTGGCCCTGCTGGCTCTGCCAGGCTCTCCTGGCTCTCACCTGGCAGGACCAGGCAGGGGCTGCTGAAACCTCTGCTCACTCTGGGGTAGAATTTTTCCCTCCCTCTCCAGTGCTACCAAAGGCTTTTGAAATCCAAACATCTTCATTAATGCCTGCTCTACCCCTTTAGAAACATACTAAATATAAAGGGGGGAAACAAAAGGAATATAGGCTGGGGGAAAAAAAGCTGTAATTAAGCAATGTCAGATGCCTGCAGTGTAAGTGGGAAATCTGAATAAAGACAATGGCATGTGTGAGTTAAGGGTGTGAGTCAGCCTGGAGTCAGCAAGGATTGTAAGAGCTGCCTCTGGATTGTCTCCAAGACCTAAAGCTGTACAAAAATAGGCTTCTATTGGTGGTACAGTAGTGAGGGACGTCCTACACAGGCAATTTGGCTCAGAGAGAGTTATACACTCATTGAGGATGGGAGACTTTCTCTGTCCTTGTGATATTCATGAGCTTCAAGGCTTTGGGTTTTGACTTTGAGTGTTCAGGAGCACTCAGATGTGAATTTCAGGAAGGATTTGTTTTTGTACCGTGAAAAGTTGCAGCTGGAGTACCAAAACAAACAGGTTTGAACAGAAACCTAGGTGCTTGCTGGGGGATTTTTTTCACGTTTCCAAATGTTTTCACAAGCCCTCACTCCAGAGAGTGGGGTAAGGAATGAAGTGACCAAATGTCTGTCATCGCATCTGCTTGGCACAGCCTGGTGTGCTCCGCCTTTCTTTTCAATGGCAAGGCTTTTCCTTGAAGAGGAAAACGGAGTTTCCTTGCCCTGGGAAGGAGGATCCCCACAGGAGTCTCAGCCCAGTTGAATCCATTTAAACCCAGCAGCAGCTGGTCAGCACCAGGTACCCAGAGGGTTCCACGGGCAGCAATTCAATCAGCAGGTTTCTGTGGAACAAGCAGCGCTCAGAACAAATACTGCAGAGCGCTAAACAGAGAACGGTCCCCATCCTGGAACATGCCAGGGCAGGCTCTGAGGGGCTGAGCCCACCATGGGCTGGCAGTGCCTGCGCTGGGAGCTGCAGGGACGGAGCAGTGCCCAGGAGCAGCAGCAGCCCCAGGAGTAGCAGCCCCAGGAGCAGCAGCCCCAGGAGCAGCAGCAGCTCAGGAGCAGCAGCCCCAGGAGCAGCAGCCCTTCCCAGAGCACAGGAACAGATGGCACGATGCTCTTTAATGGGCTGTCACAGCAATCACAGCAGGGAACAGCTGAACGCAGCAAAATTGGCATTGGCTGCTTTGGAGAGCGATTCCTCCAGCCAGCTGATTCCTGCTCTCACAGCTGATGAGGAGGTGATGGGTTTCAGAGTCCCTGTGACAGCCGGGCAGTGTTGAGGTTCTTGGGCGTTTTGGTGTCTCACAGGGGCCAAGGAGCAGCTCCCAGGGACCTCTTTGCCTTCAGATCACAGAGCCATTGTGTGGTACCTGCTCTGGGGGAGGCAGTTCTGCAGGGGAGAACGAGCAGAAAAGGCAAGCAGGACATCATTTAACCCAGGAGCCCTCATTGGAACAGCAAACAAAGAGAAGCCCTGAGCCAGGGACACCAGGGGGAGATGCAGAGGCTGCAGTCAGGGCTGGGTGCTGAGACCCACCTGGGAAAGGCCCTGCAGAGCAGCGCTGGTGACTCCAGGGTACCTGGGCAGGCAAACACCAAAGCTGCTTCTCTCAAGAGGGATCCAAAAAACATCAAAGAGAACCCTTTGGTGCTGTAGAAGGACTGCTGTGAGCAGAGCAGGCCAGGCCTTTGGCAGTGCCTGTGCCAGCCCCGGGGCTGGCTCTGCCCTGGAGCACAGGGCACCAATGCCCTGCAGGCACAGAGGGCAGGCTGGCAGCGACGGGGCTGCACTCCCAGGGCTGTTTTGTGCTCCTGGCCCAGGGAGGGATCCCTGGCACTGTCAGGGCAGCTCAGCATCATCTCTGTGACACAAATCACTCCTGGCCACGGGCTGTCAGAGCCCAGCGTGTGCTGAGCAAACAGCGTCACAGAATAAAGACTTCATTATAAAGCTAATGGTTAAAGCTATTATGGTTTGTGGAAGATTGGTCATTAACTGCAGGAGTATGAAAACCAAACATTTTTTCCTGACATTTCCTCTCAGCCACCCTGAGCAAACACAAGCTTGAGAATGCAGAAACATCACACCGTTGCTCAGGGTGGTTGAACAGCACGGATTGGATTTCTCTGGGTGGTTTCTGGCTGCTGAGCGGAGTTTGGCTGCCACGTCTGCAGGGTCACACCAAGTTACAGCCACTCATCCTCAGAACAAACCAGGGACAGACCTCTGCCCTGGGACAGCTGAGAAATGATTCAGTGGGGAGCCAGAGCCTCACCTGCGTGACCCAAAGCACCTTCCCCTGCCGTGAGAGGGGACAAGAGCCCCTCTTCTCCCTGAGACAAAGCAGAAATCCTCCCACTGCCCCGGCTGGGGTGACATGTGAGCACGGTCCCAATTAGCCTCCCAGATTCAAGTTTGTATCCAATCAAAAAGATTATTAATGAGAATTAGGTCACTTTTAATTAGCTGCTGTTAACATAGTAGCTTCCCCTCTCCCAAAGACATCGCTGTTTCTGATATTCACCATCAAGCAGTCTTTCTCACAGCAATTATCCCATCCAAACTGGTTGCTCTCGCAGTTAACAATTTTCATACTAATGCATTAATTGCCCCTGGCTTAGCCACTGTCTAATCAGCAAGGTGGGTATTGGTTTCTGGAAGTGATTGATTTCAAGGGACTTTGTGCTTAATTACATTTTAGCAAACTCTGTTTTGAATCCTTAGAGAAGAGAGGCATTTTCTGTTTGGCTTTGAACTTGCTGTGTTGGAGGGATCCAAGTATCTGAATTATTCCATTCATTCTTAAGTGTGCTCCTCATGAGATGGTGGAGTTTTGTCACTTCTGATTCATCTTTGCCCAGAAGAGCTCACCCCAATTGTAGGCTTTGCATTAATAAGTAAGTTTGCTTTAAAAAATAATGATTACATTTTATATATATCTGCATGTCAGGCATGGAGAGAGTAGAGTGATCTCTCAAAATGTAATTTGTATATCAATCACTTAACTCAATGGTTTGGGATGAAATGTGCTATATAAGTGCAAGGCCATAATTTATCTTCTTTCTCCTTGTGTCTCAGTTTAATTGCACCTTTCTTGCCCACTCTGAGGCCCAGCTCAGGCAGGGCTGGGGGCTAAGAGATCCCTGGGGGTTATGGAGACCCCCTGAGCCAGTCTGGAACCATGGGCTGCCAGGGGTGTCCATGGAATCTCAGGATCCCAGGATGGTTTGGGTGGGGAGGGACCTCAGAGCGCCTCCAGTGCCCCCCAGCCATGGCAGGGACCCCTCCACTGTCCCAGGGACCCCTCCACTGTCCCAGGGACCCCTCCCACTGTCCCAGGGACCCCTCCCACTGTCCCAGGGACCCCTCCACCATCCCAGGGACCCCTCCACCGTCCCAGGGACCCCTCCACTGTCCCAGGTGCTCCCGCCCCAGTGTCCAGCCTGGCCTCGGGCACTGCAGGGATCCAGGACCTGCCCACCCTGCCAGGGAACAATTCCCAATCCCAATATCCCAATAACCCCAGCCCCAGGCTCCGTCCCAACCTGCTGTGCTGATTTTCCAGTGGTGGAAGATGCTCCCACTGATCTGCAGCAGTTGTCCTCTGATTGCCCTTCACTTCTAAAGTTCTCATTTGTTTTGAGTAGGTTAACATTGCTATTCTCTGCCTGCAGCCCCAAAGCAGGAGCTCTCCAGTTAATGCATGGATTTCCAGTGGAAGGGGCTGGGAGGAGGCAAAGGGAAATGGCAGCAACAAAACCATTTTGTTTACAACTCTTAGGAATCTCTTTACAGTCAGGGCCATTTATGAGGGGGATGTACAGACAGATCTCACTGTTCCTGTCATATTTTCTGCTCATTATTTCTGCTTAGAAATGGTCTCATTAATCAGCTGTTCTGGGAACGCATGTGATCAGTGGCATCAAAACCACTAATCATCATAAAGAAGCGATGAAAATTCCTTTTTGCCTGCAGTTTGCTAGACCTTAGAGCAGCAGAGATTTTCCCACCTTCTCCCAGCTCTGAGCCCAAGGCTGGCAGGAGCAGCAGGCAGCTGCAGGCTCCAGCACAGGCTTGCCAGTTCCAAAGAGAAGACCAAGAACAGCAGGTCGTGGGCTACATCTCAAGACACCAGTAAAGCTGGAAATAACTGCAGGGCTCACTGTGGAGGGATAAATGTCTGGGATCAGCTGCTGTGCCCCAGCTCAGCCCGGATGAGCAAAGCCCCAGCTCCAGGTGCCCCGTGTCCATCCAGGTGAGCCCTCCCACCTGAGCTCCCTGTGCTGCTCCAGCCAGCTTGGAACTATTGGATCAAGCAGCAAACAAATGCACAAGCGGAGGAGGAAGAGAACACAAGGAATCAGCAGCTTTGAGCATCCTCCCCCTTCACCCAGCGCCTGCAGCACACCCTGGCTCCCGAGGGCTGGGAGGAGATGGAGATCTGTGGATGGATGGGGCTGTGCAGGAGCTCTCTGGAGCTCTCTGGATGGATGGCACTGTGTCAGGAGCTCTGGATGGGAGGAGATGGAGATCTGTGGATAGATGGGGCTGTGCAGGAGCTCTGGATGAATGGAGCTGTCTCAGGAGCTCTCTGGAGCTCTCTGGATAGAGCTGTGCAGAAGCTCTCTGGGTCTGGAGCTCTTTGGATGGATGGGGCTGTGTCAGGAGCTCTCCTGTGTAAGGAGCTTTGTGGATTGGGCTGTGCAGGAGCTCTGGATGGGCTGTGCAGGAGCTCTGTGGATGGACAGGGCTGTGCAGGAGCTCTGTGGATGGACAGGGCTGTGCAGGAGCTCTCCTGTGTCAGGAGCTCTCTGGGCTGGGCTGTGTCAGGAGCTCAGAGCACCAGCATTGCCTCCCTCCCCTATGTGAGCCCTCCCCAGCTGGGGCAGAGAGAGGCAGGAGCCGATCCCGAGGGAACAATCCTGAGCCAGCACGGGTGGGAGCTGGAACTGGGGGGGAGAGGGGGCTGGAGAAAGTGTTTTTCTGCTCGAAAAATGATAAAATTTTGATAACTTCAAGCCAGCTCAACCGGCAGACAGGCAGCTCAGACAAATGTATAAAACATCAAAAGGCACAGGATGGAGAGCTCCAAATATAGATCCCCGCAATGTAATTCATTCCTGAAGCAGAAAGGGGAAACTTTGCCATAACATGTTGTGTTGAGGCCCCATTTCCACGTGTGCAATGAGCCAAGATGAAAAGGATTGCAGAGACCTGTGCATCAGTCTCAGAGACTGAATGAGAGACCCCACAAAAATTAAACGTGTGCATGAGAAGCTAACAGGAGGATATGCCCAAAGTGTGCTGAAACATTTTGCAGCTTGCTAAAGAGAGAAAAAATTCCCCATCCCAAACTCCATCATGTGAAGCCACTGAAATCACGACAGAGATGGAAAGGCTGGATTTGGAGCTCAGGTTTTGGAGCTCTCCCTGTTTAACTGTTTCATTAGCTGAGCTGCAGGGGGATTGTTCCTGCTGCTGGGAGGAGCAAGAGGCTCCGAGCACGGCAGAGAGCTGCAGGGAACCTGCCAGGGCAGGAACTGCTCCTGGAAAGGCTGGAGCCCCCCGAGCCTGGCTCCTGTCTGCACCTGAGCACAGCTCAGGGAGCCTCGAGTCCTCTCAGCACCAAATCCTCAAAGGGGAAACCATCAGTGGGACTTCAGGATGCTCTCCCAGCTCCCCTGCCCCTAAAGGTGCTTGAGGGGTTTCTCAGCTCATGCCCAGCTGGAGCAGAGCCCAGCGCTGCTGGGGAGCCCTGGAGCCCCCACGAGGCTGAGCCCCCGGCACCGGGGCCGTCCCAGGGTCGCGGTCTGAGATTTTTGTGTGGCCAAACCAATATTGAATATTGGCACCTGCTGTGGCCACTGAGGACACGGGTACGCCTCTGAGAGCACGGGGGTTAAAACACAGAACTGCCAGGAAAACTCCTCTTGGGCTCAGGTGGGGGAAAGGCTCAGAGCTCGCCCCTGCCCAGGAGCCTGGCACTGCACAGGGCACTCTCTGGCAGTGCTGTTACATGCTGGGTTTTCTGCAATCAACACCCAATTGACTCCTTCTGACTCTCCTGTAAGCTGCAAACGTTACTGGTTCGTCTGGCTCGGTTTCTGTATCCACCCACAGCAGAAATTCTCTGGGTGAGCAAGGGGGTGCGGGGAGAATCTCATGATGAGTCAATGCTAATTAATGTCCACTCAGAGTAATTATTAGCAGGGTTCAATAATTTGTAAATCTGATCTCACTAAATGACCAGAAATTATTACAAGAGCTTCATTAACCCTTGGTGGCACAGATCTTGTTTGGGAAGGGTGTGTGGCCCACGGGATCCTGAATGCTGCAAACAGCCCTTCTTGGCTCATTCCACCTATCTACAGACAGAAATGTCACTAATCTGTTATTAACTGTAAATTAAAGGTTTAATTGGGCTGTGTGTTTCATAGGATCACAGTTTGAATGTCCTGGCTTGGCTGGTGCAGCTCCTGGGGCTGTAACCTTGCTGGGTAAATCCAAGGTTGCAGCACGCAGCACCCAGGGTCTGTTCAGCATTGCTGGGAGCGATTTCCTATTCCTCTTTTTGTCTTGCTGATTTATGTCTTTGCTGAGGAGCCGAGTGCTAAAGGTAAATCAGTGCCTCGTGGCCAGGCTGCTGTGGCTGGCAGCAGAGTTTGGGCAGTAAGAAAGAGGCACTTGGTAAAAATTAATCCAAAATTTCTTCTTGTCAGAGTCCACCTAGCTCAGGGTCAAAAGGCTGCTCCAGCCCAGCTCCGGGCAGTGCCAGGAGCCCAGTGCCAGCAGGGGCTGCCTTCCATCTGCAGAACCATCCAGGCACCCTCAGGCTCCTTTGGGCACTCTCTGAGCCCAGCACACTGGGGAGGGGCAAGGGCACTGGGACCCCAGGGGCTGGGGAATATTGATGGGGAATTATGCAGCTGGCTGAAAGCTTCCTGGCGCTTTCCCCCCAAGAAATTCTTGTCCTTTTGAAACTCAAAGCAAAACAGTTTAAATAGACCAAGACTTGCTTCCAACACAGCTTGTGGTGTGACTTTGCCCAGACTAGAGGACATTCTCTCAGGATGTGTCATTAGCTGTGATTCCTGCCCACTGTCAGCGTGAGCTGAGCCAGATCAGCCTCCTGCTGCCTCCCACCCTCTCCAGGGCTGCCTCCCACCCTGGCAGAGCTCCCTGGCAGCCCTGCAGGGCCCTGGGCACTCTGGGGGAGGCAAATGCCCTCTCTGGGTGAGCCGGGGAGCTGTGGCTGCCCTGGTCCCTGCGGTGCCCCTGGGATGCGGGAAGGGGTCTCTGCCTTTCGGGTGCCCACACCAGGGATTCTGTGATTTGCCTCTCAGAGAGGACAGGGAAGGACAGAGGGGCTCAGCTGTGGCTGGACAGGCTGCTCTGCAGCAGGAACTGGCTGCCCGTGGGCCCCTCAGGCAGGTCCTGTTTGAACCAGCACCTCCCAAACCCAAACCCCCAAAATGAAGAGAAAGCAGGGAGGAGTCCAGAGCTTATCCCAGGAGAGCAGGAGGGCTGCAGGAAAGCTATAATTTGATAAATTAGAGGTCCTTTGATGACAGCCCAGCTATAGAGAGATAGGTGAGATCTGGAAGGAAGATCTGGGGAGAAGATCCATCATTTATGTGCCCAGCACTCCCTTCAGTGAGGGCAGTGGTTATTTTGCTCTGGCTCCCTTTGGTGTTTATTAATCACTAATTTAATAACCCATTAGGATTAATGAATTCAGTTGGAGGTCACTTCCAGGTTATCCTCATGACAGAAATAAACAGCATTGGAAATCCAATTAGACACAACCATACAATAATTGTGTAAGAAACATAATCCCCTCTCTGCAAGAGCAGGACAGGTGCAGCATCTCAGACCTTTTTTTCCATGGAACACCAGTGGATTACATGCAGTGAAATGGGATTTGCAGCTGTAAATTCATGCACTCGTGCTTATCCTAAGGTGGTGGTGGAACAGCGATTGCTGAAGACAAGCCCAAAGATAGACACACTTCCAGGGTCACAGCCAGGAGACCTGAGCTTATTAAAGTATGTTCTAATACTTTTCATTGTTATTCTTCCTTTCCCTGGTGTGCTGTGTAGGCCATGAGCACCGAGGCACAGAAATTCCCTGTTATTTTTATAGAGATACTCCTATATCTGTTGACCCTGAACAGGTCCTGCAAACACAGAGATTTTTTAAAAAAGGCAAGTGAAACAAAAAAAAGAAGAGGTTTCAAATCTTTGAAAATAGACCCATGAAAAGCTTCTAAGGGCAGAGCATCTTCCCTGTTGATAAAGCCCAGTGCTGCAGACGTGGGGTTGCTGTGAGACACTGCTGCACTGAGGGGGCTGGGATGGAGGTGCCAGGGAGTGGTGGGCGAGGGAGTTTAAATGCTCCGAATACAAGGAGCTCATTTCCCTGCACTGGCAGGATGGCCCATATTTTTTTGGTGTTTTTAGGCACAAAATAAACCATGCCTTTTTGCCCAGCTTTGCCTCTGCTCCCCCTGGGCAGGAGGGAAGGCAATGGAAGGTTCTGCTGTGGGTCACAACAGCAGTGACAGGGAGAGCCGGGGGCAGTGAGCTCTGCAGGGCAGTGCCTTGCCTGCAAGCAGCTGGGAAGAGCTGGGGAGCAGGTCCCAAGGAGTAATTAGCACTGCCTGGAGTCATGAACAGCAGCTCCACAAGAAAGGAGTGGGCACGCTGTGCTGTTATTGCCTCCTGGCCCTTGGTGCAACTTTCTGATTAATAACATCCCAAGCCACTTGATGCACTATTGATTCTAAATTCAATAAGAAGAACTGGCAGCTTCTGGCAAGATCACATCATTTTCCTCAAAAAAATTTTCTCTGTTATTCAAGCTGAGCCTGCCCTGGCCCAGCCCTGGGGCCGTTCCCTCTGCTCCTGTCCCTAGCTCCCTGGAGCACAGCCCGGCCCCCCGCTGTGCCCTCCTGTCAGGAGCTGTGCAGAGCCACAAGGGACCCCTGAGCCCCCTTTGCTCCAGGCTGAGCCCCTTTCCAGCTCCCTCAGCCTCTCCTGGGGCTCCATTCCCTTCCCAGCTCTGCTGCCCTTCTCTGGGAAGAGAAGCCCAACGCAATAAACAAAAGCTGTTCAGAACCCATTAACAACCTAGGAGAGAAAGGCAAATATATAACAGCGAGCAGAAGGCGGCTCAGAAGTGTGGAGAAGCCAAGAAATATTGAGCTTCGATCCAGAGAGAGTATTTCAACAAATGCTGAATGCTTTGCAAATATTCCGTGCTTGCAGGAGCCAAAACACATGGCAAGGGAGGAGTGATGATGCCCGAGGCTCTTGGGTGAGCACAGGGAGGGCTCCAGCACACCCTCTGCTGTCCCTGGCACTGGGAGCAGCATCCTTTACCTGAACCTTTATAAACCTTCCACAGGAAGGGGCTCCCAGCACACATCTGGCACTGGGAGCAGCATTCTTTACCTGAACCTGCACCAGCTTCCATAGGAAAGGCTCCAGCACACCTCTGCTGCCCCTGGCACTGGGAGCAGCATCCCTTTACCTGAACTTTGTACCCACAGGAAAGGCTCCAGCACACATCTGGCACTAGGAACAGCATCCTTTATCCTAAACCTTTATAAACCTTTATCAGCTTCCACAGGAAAGGCTCCAGCATACATCTGCTGGCCCCCGGCACTGGGGAATTATCCTTTACCTAAACCTGCACCAGGTTGCACAGGATGCTGCCACCAGTGCCAGCCCTGCCCTGGGAGAAGGCAGCTCCTTCCCAAGGCTGCCCCTGTGGGCTGTGCTTGTGACCAGGGGGAGGCAGGGCTCAATGGCCTAGGAGCTGAAACTGGCTGGAGAAAGGACTGGAAAGCGCTGGGAAGCTGCAGCAGGGAGTGCAGAGGCAGGGGATGAGGCTGCAGGGAGCTCAAGGCATTTCTGCCCCTGCAGGCTCAGGAGGGGCTCAGAGCAGGCAAAGTGCCCCACAGGGCACAGACTCCTTTCATCCCTTCTCCCCGATAGTCCCAGGCTTCTGAGCTCTAAAACCACATGGATTCTTCCAACTGGAAAGGGAAAAGGCATTTGTCTCCTACTGAGGCTGCCCATGGTGAGGTTTTTGGCCAATTCAGCAGAGGGAGACCATGGTTTTCCCTTGAGATGTGTTCTGCCATGTGAGAGCCAGCCCAAAAATTCTAATTTTGCTCCTTTTATTTATTTATTGTTCCTGATTTTCAGCAGTCTGTGGGCTATGAATTATGCAGAAGCTGCATAGCAAATGAACGGAGGCTCTGGCAGGTTTAGCACAGCTCAGAGCCGGGCATCCAGCTCCACCTGTCTGCAGCAGCTCCTGCAGCAGCTCCTGCAGCAGCTCCCTGCAGCTCCTGCAGCTGTGGATGTCTGTGCTTCCTTTGCCACTTGGATCACACATCCACGCCCTGTCCACACCAACCAAATATATCAACCCAGTCATATAAATCTGACCACGAAATCAAGGCCATGATTTCTCTCCCTTAAAAATCAATTCTCATTTGTGCCTTGGAGCCCTGGGAGCTGCACTGACTTCCTCCTCTCTGAGTAGCTGGCACTTAGCACTTGCCTTTTTGTTTTTAAACCAAAGTTCTACCTTTTTTTTTTTTTTTTTTTTTGTTAAATCCACATTTAATCTTGCATTTGTGTGCACCAGGGAATAAGAGAAAGGTTTTATTACTTGCATTATTTATGAATGGTATAATTTCAGGGCATCTTATGTAAACTAACGTTCTGAGCGGAAAATAATATTAAACAAGACAAGTGTGTATATTTGTTTCATAAATCCATAAACCTGATTAACAATGATGCTGCTAATGCTGGGCTGATCATTAGAAGACTTCCTGTATCTGGACCAGGGTGCTGCACTGGAGGCTTTGATGCATGAGGACAGACCCTGCAAAGCTCCGTGAACTGAAATCTGTGGTGCAGCAGGCTGTGATTTAACCAAGGCTTTGCTTTTGGGATTTTAATTATTTTTATTACATTTTCTCTCTCTGCGAATCTCAGAGCTGATTAACAATACAGGAGATGGAAGCCTTGCTGTGCTCTGCCAAGCAGCTGCTGGCTCCCAAAGCAAGGCTGATGCTTTGTGTTTCCCCTTCAGGTTTTCTTACTGGAACTGTGGCTGTTCCATCCCCCCTGCTCCCTGGGAATGGTGTCTAGCAGGCATCCTCCCTTCCCCTGCCTCGAGGGGCATTTTCTATCAGAAAATGGAGTTTCCATTTTATTTGGTGGCGAAGACAGAGTTCCAAAGTGAAGCCTGGAGAGGAAAGGGCAGATGAGGACATTTTCCTGGGCACAGTTAATGAACTGTCGGCCCCCTTTGGGTCTCCTCCAGTTCCCAGTGCTGGTATTTTCCTTCCTTGAGAACAGGGTTTGTCAGTCTGCAGGGGACAACGCTGTGAGCTCCAAGGGGCTCCCAGAGCCTGTGTGGCAGCAGCTGGGGATGGTGGCGTTCTGCCTGTCACCTCCTCCAGAGCCAGGGCAGGTGGGGATGGTGATGTTCTGTCCCCCAAACCCCCCTCCAGAGCCAGGGCAGGTCAGGATGGGGATGTTCTGTCCCCAGAGCTCCCCTCCAGAGCCAGGGCAGGTGGGCATGGTGATGTTCTGCCTGTCACCTCCTCCAGAGCCAGGGCAGGTGGGCATGGGGATGTTCTGTCCCCAAAGCTCCCCTCCAGAGCCAGAGCAGGTCAGGATGGGGATGTTCTGTCCCCAAAGCTCCCCTCCAGAGCCAGGGCAGGTGGGGATGGGGATGTTCTGTCTGTCACCTCCTCCAGAGCCAGGGCAGGTCAGGATGGTGACGTTCTGTCCCCAAACCCTCCTCCAGAGCCAGAGCTCTCACTGCTGCTGCTCTATGGAGTCACTGGAGCCTGAGTGGAGCTGGGCAAGAGCCAAAGGGGAAGGGACACTCCCAGGGGGCTGCAAGTAGTGGCTGCTCAGAGAAAGAAGAAATATTTTTGCTAAGAAAAAGAAGAGGATCTCAGGAAATTCATATGCAACCTCAGTGACACAGCAGCTCTCCCTCACAGTGAGACGCTCCATGTGACTCCTCCACAAGTGGTGATAGAGAAAATTTCTGCTGAAAAATATTTAGCCTGAGGGTGAAAACTTCAAAGGGGCTGAACTCTGAATCCAGCAAGAGCCTTATGCACATCGTGGAGCTGAGAGGAGCAGGTGTTGATAAAGCACTTCAAACCCTGCCAAGCCTGGGATCAGCTCCTCCTGCAGCAGAGCCGGCTCCGCCAGCCCTGAGCACCACTGGGGACCAAGCGCTGCTGAGATGCTCTGAAATCCCCCAAAAAGCCAGAGGAAGGGAGGATGGGAGGAGAGCAGCGTGCACAGGGCAGGGGAAGGGAACACCTGAGGAGCACCAGAAGCCAAGGGCAGGGCAGGGCACAGGGGCAGAGCCAGGGGCAGGGCTGGGCACAAGGGCAGAGCCAAGGGCAGGGCTGGGCACAAGGTACCCCGAGCCCACCTCACCTGCCCTGGGGGAATTCACCCTGCTCAGCCCCAGGAGGGCAAATCCCAGTGAGCTGAGCCAGGGCTGCTCCCAGCTCAGCTCCTCTGGGACCTGCTGGGAGGGTCCTTGGCCTGGGGTCCCTCCTGGGACCTGCAGCAGCACTGAGGGGCACCGTGCCCAGCCCAGGCCCCACACAGCTCAGAGCCACAGCACAGCCTGGGGTCACCCCTGCTTCCCATCCTTCCCCCCTGGGAAAAATGGAGTTTCTGTTACTGCTGGCACATGAAAGAAATAGGAGTTTTTCTTGCTGCAAGCCATGGAAAGCAGGCTTCATTCAGTTCCTGAATAATTTAGAGTACAAGCCTTTGATTAATTTCATGAGAAAAAGGAAAACAAAGTTAGCTATAACTATAGGCCATTCAAAGTATGGATGCCAGAAAAATGTGCAAAGTGCTGTCATGAGAGGATTAATTACACAGATTAAATATTTTATAAGTTAAATAATGTGTATTTTTTGGAGATCAAAATGGAATGTCATTTTTTCCCCCAAGACAGGGAAAGTAACTGTATTCACTTCCATTTAGCCCACAGAGCAACACAGACTCCAATGACAGAGGAGGATGGATCAGGGCTGTAATTCCCAGCTGGCACCAGAATCCATATCTGAGCAGCATTTTATCTTCATCCCCTGAGAGCCAGCTCGGAGATTTCAAGTCCCTGTCACTCGAGAGGTTCTTCTGGGGGGAGAAGAAAAGGGTCTGGCAATTGTTACTCCCACTATTATAGTCTCCCACTATCTGGAAGGAAATGGGCTGTGTAGAGCGATTTTAATTATTGTGTTATTGTCCTGGAGGATAATGGCAGAGCCTTTCAAACTCTCTTCCTTTTTTCCTTCACAGAAAAGAGGACCTGAAGCCAATTTCTGCCCCTGCACTGGCCTCAAGGCTGAACCCCTGTGCAGAAGAGTTTCTCCAATGGCAGGAGGGGCAGCACTGCCAAGGAGTGCACGCAGGGCAGCTGGTCCTGCCATCTCACAGGTTTGGCTATGATTCCATGATTCTGTGGTTCCATCCCAACAGGAGCATCAATCTTGGTGCTGTTTCTGTTTGTTGCTTGATTCAAATCAGAACATCTGACAGCTGTTACATTTCCTTCCTTATTGAAATTGGTTTATTTCCTAAAAGTTAAAAATGACAGAGCCCCCCATGAATGTGCAATCCTCTCCACGGGGAGCTGATGTGCGCGCTAATAAAGGTGTGCAGGAATCACCCTTGTGAGGCCACAGAGGGACAGAGCCCAGCAAGGAGCCTGGGCCCCAGGCTGTGCTTGCTGCTGACACTCTGTTCTCCAATCTGTACAATCAAATTGTCTGCACTGAGCAGCAGAGCAGCTGAGGAATGGCCATCGCGCTCACAGATGCCCCTGTCAGCCTTTCTTCTCCAGTGTTTCCTCTGAATTGTGAAAAATGAATTCTGCTGACGCTCTCTGAGCTTTGAAACTGAGGGTGGGGTCCTCAGCTTCATGGAGGGGGGTGGAACAATTATTAAATTTGGTTTCAGTGTGATGCCCTGGAACTTCTGAGATGCGACTCACAATGTAACTCGGGCTTCCTATTGGATATTAGGGCAAACGTCTCCCCTGAAAGGTGGTCAGGCCTGGGAACAGGCTGCCCAGGCAGTGGTGGAGGCACCAGGAGTGGGGACAGCGGCCCCTGGGCCGATGGGGAATGGTGTAAAGGCTGCTGTCAAGGCTGGGCTCAGCCTCAGAGATCTTCTCCAGCCCTGGTCATCCCATGGTTCTGTCACTGGGCAGATTCAGGAAAGCCACAATTAGTGGGAAGTCTCCTCAGATAGAAATAACTCCCTGCTCCCCCCACCCCCCCATCACCACCA